>OZ023273.1:147363168-147739442 GCA_964007475.1 Hybos culiciformis | reverse complement strand
TCATAATATTAAAAAAAGTTATTGTAAAGTCTTTAAATATTAAGTAACTAAGTCTATAAATATTAAGTAAGTTTTTTTTTATAGGTAGCATTTTTTCTTTTTCTTATGCCGTCAAAGTATTATAATTTACTACCCAACATGTATAACAATTTTTTCTGGCAAAAATTATTTTTCGAAAAAATTAATTGAAAATTATTTTTATAAAAGTTCAATAATACTGCAGAACAAATTTCTTCTTCATGGATGCTCCAGAGACCTCACTATAATTTTTGAATCCTCACCCAAAAGTAAGTTAAAAACGATACTTGGTTCGTTTGCATCAGCTCGAATTTTTTATATGGACCAATTGCAATTTTTCATGTTTTTTGATGTATATATTTGTACATTTGTACTCATAAGTCGGTAACAAGTCATCGAAACACTCGGAAACACCATTTACTTTATACCAATGGAAAGCTGTTCTAATTACCTCTCCAACGACATCATTGAAACCGCCCAAGCATTTCGAATTTAATGCTCAAATAATAAAAAAAACCCAGTCCGGTCACTTTTTCAAGCATTAAAGGCATTGTAACTTATATTATAAATTTTTGTTTTACTTCGTTAAATTATAGAAGACAATCTCACTTTCATTTTGATACCTAAACATTGATGATCGGTTGAAAATTACGAAAGCTGTAGAGAGACATTTATCCAACATAGTCAATTTGAAATCGCAAGGAAAATTTATACTGAAAATCTGCTGAAATACTAAAATTAAGATTTCTCGGCTATTTATAAACCGATTTTCAAATTTTTTTTATTGAAATGCATCTACTTGATGAGAGCTTTCTAATTCTGTTGATAACGAGTTCAAAAATCATTCGTAGATGGGGCTACAAGTCACATATGACAATATTTGGGAATATTGGCAATATTTGGGAATATTGGCAATATTGGCAATATATTGGCAATATGGCAATAAATACGGTTTATTGCCGAAATTGGGAATACTTGCATTTTTATTTAAGATGTGGTTGACCCCTCGTATTTTATTTACTTATATTTAATAAAATTGAATAGAATTTATACTTAATTAAAATGTATGAGGAATCATAAAAATCCGGATATTAATTAAATTTTAATTACTTACTATACTTAATATTTTAATAATAATAATTTATCTTGAAATGACGAATAATTTATAAAAAGTATTTATTTATTTTCAAACTGAATAATATATTTTATATTAAAAAAATAAAAAAATGTTAATGATTATTTTGTGTGTGTTTTTTTTATGTTTTATTCAACATTGTACAATGTACAAATTTCCACATACACCGCTCTATAGTTGTTCACATATAAGTAAAAATATAAATTAAAACATAAAAATCATAAGAAATTAACATTATTAGTATTATTTGATATTATTAGATATTAAGTAATAGTTATAAGTAACTATGCAATAATAGTGCATATTAAACAAATTATTCCAAAATTATTAGAGTGATTAACCTTTTGGTTCATATGCAATGTACCTAAGTATGTGATATTTAAAATTTAAAATAATAATTCACCAAATAAGTACTTAGTAACATTAAAATAATCTGAGTTTTATCTTCATAAGATTCACTACATACTGTTATCATGGGCCTAAGATGCTAGTTGGTAGACAATCAAAAAAGCAATTAAATCAAAGATTGATTGGTAATGAAAAGCATCTTATATAAAATATTATTATTAATTATTAATAAAAATTATTAAAATAAAGAAAAACTTAAGATAATTTTTTTATTTCTATAAATATAGTTTTTACTTATTGCCAAATAATAAAAAAAAAGGTTCGTGAACTAACAAAACCTTCACATAAATTGAAAAATTTATGAAAGATTAGGAAATTTTTCACGAGTTAAATAAAAAAAATATTTATCACTCGTGCCAAATTTTTTATGGTTTAAAAATAATACATACATATTTATGTATATTTTTTAATAGGTGATTAAAGTCTTAAAGTCAAATATACTTAATGTTTGTGTATTATAAATAGAAAAAAATTATTTTTGCCTTAAATCTGTGGTCATACAAGATAAAAAAAACTGCCATGTCATAAAAAATGAATTACAAATAAAAGATAATTTTTTTTTTTAATTTTTATAATTGTCGCTAAAAGTGTTAGTCGCTAAGCAACTGAAGATGTAATTTATGATAATTTTGATGAATATTTTTGAAGGGAGAAAATTCGCAAAACTATGATTTTTATTTATTTTTTAAATATCGACGACTCTTCTCCATATAATTCACTAGCAATGTTTATGTTAGGCATATATGTGAGGATAATCGAAAATGTTTTAGGTTGCGTAGTAGATGCGGTTACAAAAGAGTCGATACACTTTATATGAGAAATTTTCGTCATATTTTTCATTTGAATTAGGTACTTACTTGTTTACAGAGACATATTTTACTCCAACGTAATTGAGTACACTTATGTATACTTAATAGAAATTATATTATTTGGTGCGTTATTACGCGAGGTTTAAGATGTTATCAAGGGAAATATAATACTCAAAAAAAATATCTAAAATTTCAAAGCAAAATTCCAAAATTCCTATAATAAAAACCTGAGATGTTATTATGCCTAATTTTTTTTGCTAAATTTACAATTTGAAAAAGAACTTACCACGAAATTTTCCTGTTTGTAATAATACAACACTATCTAAGTACTTAGTTTGAAATGGTGTTTTCTAATTGACTAACAATGGACTCTGTTTATGAAACAAGAGGAAATTAGAATTCTAAATGGTATACTTAACTTTATTTTCATTGGCTTAATTATTCAAAACATTTTGTTTTGTTCTTTTAATTCTAATTTAATTAGCTTGATTTATTTATATAAATATATCACTGATATTATAAATCAAATTTTAAATGTAAATGTTAACTAATTAAAAAAATTATCAAATTCATTATTTATTGTCTGTCAAAAATGTATCGTATTATTTTCTATTTGAAGAATTATTACATACATAGCTACAAGTAAATAGGCCTACTCATAAACATGTTTTTTGCAGCAATTTATATTTTTATAAAATCTTAATATTTATTCTCTTGTGATTTTGCATAAGATGGAAAATATGTTGAACTAAGTGGTATTTAAAAATTATTTTCAATATGATAGATTATTCTTTCTCATTATCATGTCTTCATAATTTTTTTTTTTTAAGTTAATGGAAAGATTCTATACTTATTCTCAACAGATTCTAAGATGTATAAACGCGAAGCCAATTATTATTATATATTAAGTATTATTTTTTTTTTTTGCATTCCTTTATATTTTCCAAATAAAATAAATCAATATAAAATCTGAAATGAATCCCTGCAACGTTTTGAGCTATTAATTGTATGGTGCGATGAATATTTTTAACCAAACATATGCAAGAGGCAAATTAAGAGGTTTTAAAAAAAAAACACACATTTTCAATTTTATCATTTAATGTTGAATTAAGTTCTTAGATTCCTATGAATTTGAAAGTTAACATTTTTTTTGTAACACACTATAGATAGACTGTACATTTGAACTTACGTTTATTGCATCTATTTTAGGGATAAAAGCAGTAAAAGGAGGTATAAAATTAAAAAACAAATATTTTTCTCGAGGTTTTTCTATTCTCTTAGTTACAATACGTACAGAAATTGATTAAAAATTTAAAATAAAACTATTGCTTGTCATAATATCAAATTGGTTTTTCAGTATTTTACAATTTCTTTTCATAAATTTTTCAGTTTTATTTGAACGCTTTTTTTTGTTTTTTTTTTGATTTTGATATGTATAATGTATATTACTTATGATACAAAGACAACCAAGAATAAACCTTGAACAAAACTAAATTTGTGAAAAACATAGTGCTTGCTCCTAACTTTAAGCGTTGATGAAATTATAAAGCTTAAGTATTTACCCTCGGTACTATAATATTTTACTTAATATTTAAGCCTGTGACCTGGATTACTTACTTTGCAAAATCATTAAATCATCAAAAAAATTTTATACATAAAAACTATAAACTTAATTACTTTCTAAAATTATATTGTACAGAAGAGTCAAAAATTATGTTTTTATGATCGAGGCGAGTTTTAGTATAGAAACTATCATAATGAGCAGTAAGTATATAATAATGTATTTTTAAAATTTATATTATAGAAATAAAAAAAAATAAAAAAATAAAAATGCCGATATAATCTGCTTTGTGAAGTTTTCATTTCATTAATTTAAAAATACACATACAAAAAAATAAAATTCTTTTTATCTCCTTTTCCATCCGAATGTTTATTTAGTCTCCATTAGACTAATTAGAATTTTTTATTGAACAAAAAAAAAAACTCGCTTACATACTACATAGATATGATGCATAATAATAAAGTAAGTAAGTATATGCATAAATTTATATCTGTTTTTGTGTGTTTCAGATAAATAAATATTATATAAATAATGTCTGTATATTTTTATACGATATTCATTTCACAAAAACGATAACAAGTTGTTGTAAGTATTTATGATTAATTTTTGTCTGGAGAATTCCTTAAACTTATAAAATAAAAAAAAATTAAAATTATGTTGCAACTTACAATATATTTTTTCCACTTTAATGTACATGAATTCATATACATATGTATATTTATAAATTATAAGTAAACATTTTTATTTTTTTAAAGATAAAATGTCATTAATACTTATTAAGAAGATATATTTTTGTTTATTATATTAAAAAAATAAAAAATCATACTTTATTAAGTAATAAGTTAAAATTTATGCTACAAATAAGTATATTTGTTTAAAAATCATGTAGGTAATTGCAAATCAGAAAATGCAAGAATTTTTAAAACACAATTTCGCAATATTACGAAAAGCTTATTAGAATCTCGAAATTTTGTGAAATATTTGACAATGAACTTGAATTACACAAATACATACTTTGAAGTCATGATGTTGTTATGTAAAAAAACTTACTAACTTTTCGTTAATAAAACATTATTACATAATTGTGAAATTAAGCTCAAGTGCACATTTAGTTTATACTTTTTATTTATTTAAATTTTTATTTAAATATAGTACGAGATTTAGTGCAATAAGTATAATATAATTGTAATTTTTAACGAGTTGAACTTATGTGGACAAATTGTTAATAATGTATAATTGAAGATATTAAAGAATTTCCGGAATTATTTCAAGCATAGTCAGAGTAATTTATTCGAACACAAGGTTTAAACTTATTTCAACAGACGTTTAAAACTCGTTTAGAAAGCAGGCCTACACGCTAATAAAAAGTTTTTAAAGTAGTTTGGCGGCCTAAAATATTATTTTCTTAGAACTAATGTCACAATATCAAATTATTTTTGACTAAAATTTAGATATGATTAACGAAAGAATCAGTTTTTATTTTATTTGATTACTTACTTATATATAATATTAAATTTCGTAAATTACGTAAAGTTTTTCAAACTCTACCTTTAAAAGTTCCTTACCTTTAAAAGTTCTAATTTATTTTTATTAGAATTAATATTCTACACAAAGTTCATTAACTTTCAACTTCTTTTTCATTACCATGTTAATAATTGGGTGTGATAATTTAAAACATAACTTTAAGAAAGCATAAATGATAAAATATACAGAAAATTTGATATCGTATGATGATAAATATTTTTTTGACATTATCTTAGCAATAGTGAAATTAATATGTCTAATATATACAGGTAAAATAGACTAGTTATTATATCAGTCAAAATTATAATTATATTGAAAAGGGCAGAAATCAATTTTTTTAAATTAAACTTAACCAAGTTAAGTATAAAATTAGTACTTCTTGGATTTTTTAGACAAATTGTTTTAAAATAAATGTCTTCAAAGCCATAACATGTTTCAGTAAGATTCAGTAAGTATAGCCATCGTCTTATCTTCAATGAAAGAAAAATAATTATTTAGAATAACTTAGTCTAAAAAATTAAAAGAATAGAAAAATTCGAAGTATATTCATATTGCTTTTTTTTATATATTTTTTTAAAAATTCAAATAATTACTTAAGTACTTCTGTTACATACTTAAACAAAGTATATGGATATGTAGTTAGATACTTATCTAAGTATATGTATAATCGAAATTTTAGCATAAACATGAAACATAATAATCATAATAATAAATATTAGAAATTTGCACTAAAAAAAATGATTTGACAATTTTTCCCCCCAGACTCGACGATTATTTGTTGTTATATTTCATGTATGTACATAATGTATGTATCTATTTGTATGTACAGATTAAACAGTCATGCAAGTATTATTTCCAAACAAAATTAATATTTAATTTCATTTAAAAAAATAATAATAATAATAATTATAATTTTATGATTATTATTTTTTCTTTATTATTTTTTTTTTCTCAAACCATAACAACAAAGGACAATTAAAGCATGATTGTATTTCGGTAATAATTATAAATATTTTGTGTTCATTAAGTTTTGGTTTTTTTTAAAGAAATTTAATATATTGTGTAAATATAACTATACTTATTTTTTATTATTTTCATTATTATTATTTATTTTATATTGTTTATTTAATTAAAAACAAATTATAATTATTTGTTATTGTTAAGAATAAAATAATAACATTAAAAAATAATGGTACATACTTATGTATTTTGAAATTTTTTATATGTTATGCGCTCATTTTTAAGTAAGTAATATAATAATTTTTTAATGACTATAAAAATTTCAAATTTTTTCTATTAAACTAAAAAGCAAACATAATTTTTGAATGTTTTTATACAAGAAGCAAGTATCTACCTTTACTTAAGAAATATAATTATTTTAGAGTAAGCCATAATCGTTATTGTAGAAAATATATAAAAATATTTTTTTAATGCTATTTTAAAATATTTATTATGCTTAATGTTTTTGCTAAAATTTTGATTGCATATTAACTATTATTTTTTACACAAATATTGAATGGAAATCTTTTGAAAAATACGAAGGAGTTAAATTAAACGTCTTTAGAATAAATTTTGTTTAAAATGCAGTGCTATTATCGTCTTATTACGATTCAATTCTCAAAAGAAGTTTCATTTCTTTCATACGAATTTTTATTAGTTAACTCAGTTTTAAGAAATTTAACATATATGAAGGATTATAACTATCAGTCATAATAAAGCAACTTTTGAAATTGAAATTATTATATTGTTAAAAATAATTTATGAACTAACAATCGTGAATTAAATGTTTTATCAAGCAAAACTTAACTGCAGTCCTTAAAAAAAAATCCTAATTAAGTTGGAAAATATTTTTCTTAATTTCTGAATTTCTTATTTTTTATTCAAATTTCAAATAGAATTTCCATCTCTTAATTAAATACGTATTTTTCTTAACTGATAAAATAAAAATTCTTGTTATTTTTTTCATCATCCAACCAGTCGTACATAATTTATGTTATTCTCTTCTTATATATGTATATTAAATTCATTGTTAGCCAAAAAAGAAAAATGGAAAAAAAAAGAAATGAAAAATTTAGATTTATTTTTTATTTTATGGATTTATAAATGAAGGGATTTTTGATTGTTAAAATGAATTCATGTTGAAAATAAATTTCCATAACCCCTGAATTCAAATTTCCTTCGAAATATATTCTTAAGTGGTTTTTGAGACATGAAATACTTAATTTGATTTATTTTAATATTATACTTATTATTATTTATTGAATTAAAAGAAATTAAGTGAATTCAAATTTTTTAATATGTTGTACATATTATTTAATATGTCTTGATTTGGAGCTTATAAAAATTATATATATGTACCTACTGTTCAGAATTATTAATAGCAGATTATTGTATATGTAAACTAAATTTGTTATTAATTAAGAGTTCCGTATACACAAAAATACATTGACACGAGTCAATACTTATATCACGAGACCGAAGGTCGAGTGATATAAATTGACAAGTGTCAATGTATTTTTGTGTAAATACAGAACGAGTTGTATAACAAATTTTGTTTACATATCCAATATACTGTTTTAATGCGTAGGGGAGAGGTAGTTGCAAAGAGAGAATATTTTTTCTTCTCATTTTTTCTCTTTTTTTTTGTATTGAAATATTGTGAGAGATATTATGTTTGTTTAGGTATTAAGTAATATTCAATACGAAACATCTAAATGATTTCATTATTTACGCTGATGCATCTAAATTTTTTCATTATATACGTTGATGCATCTAAATTTTTTCATTATTTACGCAGATGCATCTAAATGATTGCATATGTATTGACGCATATAATACTCCATTTAGTGATCTAAATTCTATAGCACTAAATACAACATAACGATCCCCAACGCATTAAAAATTATAACGAAATAACTCAATCCCTTTATTTGCACCAATAACACTCACTTTTTTAAATGTAATTACTTATATCAAATTTTTTGGAATGTATTGTAATTTTGGGGATACATAATGATGATAGTTTGAAGATGACTTCTGTTAATTTGTTCTTGGGATTAAGGTGAAGTATAAAAAACTTATTTTTCTAATGCGACTAAGAAAACGTATTCTTATAAAATAGTAGTTATAGAATTTTCTTTAATTAATTCCTCAAGGTGTACAAGCTTTGACATTTATGTATTATGATTGAAATTTTTGAAATGCTTACTTATTCATAGATAATAAAAACATGAAATCAAAAAAAAAAAAAAAATGTTTCTAATAAAATCATTTTTCATTATAATGACTGTTGAACTGACAATTATACTTAATCTCAAATACAAAATTATATTAAAAAAAAAAAATCTTTTGTCAGAAATTTTTCATGTATTAAGCTCTTAAATGTGCAGCAAATGGTACATTATTCATTTGTCAAGTTTTATTATTGCAACAAAAAAAAAAAAAAATTACGGACTTCAATAAATATTGTACTTATAAAATACATTTTATTTTTTTTTATTTTTTTTTATTTTTTTTTTTTTTATAAAAAACAATATTAAAAAGGTCCTTACATTGCAGTCTGGTTAGTAAAAAGATTTTTTTTTCGTTATTCTTGTTAAATTCTTAAGGGACCTTTTCAATTTTTTTTTCCCGAATGAAATAAAATTTCTTATACATAATATTTTGTTTTTTTTTATATCATTATAAAAAATAATATACAGTTTGTAAGGCTATAAAAATAAGCAAAATCATACTTATGAAATGTTCATAACAAAGGGACATTTTTTACATAAAATTTTCGATAGAGTTTTCATTTTTTGTTTAAAACTCAAGACTTGACAACTCATTTCTAATCTAGAATAAGAAAATTGAGGTTTTATACGCAGGAACAAGAAAACTGAAAATTAAGAAATTAAAAAAAGCAAGTAAGTAGATAATTTCGGTGATAATATCTTAATTATCGTCGTAAAACTTGATAAGTTCGGGAACGTTAAACGTTTTAATTAGAGTTTTTGTACTAGTAAAGACAACTATATATAAATATCTAACTAAGTATATACTTGCTTCAAAAACTCATCATTTCTTAGATTATATGAAAAAGAGACCTAAGTAACTTAACTACATCCTCGGTTACATCGTAGATACTTAATTATAATTTAATTGGTTTTGTCATTCAGCAATTTTTAATTTTTTCAACAGTCATTGAAGTTATCAAGGAATTTATGCAATATACTTAGTTTATATATGAGAAAAAACATCATTTAGGTCAGCTCTAGATGGGTTAGTAATATTTTTGGTTGGAGGAGATGACTTTAAAAAAATTTGTAAATATTAATAAAGCGTCTAGATCTAAAAAGATTATTTTTTTATTTCATTGAATCAATGTAAAAAAATTTTGTTATTTTGAATTTATAAAACTCGTTTATGATATTCATTTATTTATTCAAGTTATCCAAAACCATATATACTTATCAAATGTTCATTCTTTACCTTCTTTTTTACTTACTTAAAAGTTTCCAGGTAAAAGTGCTGAGCTTATAGATTTTGTAAGCTCATAAATTTTGCAAAACATAGATAATATGTACATAACATTCCTTTGTATAACACGTTATTTTATGCGTCATTATGTTTTTTTTTTTCTTAATTTTGTAAAAAATTATTATACTAAAATATACTTCATACATTTATATTTATCTTCAAAATGCGCACTTGGTGGTCTTTGTTGAATATTAATAGCTTCACAAAACTTAAATAAATTAGATAAGTTTTGATAAAATTAGATTGTAATAATAATAATAATTGAAGATGAGTTCCAAGAAAAATTATTAAATATTATAAGTAAATATAAGTTCAATTTTTAAAAATATACTAGAAAACTTCATAATTCTATTTTCGTCTAATTTTGATACTTTTTTTTTTTTTTTAAAACATATTTTTTAATTAAGCATAAATGAATTTTTAAGATTGCAGAAACCACAAAATGAATACTTACCGAAAAAATATTTCATTTTATGATGGTATCAAAATTTTGTTTTTAAATTAACTTAATTAAAATTTTGATTTCATGGGAAAATTGTCCTCTTTCAATTAAGCATAATGCTTTTAAAAAACCTCAAAAAAAAAATAAATAAAAAAAATAACAAAACCGAAAAAGAAGATGAAATAGTGAACGCGTTTTGATGGTTAATGTTGCATATTTTATAATAACTTTTAAAAGGATATGATGTCATTCAGTTTTATGGGTTGACCAGAAATACTTAAGTAAATAAATAAATATATATATAAGTCTGGAAAATAAATTTTTGTTTACATAATAACTATGTGAACTGAGAATTATGTATATTGAATAAAGTAATTTCCATGAAATTGAAAAATACAAAATGCTTGAATTTTTTTTAAAAAATTTAATTCATCGTATGTCGAGAAAAGTTTTCCCGCAGGTTTCTTTTTGGTTATATTTATTTAGGTAGCTAAACTTTATTTCCGTGTATAAAACGAAAAATATAATTTGCCAAAATCGGTCAAAATATATACAACTTAAACCGTGTAAAAATGTACACAAAAAGTCGATATTTTCATATCTTTAATATAATATCAGCGACTTGTTCATAATTTATTCATTTTCACGGTTGAACTAATTTCAATAATTTATTTTGTTTATATATATTATGTGTTTTTTTCATGTGTAACAACATAAATTTAAATTATATTAATTACTTACATGTATGTATAGTAAAAAATAAAAAAATAAAAAGAAGTCAAAAAGTAATTAGACAATATTTGCAATGCTGTTTAAAGCGTGCAAAAACTAAACATACGCATCGAAAAATGTGGTTGTGAAAAAGAAGTGTTATTCGCTTGTCCAAACAATTTTTTATTCTTTATGTTATCTTAATTTTTAAAATTAAATCAAAGTTTTTGATTTGACTACCAAAAGTCAGTCGTATTAACTTTTTCTGATTCAAATTTAGAAATGAAATCATTGTTTGATCCCATTTTCGCCCACATCAAATTAATTTCTTCCCACTGGCCCCGGTCGGAAGTTCAATATCTGATGGTTAATGAGCATTACACCTATACGGAGTATAAACTTGAATTAATAATAAATTTCAATTTAAAATTGAAGGATGAATCTTTTATTATATAAGTTTGAGTACTAAGTTATTTATATTTGTCATTTATTCCTGATATCAACTGCAATGAGAAGCAATATACTTAATTTTTTTTCTTCGAATTTAAAATTAGAAAGAAAAAAATTTTAAATTAAGATGTAACTTTTTGTGGGGCACTGAATTATGACCGCATGAATTATGACCGCGGAAAAAGTTTGTATGGGCGGGCAAAATTCATTTTTAAAATGAATTTTGTCCGCGCAACAAAATGTCTTTTGACCGCGCGGTCAAAATTCATTTTATTTATAAATTGAGTCGCGGCCAAAATTCATTTTGAAAATGAATTTTGTCCGCACATTTTGCCGCGGTCAAAATTCATTTTTTTTAAATTGAGTTGTTGCCGGGAACGCGAGTATTATGCACAAAAGTTATGGAGAAGATACAATTCATTTTAAATGACTTATTTCAAAAAATGAAATCAACCCTCCGATAAAACATTGTGTTCTAAGCAAAAGGGCAAGGGCGCCAGCCGCAAATCCCACTGACCAACCGCTCGCCCGCAGCCCTGCTGCCCCGTTCCCCTTTTGCTTAGAACACAATATTTTATCGGAATATATTGTGAGGTACACAAGGGGAAGGGGGGGCAGCAGGGCGGCGGGCGGGAGGTTGGTCAGTGGGATTTGCGGCGCCAGCCGCAAACTGTTTTTATTTTCAATATTTGTTAAGTAATATTTTTGATGAAACTATTTCTGCATCATACAGCCGCAAATTTTGTCGCGGTCAAAATTCATTTTTTTTCTAAATAGAGTCGCGGCCAAAATTCATTTTGAAAATGAATTTTGTCCGCACATTTTGCCGCGGTCAAAATTCATTTTTTTACTAAATTGAGTTGCGGCCAAAATTCATTTTAAAAATGAATTTTGTCCGCACATTTTGTAGCGGTCAAAATTCATTTGTTTTCTAAATTGAGGCGCGGTCAAAATTCATTTTGAAAATGAATTTTGACCGCCAGTCGCGGTCATAATTCATGCGGTCAAAATTCATGGAGCCCTTTTTGTTACACAAAATTTAAGTGATCTAATCTAATCTTGTTTATCTTTGACACAGGATAGCAAAATAATTTATTGTATTATTTATATAAAGTAAATATAACATTTTGTGTACATTACATGCTGATGTTATAAAAATCTTTTATTTAATGAATTTTTTTTACAAATACCTACATACTTACTTACTCACAAATATATTCAAAATTTATATTAAAAGTTGTTGAAATGTAATGAATTGATGAATAGATTTAATTTATGTGAATTTAAGTGAAAATTTATAATAAATTAATGAAAAGTAAGTTAGTATACACGCAAAATTTAATGAAATTATTTAACCGTATAAAAAACATATGAGCTGAAAGCGTGAAATTCGGATGTGGCTAAAAATTGTAGAGTAATTTATTGTTATTTCAAATATGTATAAACAAAAAACGTATATTTAAAACATAACATAACAAATTAAATAAGCCATTTATTCAACTATTTTTAGCATCGCTCTAATTACATTGTAATAATATCGAGAATAATATAATATCTTTATACGAATATATACAAAAATTTATAATTAATTAAAAAAATTCTGTATTTATTTATATTTACTTTTCTGCAAAAAAAAAAAAATAAACAAATACATTTCTATGTTTAAAAATCGATAGATAAATAATTTGTTTAGCATTAATTAAAAAAAAAAAATTTCTGCGGTATTTATTTTCATAAAAATTCTGCAATTAGAATGTTCAATCCTTTTTGTAGATGAAAGAACATAGGGAAAGATCGATGACTTGGAAATTTTCAAACAGTATTCGGTATATTAATTATTTTTTCATTACTTTTTATTTTTAATTAAATTTTAAGTATAATTGTTTAAAAAATTAATGATTGGACTACTATATAGAACAATTAAATGTATTATTTTTGGCGAAAAAAATAAACTAAAACTAGAAAATAAACTTTTTCTTCCTGCTTTTAATTTATTCTCGAATTCCTGTTTTGGCTGATATGGATTTGATTTTTAAGAATTTGAAGAACTTTTCCGCAGTAATTTAATTTTTGTTTTTAGTTTTGTAAATGTAAAATAATGCTTCAAAAAATATTATTTTTTTAAGAAACTAAAACAAATACTTATTATGCTTTCAGTGTTGTCATTTATGTTGATGTCTCTATGATTAAGAATGTCATATTATGACATAAATGTAGAAAAAACTAAATAAGTATATGTACTTATACATATTTAAACTTAGAACCATGGTAACTTACTACTGTAACCTTGACAATTTGTTTTCAGCTTATCGACCCGCCAACACCTTTTACATTTTATAACACGAATGAATATCCTAGTTAACGCCTAGTTGAAATCATTAACATTAATTCATATAATTGTTGACAGTGCAAAATAAAGTATCATGAAATCACATATTATATCTATATACGACTGTATGTATATAATTGTATACATTTATGCACTGTATTATTATTGAATTCATATGGTGAACTGGCATAGATATCTATACAAATAATATAGATACATATGTTTAAGTATATTGTATATATATCTACCTAAATTTCTGGCTTGCTGATTTCTAAATTCTTTTTTTTTTTTTCTTTTTTAATCTAAAATAAATAGAAATACTTATGTATGTACATAGTATTCATTAAAACTACATGTGAATAGAATTGTTTATCGTGCAGAGCGTTTTATTAGAGCATTATGTACAATGTACAAATAATTTTGATAATATGTTTTTTACACGCAATATTTAGTTTTTTTTTTTTTTTTTTTTTTTTTAATTACCAACTACTTTACTTTTTGTGTATTTTTGCAAAATTTATTTAAGATTAAAGATTTTGCTTTCATTTCAAGGCATCTTATTATAATTTATAATGCAAACATAATATTGAAAATTTCTTTGAACTTGTGTATTTTAGGCTCAAGTATATTTATTGTGTAGATAAGTTAACAAAACTTCTCTAACAAGATTTTAATTTTTACAACTTATTTTTATATATGATTTGATGTTAAAGTGCTTTAGTATTAGTTCTATGAATAAAATTTTTAAAAATTCGTGTCAGACGGTGTCGAAGCATTAAACAAGGCATCAAATTATTTGACAAGAATATATAATATCTATTTTATGTCTAATTTTAAGAAAAATTAAGTTTACCATTGGTATTTGAGTTTTCGGAAACAGATTATCTTTGACCCAATTAAATTATAATGTTATAAACAAAGTTTTATAAATCTTTCACTTAGAATTGCTAAATTGTGTTAAGTGTGTTAGTAAGTGAAGACAGTATAATGAAGATGAAGAAAAAAAGGTTTTAATTTTCTTAATATATAATTTGTGATAAACATAAGATACTTAGGTAAAATTTAGTTCTTTTTTTTTGAGTACAAATTTCAAACTTAAGATAAAAGACAAAAAAGAAAAAAGACGGTAGAAAATTATTATTAAAATTAGTTTTTGGGTTAATCAACTTTTTAGTAAGTGTGTAATTTATTTATTTTTTTTCTTGTCTAAAATTTAATTTTTTTATGACTTATTTATTCGCTTTTTCAAAAAAGAAAAAGAACAAAAATTATGTTTATAGAGAATTCCTTTTTTATGTTCATTTTGCGTGTAAAAAATTAAATTTATTATAGAATAAAACGTGATCTCGTTTTATTTCGAATTTTTTGCAAAAAAAAAAAAAAAAGAAGAAATTTTTGTTTTCTTGGTCAACAGGTATCACCAGGAGATTTGTCGCAAGCAAAACAATTCATCAACCAATGATCTCAACAACTTTTATATACGTACATAAATATGAAGTAAATTTTGTACCATGGCATGAGCATAAAAAAAGTCTTTAGTAACTAGAACATTAAATAAAGTAGGTACATATATTTATATGATGTATCTGAAAATGTTATATAAGTAGATATTTATATGATTCTCTTATACTAAAACTAGTCTCACTTGAATTTCCACAGTTGCATGTTCATATATCAAATTTTTGTAAGAAACGTCATAATTATAATTAATAATAATAAAGAAAAAGAACTTGTTACTACTATATGCACTTCTGATCTGAACTTCTAACCAACTATTTCAGGTTTAAGAGATTTTTAAAACTTTTAATATTAAAAGTATGTACCTAGTCTATTTACGAAAATAAAGTTTAAGGATTGTGATAATTTGAGAACTGCATAACCATAAAAATTTAAATCTAATTGCTTGTGTAAAATTAAATATAATTAAATTAATGGAAAAAATTACATACGACATAAATAATCACTCAAACTTATTTTTTGTTAATGTATTTTTTTTTTTTTTTTTTTATCTTTTAACCGGAAATTTTTTTTTCTTTCATTTTAGCGATAAAAAAAAAAATTAACTAAAAATTATTAAATTTAAAAACTATGTCAATCTGATAGAGTAAGGCTTACGAATTTAAAAAAAAAAAATTCTTCAAAATTTTGCAAAAATATTTTTATCACTAGGAGCTGCTAACTTTCATTGATAAATATTGCGCTGATGACAGAAGTTTTAATAAATTTTGTAGTAGAAAATATAAATGTTTCTTTGTTGAAAAACGTTCGTATTAAAAGGGATGTGAAGTTAGCAACGAAAGTTATCCACGATTTTCTAGCGACATGTTCCGCAACATGTTGCTATCAGCAACGATTTCTATCCACGAATTATTGAAAAAAATACTTATTGGAAAATCATGCTTATCCACGATTTTTTAGCAACATGTTGCACGACATTTTTAAGTTGGCAATGAATTTTTAAATTACCAACCACGAATATTTAAAATTTTTTAAAGAGTGTTTTTCAAAGTCAGCCACGATTTTTATATCGAAATTTTTTACACTAGCAACGAATTTTTTTTTTACAAGAATTTTGAGAGCTAGCAACGAATTTTTTTAAAGAGTATTTCTGAAAGTCAGCCACGATTTTTATATCGAAATTTTTTACACTAGCAACGAATTTTTTTTTTACAAAAATTTTGAGAGCTAGCAACGAATTTTTTTAAAGAGTATTTCTGAAAGTCAGCCACGATTTTTATATCGAAATTTTTTACACTAGCAACGAATTTTTTTTTTACAAGAATTTTGAGAGCTAGCAACGAATTTTTTTAAAGAATATTTCTGAAAGTCAGCCACGATTTTCATATCGAAATTTTTTACAACTAGCAACGAATTTTTTTTTTACAAGAATTTTGAAAGCTAGCAACGAATTTTTTTAAAGAATATTTCTGAAAGTCAGCCACGATTTTTATATCGAAATTTTTTACACTAGCAACGAATTTTTTTTTTACAAGAATTTTGAGAGCTAGCAACGAATTTTTTTAAAGAATATTTCTGAAAGTCAGCCACGATTTTCATATCGAAATTTTTTACAACTAGCACCGAATTTTTTTAATTTTAGAAACTTTTTTTTTTATCTCAGCCAATGTTTTTGTACACAAGAATCTCTAAAAATTATTGAAGTAACTCTCATTTGTCTTGAATTTTAGTTCTGAAAACAAATAATAATCAATAAAACTAGAATCGATTTAAAAGCTTATTTCCCAACACACTATGGATTGTTATTATTGGGAAATATGCCTATATAATTAAAACTGAAATAATAAGAAAATTTTGTTAATTTCAGTTTTAATTAATATCAATTATATAGGCATATTTCCCAATAATAACACTGCACAGTGTGTTGGGAAATAAGCTTTTAAATCTATTCGAGTTTTTTGATTATTTCTTGTTTTCAGAACTAAAATTCAAGACAAATGAGAGTTACTACTATAATTTTTAGAGATTCTTGTGTACAAAAACATTGGCTGAGAAAAATAAAAAAGTTTTAAAAAATAAGAATTTTAAATTCGTTGCTAGTGTAAAAAATTTCGATACAAAAATCGTGGCTGACTTTCAGAAATATTCTTTAAAAAAATTCGTTGCTAGCTTTCAAAATTCTTGTAAAAAAAAAATTCGTTGCTAGTGTAAAAAATTTCGATATAAAAATCGTGGCTGACTTTCAGAAATACTCTTTAAAAAAATTCGTTGCTAGCTTTCAAAATTCTTGTAAAAAAAAAATTCGTTGCTAGTGTAAAAAATTTCGATATAAAAATCGTGGCTGACTTTCAGAAATACTCTTTAAAAAAATTCGTTGCTAGCTTTCAAAATTCTTGTAAAAAAAAAATTCGTTGCTAGTGTAAAAAATTTCGATATAAAAATCGTGGCTGACTTTCAGAAATACTCTTTAAAAAAATTCGTTGCTAGCTTAAAAAATTCTTGTAAAAAAAATTCGTTGCTAGTGTAAAAAATTTCAATACAAAATTCGTGGCTGACTTTTCAAAACACTCTTTAAAAAATTTTAAATATTCGTGGTTGGTAATTTAATAATTCATTGCCAACTTAAAATGTCGCGCAACATGTTGCTAAAAAATCGTGGATGACCATGACTTTCCAATAAGTATTTTTTTCAAAAATTCGTGGATAGAAATCGTTGCTGATAGCAACATGTTGCGTAACATGTTGCTAGAAAATCGTGGATAACTTTCGTTGCTAACTTCACACCGATCGTATTAAATGTGTTTGAATTTGAATGTGTTTCTAACTTCAGTAGTTTGATGAGTCAGTCAGTCAATCAGGACTTTTCCCATAGCAATATTTGTGTAGATAAGTGTAATGTAGAGTCGGTCAGTAAGTTTTAATTGGTGTGAATAAAAATTATAATATTCAAAAAATATTCTCCTGTTTTATATTATAATTTAATAGCTATACGCCTTATATAGATTTGAATCAAAATAATTAATTCTAGAAACTATTACACAAACACAACATATTAAGTATAATCGTTGACTATAGGATTGAAAACATTGTATGTATGTGGATACAATGAAAGTTAAATAAAATAAATTGAATTTTAAAATGAAATCAAACACCCCTAAATCAACTTCTTTGGTGGGATAATTAAAAGACTATTTGTTATTTTTATTTAACTATGTACAACTTTATCGCGAGACTTAAATGTTTCAAATAATGTAAGCCAAACTTTCTTTTACTTTGATTCATTAATTTAATGATACGAGTTTAAATTGTTTTCTTAGATTTTTCTTGATTTTCTAGAATAATCTAATATGTTTTCCATACGAGTATCTCACGAGCTGTATCATCAATCGATAGTTAAAATTCAGTCCTCAGCGTAACCGAGACGCTTTTTTCTCATACCAATATTTCATTTTTGCGTTTTACTCTATTTTTTTTTTTTAATTAATTTATTTTTACCTACATATTTTTTTTTTGCAGAAAAATTCTCACTTCCATGATAAAAATAAAAAAAATAAAAATAAAAAATTATTTATTAGTATCTTTTAATATTGCTTTTTTTTTTTCATGATAAAATCAATATTAAATTAATTATTGAACTCTCACGCAACAATTTCAACGAAATTATTTTACGAATATAAATTTATTTTGCAAAAGTAAAAATTCATTTAGTTTTTTTTTTATTTGTGTTTTTCATTCTGCTTTTATTATTTTTTTGTATGTTTTTAATTTTTTTTCCCTGCCCTTAATTCGGAAGTTAAGTCACGTAATAATTTTTTTTTTATTTTTACGTTTTATGTATTTTTAAAGTGTCTTTCAATGCAATTTATCGATTATTCCAAGCATTTTTGTTTCTTCTATGATGCGAATGGCACTTTGCAATAAACTGTCTCTTTAGAATTTGCTTTAAGTCATTGTCAACTATTCGGTATTAAGGTTATGATTTTTATGCAAATACATTGTGTCATTGTAAATCAGTTATAAATACCATATTTCTTTTTGAATTTGTATTTCGTTTATAGGTGTATAAAAGAACTTGTATTAAATTTTTTTTTTTGACTGAAAAGTAATCAATCTTCGGTTACAAACAATTCCGCTAGAAAGTGGTATTAGGAACCAACATAATTTTTGCATAAAAATGTAATATGAACTTTGAGTATCTACATGATAATGTGTGAGTTTGATATATATTTTTAATATATTAATGTGACGATAGTGTCATTTATTTTTATATTTGAACATTTCATATACATAAATTACAGTATGAACTATTAATTTAAAAAAAAAAATTTCTATTATATCCAAAAATCCTATTAAAACTTTAAATTCTCAAAATAAGTTTTTCTGTTTTTGAAAATTATCAATTTTAATATGATTTTATATATACTTAGCTTGTGTTCCTGGCAACTTAAATATTAATTAGGTGTCACTAGCAAAATAGAAAATTCATAATTTCATAAAATTTTGTAGTATGGTGACTGAATTTTAATATGATAAAAATTAAAAGTTCAAAGATTATTATCTTTTATTCTGCTGATGTGAGTATTGTGACAGGATTGTCATATAAGAAAAGAATTCAAACGTATGTATGAACTTTTAAAATATGTTTATCCAACTTTTGTGACTTAAAATTTTGCTAAAGTAATTATATTACTTATTATGTTGAAAGAAGAAATTATAGAAAGTAATATGGATATATGAATATGAATAGATGAAGGAGATAGATATATACTCATTTAAAATATAATAAAGTACAATGGACCTACATACTTAACATATACATAACGATATGTATTTTACCTTCTGATTTTTGTTATGAGGAAAAAAGGGTTACATAAAAAGTTTAAAATTACTGTCTGCAGGCAATTTAAAATATTTTCTTTTTTTCTACATTCAAAAGGATAAAATAGTAAGTACAGTGATTGAAAAACATAAATCTGTCTTCAGGACATTTTTGTTTTATATTTTCCTAAAACATAAACTAAACATGAAAATATTTCTGTAACAAAGAAATATACATTTATGTATACATTTTAACAACATTTACAAAGAACATTGGGATCGCTCTGAGGAACTTTTAGTATTTTTGCACATACATATGAATAAGTTAACTTTTTAAAGGTGAAACATAAATTTGGTGAATGTTCTTATTAAGCTCTTAGTGGAGCTAATATTAAGTGCAACCCTGAAAATTAATAAAAATATATTACACTTAATTAATATAAATATTTCAGTTTATTCATTCAAGAATTTATTTAATATGAATTACGTAACTTAACTATGAGTATTTTAAGTTCAATGAAATACTCAAAGTGAAAAAAAATTCATTCATAAATAATGCTATCAAATTATTATCTTAAGCCATTTAATTCTTCGTTTTTTTTTTTTTTAATTTTTTTTTACTTTTTAACAAGGAAAATATTTTTATACAATTTATGAAAAAAAAAAGAAAATATTTATTTAATTCAAGTGTTTAAGATTTTATTTTTTTTATTATTATTATTTATTTCATCATTAAGTTATAATCGTGGGATTTAAATTTATTTATATACATTAAGTGTTTAAATAAAATTTTCAATCATTATTATGGATTAGAGGCCTTATGCACTTGATGCTTTATTAATGATTTTAGGAGGAAGTTGAATATTTTTAATCCTTTTGGATTCAGTTTCAAAATTAATTATTTCTTATTTTTTCACTGATTTACTTACATAAAATTATGAATTTATTTTTGGGTGGTTACTTTGAAATCTTATTGGAATATTGAGACTTATTTAACTTATGAATGGCATCAAATGTTCAATGATGGCATCAAATGTTCAATGATGGCATCAAATGTGCAATCTATTCTATTTTATGTTCGCTAATATTAAAACATACATATATAAGTATATATATATAATAATAATAAATTTCAAAGAATTTTTATCACATTATTTTATAATTTTTCTTTTACACACAATCCCATAATAAGGGAAGGCGTTTAAAATAAAATTAAAAAATGTTCACAAACTTACATTATTTATTTATGTTTTATATGCTTTTTATATTTGAAATAAAAGTGTGAAAATCATATGTTTATTTTGAAAAAATAAATTAATGTCATCGAATGAATGTATTACGTATATTATGTGCATACAGTAGTTAAACAAATAAAAACAAAATAAATTTATTTCTCATTTTGACAGATTAAAAAAATTTCTGCATCTACATATTTTTTTTAAGCTTTTTGTATTTTTATCCAACAATAGAATTTTATTTTTTTAAAGAATGAGAGCTAAAAAGTGTATGTATTTTCAAGTATCTTTTTTTTTTTCTATAGATATATTTTTATTCTAATTTTTATACTGTCAAAACAACCTTGGGATAATTTCTATTTTATTATAGTAGAATTTTTTTTTTTTGTTATTTTTATATTTTTTTTTTTGTATATATACTTATATTTCTTTTTTTTCATACATCAGAACACTTTTTTTTTATGTGCATAGTATTTGCATATATATATATAAATAACAACATATATTATAACATACATAAATAATAACAAAATATATACAAATGTTATGTACTACACGTTCAAAAAAAAAAAAACAAACTTTAGCTATGTCTCTGAATATGAAATGAGAAGAAGAAAGAAGCAGAAGAAGGAAAAAAAATTTTGTTTTTTTTTTTTTTCTTGTTTATTGAAAAAAATTTCCACCTGAAAATGTGTTTAAAAATGTATAAATTAGGAAAAGGTGAAAAAAAAAAAAAAATATGAGAAAATTATATGAAAGAAAATTTTTGAAGGAAGAAATAAAAAAAAAAAAAAAAAGTTAAATTATTTTTTATTTTAATGCAAATTTTTTATTTTTTTTATTCAAGCTTTGGGGTTAGCTATGGTACAAATATTTCATTTAAATTCGTTTTAAGAGGAATCAGTTTATCAGAGTAAAAAGAATACAAAAAAAAAAAATTAATTTTCAATAAATAAAATATAGCTACCGAAAAGGGAAATCTTTTATTTTCAATTTTCCATTTTCAATTTTATTTTGCGAAAATCGTGGATAAAATTTGATAATAATAATAATAATAAAGGAAGAGCATTATAAATATTGTTGTCATATAATTGCGAATATTGATAAAAATAAATGCGCCAAATATAAAGAATATATATCTATAAATAAATATATATTGATTTGAGTTCTTTGGAATGAGATACAGCCATATGGAGAGCTTATTTCTATTTATAATTAAATTTTTAATAAAATCTTGAAAAAATGTATAAATAATTTTGGACTGAATTGTGTGAGACGGACGGAACGTCGTTGTTGTCAATTTCTGGCTGGTTGTTTTAATTCTTTATCTTTATATTCGATTGTACACTACATATGTACTTTTTTCCCATAGAATTCTTATTAAATTAATTAACTTTTAAGGATATTAGAAAAAATATTCTGTGTGAGAAACAGGTGCTGTTTGTTTTAATAAATAAATTTAAATTTATGATACATTTGATAAAATATAAAATTTAAATTCAAATATTTTTTTTAGATTTAAAAGAATTAAACTAATTTTTTTTTTTTTATTATTTTCTTTTCAGGTGAGCATATTATACATTATTTTTTTAACCTTGTTTTGTAATTTACTTGTCTTCACATAAAATAATTGAATGAAAACAGGTGAGTTTTTTTTTTGTTTTTTATTTATTTTCGTTCAAATAAATTATTAACTTACATTATTATACGTGTAAGTACTTCAAAGTAAAATGTTAATGAAATCAAAACTTGAAATTAAGAAATGACACAAGGTTCACATGACTTAATATTGCGAATATAGCTTACAAAATTATATACTTTAAAGTCACCAGCATAATGCATATAATATGGTGACATAATGGCATAGTTATTATGTTTATATGTTTTATATGTTATAATGTGTTGGTTGACTGAGCATAAAACACATTTCTTTTTATCACTATTATCTCGTATATTATTATCATGATAATGTTTACTGAACGGAATTGATTTTGAAGTTTATATTTTTGCATATAGTTTTTTATACAATCTTTATATTCTGTATACAATCTGATTGGATTTGAAAAACTTGAAAAAACTTCATTGCTGCTTCAAAATGACTTTAAGGGTTAACATAAAAAAAATATTTAATAAAAACCTTATAGTGGTGTAATGCACTTATGTTTCATTTTTTAAAGGGCAATAAAATTTAATAATGTCCAATAATATTTAATTGTGCAAGAAATATATATTTTTTTTTCCTGTGAACGATAAAATTTATCTCGAAATGATGATTGGAAAATATAATGATTCCAAGGACATTATACAAGATTACTTAATCAATAAGTTTTATACCGCCATCAGTTAAAATCGCCATACATATCAAAAATTTTGAGAAATTTTTTTAACATTGGAATGTGTAACCTAGAAGAACAAAACGACGGAAGTAAAACAACGAAAAAAGCTAATATAAAAGCACGTATATAGACTGAAACTTCGAGCTTTGATTTCTACTAACTTACTAAACGTTATTATCTTCTTCACCAAATTGTTCTAAACTATGGTCAAATTCAATTCTTATTAATCAAAAATAAATTATACTATTATTTCTCTGAGTACATACATGGAGTTTGCTTATTGAAATCTTTACCACACTTTATGTATATTATTAACATGTCATATACTTAATTAAATAAATTGTTTAAAGTAAATATTTTGATATTTGGGGACATATTTAAGCTTTTGGCGATATTAAGAGTTTTTATCATATAAAATATTTTTTAACATCTTTCTTTTCTCAAATGAGAATATTTTTCGAAAATTTTTCTTGATTTAATATAAAGTTCTAATTCAGAAGACAAATAAATATTATAAAAATAACTAAATAATAATAAAAAGAAACAAATTGTTTGTGTTGAAAATAAATTTAGTTTTAAAAATAATCACTGTTAAAAAAATTATATAAGTATTATATAAAAGTTTAATCGTAAAAGAAATTTAGTTCTAGTGCTAAGCCATTCACTAAGCCATTCACAAATTTCAAATACATATATATAATCTATTCGATAAAATTTATTTTAACATAATTATGGTTTTTTATATAGGAACATTTTTTAATCTGTGTATAGTCTTAGCTAAAAAAAAATCTATAACAAGCATATTTATACGTTCAGGTTATACGTTCTAACTTTACAATATCCGTCACCTATTTTTCTCTGTCCAAAACTGACTGATTTCATTAATCTGTATTCTACAATTCTACATAACTTCAACAAAAATTATAGGAAAATAAAGAAAAGACAATGCATATACATTGTAATGCAAAAACATATGGTACTTAAATAAAATGATTAAATGCCATTTTGGACACATGAAAATATATATATGACTAAAGCGGCGGTCACACGAGGCTGGTTTACCAGCCGTTTGTAGCTGCTTGCTGCTAACAGCCAGTTAACAAGCACCGTGTGAACTGTTATGTCCGCTGGTGCCAGCAGCAGCGGAGCTATTTCAGTAGCGGCTGGTGAAGTTGAACGGTTCAACTTTACTAGCGCTGCTGGACAATGTTGTTGTTGATTATTTTGTTTCAGTTTTACATTTAACTTTATTGATTTGAATTTTTCAATATTACTTTACTAATAGTAGTGTAATTAAAATAAAATGGGACCAAAAAGTAATGATGAGAAGTGAAATTCAAATCAAATAATTATTTTCTTTGAAATATATAACAAATATGATTGTTTGTGGGATGCAACTTCACCGTCTTATTTAAAAAGGCCAATTGCCAATTGCCTTCTTAACAATTTCCTTAACACTTCTTTCCTAAGTAAAGACATTTTGTACGAAACAGTGACCAAAATATATAAAACTGATTCAAAACATCGCAGCTGCCAAACCAGCTGCTGCTGTTTGCAGAACACTGTGTGAACCCTTCCGTATGCTGTTGCTGTCGCTGCTAGCCAGCCGCTGCTAACTAGCAGCGACCAGCGGCTGGTAAACCAGCCTCGTGTGACCGCCGCTTAATACACAATTATAATGTAATCTATGATAATAATAATAACATATGTCATTTTTTTGTCAGTTTTTGCTTTTTAATTGTAAAATATTAGTACTTATATTAGAGAATAGAGAAGTTGCATAGAAAGCTATTCATATTTTCGATTTTCTTTTCTTTCACAAGTTTAATAGAAAATGAAATTTTAATCAGAATAATATGCAATAATAAAAGTTTATGAAATAATAGAGAAAGCTACATATAATTGCTGAATCTTTTTTCTTTCTTTTAATAATAATAATAATAATGCTTGGATAATAATAGTTTTTCAAATTATGTATATATCTTATTTATCTGTAACATAGCATTCAATTACAATGTTATTCACAAACAATGTGTGATATATGTATAGTGTACAGAAATTTACATACATAACTAAATGTACATCTTTGCAAAAAAAAATAAAAAATAAATTTTTAATCTTTGTAAGGATTTCTTTCAATTTATTATAAATTATATTGTAAGTATAAGTATATCTAAATAGTTTTCAAAGGTATATTATATTCTATAAACTTGAGGTTAAACATTTTATTTTATGTGTTAATAATAAAAGCAATAGATATGAGAAGAATTCTGTTGAATACAAATTGTGAATTGAAATTTTCCCATATTCATTTAATGATTTAACGATAATTCAATGAATTTATCTCTGCCCAGAACCTCTATTCAAATACGATTCTATCTATCGACGCTGTTAAAACTAATACTTTAATATGAAAAACAAAAGTAAGTGGTTGCAAACGAAAAAGAAACTAAATTAATGATACGTCAACAGCCTGAATATGACGATGGATTCTAAATCGTCTGCTGAGAAATGAAACAATGTATAATGAAAAGTATAGTTTCGAGTAATTTGAGTTTAACGATTTGAAAATTAAAACAACGTATACAAAAATATCAAGTAACGTAAAATTTTCATCTAAAAAACATATTTTAATCAACATTAAGAATATTGCAAAATAGTTGTACTTATAAAATCGAGTACGAGGAATCGAATGGTGCTATTATCTAATAATGACGTATAAATATCATACGTTGTTTCATTTCTCAGCAGACGAAATAAAACTTATTATGAAAACTAATGATATATATACTTATAGTAGAATGCGTAACATTGTGGTGATGCCAAAATCGTGGGCAGACTTTTCTTAAATAAATTTCTAAATAAATTAGAATTTTATAATGTTTATGCCGTTTATCTACACATTTTATCTTAAAGTATTTTATTTATCAAATCCGATGTCAAATCAAAATTTTTATTCATTTTATTGTTTTAAAATATTTAGCAAAAAAAAAAAAAATTAAAGGGTTATAAATTTAAAAAGATTTTTATTTTACTACATTAGCATAAATACGACAAAATATTATTATTTCCAAAGTTGATAAAAAAAAAAATTTCTTGTTTTTTTTTTGGAAGCTAATATCTTTGGGCAAAAAAATCTTGGGATATTTTTTTTTTTTATGTTTAAACGAAATTTTTATTTTGTTACAAAGATATTTTTATACACATATAATTGTTGTCAAAATGCCTCAAAAGTTTGCATCGACACGAAAATAAGTTATTTCAGATCAGGTTTTGAATACATTTTATCTTATATTGCCTTTCAAAAAAATATATAGATATCATCAAAAACCAAACACATGACGTATATTATCTGTACTTTAAAATAATCAATTTATTAATTTCTTTAACAATTTTAAATATGTACGTTTGGCAAAAAAATAAAGTCCATATTTTGTGTTCACACAAATCACAGTGATATAGCTCAGAACTAACTAAACCATATCTTCTTTATGGGCAAATTTTTCTTTAGTAGAATTTCGTTCATAATCATTTATTTCATACAATTTATGTTTGTTTTACAACAATAGAAAATTTTTTAATATCAAAAAATTTTGCTATAAGTATGACATACCTACTAAAATTAATTTTTGTACAAAAGAGAATATTTGTTTTAATTGAAAGAAAATATGTAATATTTTTTTAAAAACAATTTCACTACCAAATTATATAAAATAATATTGAAATTAGTTTTTAGGCTGTTCTATAGTGCTATTTATAGTTACGAACTCTATAATTATGTATACTCTAGATATTTAAAGTTGACTCTTGCAAAGAATTGATTAAGTTCAGAAAAATCAATTAATTAATTTTGTTAACTGTGTAAAAATAATTAATATAAGGTTTTGACCAATTAAGTAGATCACGATCAGGAAAAGCTTACTTCTTGCATTGACATATAATTTTATAGCTTTTTCTTTGCTAGGGATCTAATCCTCATTCGTTTCGATTTTAGAAAGTTTTGACATATTGTCTACGCTTACTTGTAATTACATATCTTTTTTGTTTACTAGCTATCTATCCTCGGAAAAACCTTAAAATTTATTTCATTGGTTTTGATATCAAAAAAGTTTTCGAACAGTATAATATAAACGAAATTTATTTAATACAAAAATTTTTTACGAAAACATATCAGTTGTATATACTTAGTATGATTAACATTTGGCTTTCTTGACAACTTGGGCTCACATTTCATGTTAAGGCTTTTTAAATTATATTTTGATTCATATATTCTTATATGGTTTGTGGATGAATTAAATTCCTTATACGTTATTATATAATATATGGAATAGCATAAATATTTTGTTTTACATAAATAATTTATAAACTGTTATTATTAATATGTACACGTACGATGTTGTACGATTCTACACTCAGTGTGTTTTTAAAATATTATATATATAATATTATATATATAATATTATATATATAGTATTATATATATGTTATGTTTTATACCACTCACTATCCAGAAAAAGATTTATTACTGTTTACTTATGATGCTAAATTATTTTTTAATTAACTTTTACTATGTTTAAAATATTATTTTTATGAATATTAAAAAAAATAAATAAAAATTTGAAATCTTATATTCAAGGTTTAGGATTCGGTTGAATTTTAATAAATTATTATTGTGGGTTTTTTAATATTCTCTGTATAAAGTTGATTTTACACACAATGTAGGTAGATATACATATGTATTTGAATGTATAAAAGTTTTAATTTCAACTTTACAGTGGAACATTAAATTATAGAAAAATATTAATATGAATTAAAATATGTTAAATGAAGTACATAGATTACCGCTATGTCAAATCATATGCAGCGCAATTTTAGTAAATATCCTGAAATTTGTTCACCCAAAAATAGTATAATGTACGTACTTACTAATACTCTTAACTGATGCCTCTTTTTCCCCATCTTCAGCAATATTAAAAACAAATTATTTTTTTTTAGAAAACCCTTTAAATTAAGTGAAAAAAATTTTTGTTTGCTAAAATTTCATAAAATTATCATCCAAAAACATTGGCAAATGGATTTTCAAAAGTATAATATACTAGACACTTATTGTAAATATTACACAAGAGCGAATAAAAGAACATTCAGATTAAAAAATATTTATTATTACTTTTCAACCGTTTCCAGCATTAACACGACATTATTATTTTTGAATTTTAATTTGAAATTCATTGTTTTAATCAAGTACGTGTCTCGTAATAAATTCTAAATTTTTCTATCTATAAAATATTTTAACTATCCTTCCGAAAATAAATGAAACGTGATTTTTTTAGTTCATTCATTAGTTTGTTTAAAATTTTAAAATCTACCTCTGCTACATATTACGTTTATGTATAGGTACATTATATGACAATAAACGAATAAACAATATAATCAAATTAAGTTTATGTAACTAGATATTATCATATACATAAATTTGAATCATGGGTGGAAATTGTTATCAGATTACATTATATATAACTTTTTAAATGAGTATTTACCTATAACTTTAAACTTGTTACTTAGATATTATCAAGAACATTATGTTTTCCCCTGGCGAACCAGACTAGGTAAATATAATTAACTTGAATGTAGGTGCAAAAAAATTTTTTTTTAAATTATAGTTTTAAGTATTTTGCATGTTTTTAAAACAACTCTCGAAAATGAAAATTTTTAGTTAAATGGACATTCTCAGTTATTGATGCGGAAAAAGGAGATGTTTTGTCTGTCAAAATTACAAGTTTTGTTCGTATTTTCTGAAAAATCGAGTTTTATGCCTTATTCAATTTTATTGAGTTTATCTAATGATATTCAGTTTCCAAATAATAATAAATTTTATCTTCTTAAATCGATAAAAATTTTCACTCAACAAATTTTCCGCTTACAATTTTTTTGATGCATAAATAATAATTATAATAATTAATGATTTTAATTTGCAAATAAAAAGTCCACAAGTCATTTCTATAGATGTTGTTAGAAACGTTCAGACAAAAAAAAAAAGAATAATTCACAGTAAAAAACTAAGTAAGGTAAATGCACGTATTACCGCGTATCTAAGAAGACTTCTGACTTCAAATTGCTATAATATTAAGAAAAATTCATCTTTTTAAAAAATAAAATGTATTATGTTCTTTTTGAAAGTCTTGGCTTTCAATCTGTATTTTCAGAATTTTAATTTGTTAAAAATTTTTCAACAAATTAATTAAAATAAAATAGAACCTTAAGGAACATATTACCGCGGTATAAAAATCAGAGTGTACCTATTACCGCGGTTTTATGTACCTATTACCGCGGTATCTGAAAATTCAATAAAATTAAATATTTTCATAGGTTTTACATATTTTTTATTAAATATAAAAAAAAAAAAGTTTAATAAATGAAAAAAATAAAATTTAACAAAAATCAAAAATAAAAAAAAACAATTTAATAACATTGAACAAAAATAAAAATAAAATATTCTTCTTTTTTAATAATTATTTAAATTAAGTAATTCATTTTTTTAAATATTATTTTAAAATTGCAGCTTAATTGAAAAAAATAAATATAATAATCAATTTTTCAAATTAAAAATTAAAAAAATGTAAAAATTAAATAAAAATATATTCTTAGATTTTAATAGGTATCTAAGAAACATTTAATATAAATAGGAATAGTATCACATTATTATTATTTATTTCGAACATTATAGAGTCCTCTAGTATTTAGAAGAGTTGGAGGATTTATTTTACACACAGGACACAGGTAAAAGGCCGACTCGTCGCAGTTAAATATCCGGGATGGATTTTTAATAACTTCTGAATAATCTTTCTCAAGAAGATAATCATGAACAGTTTTGAACCATTTCCGTACTACATGTTCAGTTATATTTGCTCTACTTTTTGTTAAATTTTGTAGAATTCTTTTAGATATGTTTGGATGTCTGTTTAAGGGGTTATATCCACTTGTGATTTTCAAAAAATCGATTTTTTTTTTTTTTCATTTTTTGAATGTACATATATTCAAGAATATTCTCTGAAAATTTCAAATCGATCCGACAATTAGTTTCGGAGATATGAGCGTATTAGTAAGATCGTCTCCGAGCGTTCGAAAGTAGGCGGAGCACGAGCCGGAGTAGCAGCTGTTTCTGGTAGCTTCAATCCTTTTGTTCTCGACTTATATTGTGTTTGGGACCCTAATATAATATTACAAAAGATCTAGTTTATACCTGAAACCTATGTTTTTAATTTAGTGTTAATCGTTCCCGAAACTTTAAACGCGTTTATCTCAAAACCGTGTTTTCAGAGTCGGTGTACAAAATTTCTCCGAAACCGCTAAACCGATCGGTTTGAAATTTTCACACGACTTACTCAGATATATTTTTCAGGTAATGATCGAAGGAATAAGCTTTTGGACAATAATTTCGATTTTTTAAGCCACTTTGAAGTGAAAAATTTTCATGAAAAACTGATTTTTTTTTTTGAACGGCCGCCATTTTGTCAAAAATCAAAATTTTGACTAGACCTTCGATCATTACCTGTATTTATTTATTACAAAACTAAATATTTTTGGTTTTTGGTTTTCAGATAATTTGGACCAGAGATATCTTGTACACCGCCAAGCACTTTTTTTTGGAGGTCTCTTCGCAGATCATCTACAGGAGCTAGGGGATCCAATATTTTTTTAAATAAACCGCTGATTGTTAAAGTACATTAAATTCTGTTTAAGTACATTTTTTCCATTAATGTATAAAATAAAATGCCTCTTTGGAAAAAATTCACAAAAAAACGCGTTTTTTCGCCTCGCAAGTGGATATAACCCCTTAAAAACCCTTCGAGCCAACGTTTACTAGGTGTTCTTATTGTTCTTTTCAAATCTTTGAGTAACAAATCAACTTCAATCAATTTCAATTTCCCAGTCTTCTAAAAGATTTTCCTCTTCTGATGACAATAGGGTTTTTGGTCCAGAACTTTTCCCTTCCTCGTAGCGTCGAGATATTTTGTCTCTCAGCGTTGACTCAGGAATTTTAGTTTTCTTGCTAGCATGGTAGACAGACTTTCCATTCTTGATCAACAAAAGAGCTTCATTCAAATCTTCGATAGGTATTTTTTTTTTTATTTGTTGAATTTTTCTTTGTTTTAGCCATTTTTAATAATTTTTGGTTATAATTAAATATTAATTTAAAAAAAAAGAAATTATTACTTTAAGAATATTGTCATTTAAAATTTAATAAAATATTTTAGTATGGTAATTTACATACACGGTAATAGGACACACTATAAATAAGAAACCGTGGTATACCACGGTAATCGGAATTGTCTTAAAAATAGTGCCTCTATTACCGTGCTATTTTATTTTTACTTTTTTTAAATTAAATTAAAAAAAATATTTAATTATTATTCCTAAAATATATTTAAAATTTAAACCAAAACACTAAATAAATATATATATTTTTTTTAAAACTGATTTTAACGCTTAGATTGTCTTAACAAAAAAATGTTTTTACTTACCGAAAAATTAAGAAAGTTCAGAAATAAGTCTATATTACGCGGAAACAATTATATTAATGTGTTTTTTTCCATTATTACGGATGTTTTTTTTTGTTTTTCCCCGGAATTTCAAAATTTTTACTTAGAACTTCCGATTTGACAGATAATCATCTACGAAACAAGGCTTACAAGGTTTTATTTTAAATTTAAATTCGTTTTACCACGGTAATAGGTACTACCACGGTAATACGTGCATTTACCTTACACACTCGAAAAAAGACTCTCATATGAAATGCAATAACGCCTCATAGGGATCCACTTTTGATTCTAATTCGAAGCAATTTACATTTAAAAATATATTACCATGTATCTTGATATTAATATAGATTTAAGATAACATCATTTTCTATATTTTACAAAAAAAAAAAAAATTTAAATTTTTATATTTATTTAATTTTAATTTTTTTTTTATTTATTACAAATTTTTTTATTACATTTTTATTAAATTTTAATTTTATTTCTTATGCCTTCATCTGGATTTGAACCTGGGTCTTTAGCATTGCAATCCGCCAATCCTCCCACAATAGCTACGGTATTGAAATTTAGAAAGTGTATAAAATAGAAAATATAAATTTGCCATTTGCAATGCTAAGGACGCAGGTTCAAATCCCGAAGAGAGCAAAAAAATGTTGGTCTCTTTTTTTTTTAAAGCGACATTACAGAAAATTAAACGAACCTTCCGTGAATTTGGATAATTTCCGTAAAGTTTATAAAAAGTGAATCACGGCGTCATATTTTCGGTGCTTATGAATGATATGCAGTCGGTCTTTAAAAAAATAAGATGCAAAATTCGACCATATTTCGATGTAATAGCTGCAGATTTATTTCAAGATGCAAGTTGATAGTTTAAAAACGTAGCAAAAAGCATCGCATAAGATATTGAAGTCCAGTTACATCAAAATAAGATTTAAAAAGCCTCTCATGCTAAAGAAATGTAATTTGAAATGTTTGTTAAGACGCAAATGCTTTTAATGAAAAAAGGATCTAATTTTGCTTTAAAAAAAAACAGCGAATTTGAGAGATGCGATTCCTGCATCTAAAAAAGCTTCAATTTTTTCGAGGGTGTACTTACTTAAAATGAGTAAGTACTTATTAAAGAAAAATCGATTAAAAACAAATTTGAAAAAAAAAATGTTTAATAGCTATCTTATTTCGAATACAAATGAGTATTATTTTTATTTACTCTTTATTATGTGTACTTTAAGTAAGTAGAGGTACGAATTATTATCAAAGCTTGAGATTTGTGATCGCAAGAGATTGTGTAAAAAGTTAATATAGAAGGCAACTCTATATTGTTTTTATTTGAGCTTTTCAACTCATAATTTGAAATTCCAAATTTCATGTAAATGAAAACATTTGTAAATGTCCAATTGAAGTCATATACATGTGAAAACTTTCTTATGAGAACAAAAAAAAAAAACAAATTCAAAGTTATCGCATTTGTTCACGCGATAATTATAACAATTATTTTTCAATTTTCAATACTCTGTCCATAAAGAATTTTATTTGAAACTCGATTTCCCATATTTTCAATAAAAAGAATGTACGAATGTACCTATTTTTTTTTTTACATTCGATTTTGTCCAGATTTTTTCGTCACACATTTTCAATTTAATAAAAGAAAATATGAAATGCATTTGCATTTAAATTTACACAATATGTTTGTTTAATTGCAAAAAAAAAAAAAAAAAAAACGGAAAAAATAAATATATTACTTATTTGTAGTGTAGTGGGTCAATATACATGGAAAAAAGGTTAGGTATTGCAAATTAAAATTTTAATTTAATTAAATCAAAAAAATTGTTTACAAGTATGACGAGATAAAACATAGAAAAAAAAAAACAAAATAAATGAATACAAATAAAATTGACATTTATTTTTAATTTTTTTTTGTCAAAGCTTAAAATTAAAATAAAGTTTGAAAAATATTACCCAATCAAAGTATAGATCAATTTTTTTTTAAATTTTAATTAAAAACGTACCTATTGAACACAAGTTGGTTATTTTTATATTTCTTACATATTCGCATTAAAGAAGGTTAAACTTATACCTAAAGCACACATGTTCATATAATTATGTTGAACTTCAATATTATTTTAATGAATACATAATATATGAATAAGTTGATAAAATTAAGTCAGAGTATTATTATGTTATTAAATGTTTGCAATGATTAGAAAATACATAATTAATGTCTATAATTAGAAGAGACGCACGTAACACTTAGTATATAATGCATGATTATAATATCGGATATTGATATTTACCGAATGATGGTTCTAACATACGTTATCATGATGTACACTTGTATCTATATTATAAATTATTACTTTCAGTACTAGCATAACTTACGTAATTAAATAAAATTCCGTATATGCAAATTATTTTTGCAAAATAAGTATTAATGATTAGTTTTTTTTTCCCGAAAACTTTCGCAATAATGCAGGGCAAACATTTAAAAAAAAAAAACTGGAATTATTGATATATTGATATTGATAAAATTTATTTTATTTTCGAGATTATTTTTTTGGATATTTGAATAAAATAATAATTAAATTAGAATTTAAGTTATTGATGTTCGTGAACCGTATAACGATATTTTGGATATACTTTTAATAGCAATTACACATGAAGTGAATAAAATAAATGATATAAAAAACTTTCATTTTTATTTTATAACACAATCATCAGATTGCCATTGCACAACTTTTGATGTTAAAATGCAACACATGATTGTTATAATATGAAGTGTTATGCTTATGCTTATTGTTCATTCAATATGCATCTATACATATGTACACAGTTATGCAAAGCACATTTAAGCAATGCACTATGCACAGTTTTAAAATATATTTATTAAATATATTATTACTTCTTAGTATATATATTGAATTTTATATTCACTGAATTTTTTCAAGTTTAAACACTTACTTAAATTAGATTTAAGAATGAATAGGTGTTACATTAAAAAATCAGTGAATCAAGAGTTGAATTAAGAATAAAGAAAGTAAGTACATGGAGTATAATAAGAATTTAAAATGAATCACAGGCAATTAAATAGGCTGATTGGATGAACATGTTAATAGAACTTCTTAAGTACAATAATTAAAATGCTTATTCGAATTATTGCTGAGTGAAATTTATTTTTAAAATCACATAAGACCAATATGTTTATTTTAGTATATTTTTTAATATAGTTCATGTTTTTAGTTACTTACTGAATAGATCTTTTAATAATTTTATTTGACACCTTGATCATTAGTCAAATTTTCAATGATTTTATTTGCACTCTTTGAATATACACTATTATGATTTATAAGCCGCTTAATTGCCTTAAGGGCAGCAATTTGAATAGAAAATTGAATCAAAAGAGCACCAAAACCTTTATATAAACCCCACACTCCCTCATTTCCAATAATGGATCGATAACAATGTAAAGCTCCTTCGTAATTCGAAGAAATCGTAAGAATTGCACATCCATTGTCCAAATTATCAATAATACTTTTAGTTCCTTGCAAATACAAACGATAGAGGACGGTTTCAAAAGGATAAAATATAATTTCACTAATAATAGTTGATATTAAAGTTGAATAAATTTCAGCATCTAATGAGAAATAATAATTATCAGAATGTTTTGTATTTTCTACATCCAGTAGTGAATCATTCAATCTTCTTTGCATAATCCGAAAGGATAGCTTTTTCAAAATCACTGAAAAAATATATTTAGATAACCCAAATGATATGCTTGGTCCTATTAAAGTCCAAAATGACAACATTCTTCCCGGCCGTGCTTTACTCCATAACAACAAACGACTGCCACCTTCCTTGATTACTTCAAAAGCTTTCAGGTTTTCACTCGCCATGGAGCTTTGAACACACGAGACAAATGAGGCTGCACGAAATGGCGTCATTAATGCAATCGAAAAGCATTTAAGTAGAATATGTTTTCCAAAATCTTTTAAAGCATTTCTGCTATTTATTTCTTTCGGCCATGGTGTCGTTTTAGATAGACAATATTCAATCGCTAACGTTGAACCGTTTATCAAAAAACAAGGTCCTACACCTTTCCATAATGGAGCGAAACCTTGTCTTCGATGTAAATAAAATATTGTAGGAAAAAGAGTGAATGGCAACAAGTGATAGCGCTCAGAATTATAATGAACCTGACATTGCCTTCTCATAATAACAAATGGATGGCTCAAAATTTTTCCAGCAATCAAACTGCCTGATCCAATACTTTTAAATAAAATTTTTCGAACTATCATTTCCTCTTGGAAAGATTCAAATAATGAATTTATTTGATAAGCTTCATGTAACGTTTCTGTATCATTATCCACTGCACTCAAATAAAAATTGTCTGTTTTTATAATGTTATTTTTTGGTCTCTGATTTTCTGAATAATTTTCTTCTTCTTTCATTAAATTATTATATTCTCCTATTCCAGCCATGAACTTAAAAAATATACATATAAACTAAAATATTCTATTAAAAAAAAAAATTCCTTAAAAAACAATAATATAAAATATAAAATATACTTAATTGTTTATTTTATTTATTTATTTTTCTGTTTGTGTCAATCAATAAAAATCTTAGCTAGCTAGAAACTGAACTTTATACTTCCAATAATTTATAATTGGTACCATTTCAATGGATGTAAAAAATCGAAGAAAAGTTAAGAGCTAGTAGGTATCTAGGTATCTAGGGAATTGATTTTCTTGTTAAAAAAAACTCTCGATCATGTTAATTAAGTAGTCTAAATTCTCAGAACTGTAAACAATAACTATCCAGAGGTGTTATGGTGCGGTTTTGGGAAACCACGATGCAAATGAAACTGTCATTGTTTCTTTTACTTATTCAAGAAGATGTCGCCTCAAAATATGCAAATATGTGCTTGATGCGAGATTTTCGTTTCCCAGTCAAAAACAAATTAAAACGATTCTCATGAAAAAAAGAAAATTTTTTATATTTGTTAATATTCTTTATTAAAATTTTATTAAAATATTGTATTCCATTTCCATTTCAATCATACAATTTTTTTTTCTTAAAATGAATATAGAAATTGAAAAATCATTTCCAAAAGTAAATAATTTCCTATGATTTTAAAAAAATTTTTGCATTTGAAATTTAATAAAATTTCCATAAATAATGTTAAATTTTAATACAATATTTTAAATTCAAATTGAACGGAAGGCAAAAAATAATAAATTCAATTTTTTTTTTGTTATCATAAAATTTATTATTTAAAAATTATTCTGCCATTAAAATTTGATTGACTTCTTCATTTAAAAGTCAAAAAATATTTTCCAATCTATATATAAATAAAGAAAAGAGGAAAAGATATAATTTTTTAATATGAAATTCTGAAGCGATAAATTAATTTTTCTTTAAATTAATAATTTTCATATTTTTTTTTTCTTAGTAGGAATATGATAATGATACTATTTTTAATTTTTTGATTTTGAATTATGTATAATATTTTTTTTAATGTTTTTTATGATTTTCAGGATAGAATCACTGCAAACAAATTATTTGTGGTTTCATAGTTTCCTAAATAAGAAATTCCCATGTCCCTTAAACTCTGCTTTACAGTCCGTTTTCGTGTTAAGCTCTATCGAGTTTACACAACGTTCAATTGTTTGATACCAAAGCAAAACTGAACTGAATAAGAAGAGAGCTTTCAAGATTTTATAGAATGCGAATATCCAGACTCCAGAACGATAATAATAATTTAAGAAGCTTTAAATTATTATTATCGTTCTGGAGTTCGAATTTGAAGTTTCAAATAGATGATAATTATATTTCAATAAATTTAAACACGTTATAGCAAATTATTTAAACGTCTGTGCCATAATTTAGTTCAAAATAATATAAAAAAATATCGTTTGCTCAGAAATGAAACAACATATGATATTTATACGTCATTATTAGACAATAGCACCATTCGATTCCTCGTACTCGATTTTATAAGTACAACTATTATGCAATATTCTTAATGTTGATTAAAATGTGTTTTTTAATATGAAAACTTTAAGTTACTTGCTATTTTTGAATAGGTACATTGTTTTAATTTTCAAATCTTTAAACTCAAATTACATTATACATTGTTTCATTTCTCAGCAGACGATATATTTTGATAACAACCCAAAAACAAGAAATTTTGATTTAATTCTAACGAAAAATTCATCATTTTGCGAAGCTGACATATTTTTTTGTTTTTTTTTAATACCTAACTCTATATATTTTATTTTGTTTTCATTTAAATTATATAAAAATATTTTTATTATATGTTTTTTATTTGAATTTGTAGGATAGAATTACATCATGATATAAATTATTGTAGTCTCAATTCTTTTTGTTTTTGTAAATAAGAAAATTGTTGAAATAAGTTCTTTATAATTAGTTTGTTTACAAAATGAAAATTTATTCTTTTCACTTTTCCTAATAAAAAAAAAAAACAAAAGAAAGAAAATGACCTTTTAGCCTAATTAAAAAAGTAATTAATATAATTTTATATTTGCTTATTTTTAATTTACTATTTAGAAAATTGAAGTTTAATGAAAGAGAATAAATACAGTGGGTTACAAAAGTATATAAAATATTATTTGTCTTTAAAAAAGTTTTATTTAACCAAAACTGCGGCATTTTTGTAGCTATAAAAGTTTTTGTGTTTACCCAATTGCTAAAAATAAATTACCAAGAAAGATTTGTATCTGATATAATAGTTTAGTATTTCTAGGTCTACCACAGGACTCTGAAGGGGAAATGGACCTCTGACAAACGGTCCGACAAGAAGAGCTTAGGTAAGATAATGAATAAACAGAGCAACAGGCAAAAAGTTAAATTATTGATATCTTTGATATTAAAACAAATGTTTAATCTAGTTTAACAAAAATTATGTCGTCTGCAAAACTAAAAAAAATAATATAATAATACGAAACCTATATTGTGAAAGTAACTATTGATTTAATAATTTTGACTTATGACTTTATTTATGAATAGAAACTTTTGCATTACACATTTTTGGGACATTCTACATTAAATCTTAATCTAAAAGTTATTAAACAAAAAAATAAAATATATCACCATTACAAGTGTTCTGAAAAATCTTTGAAAAAGAATTCATTTTGTTTATATGCTGCTTGAATATTTTCATTATGTAGTACAGTGTAATTACAATAATGATAATTTATAGTCCTTTATAATATAAAGTAAAGTTTTTTCAATTCATTATAAAGTTTGTTGTTGAAATCCACTCTCATTCATTTAATGTTGAAAATCCTATTATCATTTGAAATGAATTTTATGTATCAAAACTTTATTAATTTATTTTAAATCAGATTTTTTTTTTTTCGGACTTAATAAAGCATATTACTTGGGAAAATTTAGTGTTTTACTTCAAACATATAATTATATGATTTATATTTTCTATTTTGATAATAAATTTACTGCAGAGTTTGGAATTGTACCTAAATAGCGAATTATGAGAAACCATTCTTTTTAGGTCAAAAATTTGCAAAGAATGTTACCGAAATGAAGAAAATTTCTTGATTTTAGTATGTACAACTATACTTGTACTATACTTGTTATCTGTGGTCTTTCATTCTTTTATTCTCTTTACTTCGAATGGAATGCACGTTGTTAAATGCTTGAGGAAAATAAGAAATATTTAAAAATATTTTAAATTTTTAACGAGCATTTTTAATAATTTTATTATATCTATATGTTTAGTAATTCAAGTAAATTTAACTAGATTTATATGAATTTTTATTTTGACGATGAATTGGATTTCTTAACTATAAAATGCATATAAATTAAAAATTTTATTTATGTTAAGAAACATCACTATATACCTACCTGATTTATGTGAAACATTAAATTCAATATTTTGCTCAATTATCTTGGAGAATTAAAAACAAAAAAAAAAAACTAACGAGAGCAAAATTGTTGCATAATTTATTATTTTTCATATAATTTTTTTTTCTCTGCATATTGTATAATAGAAAATAATTTCCCTCTTACATTTGTGCATTTCCTGCTCATTATTATAATTTTTTTTATTTTTTTTTTTTACTAATTATGCAAAATTGAACTGACTTTCTGTTTTTTTTTTAAATGTTCTTTGGACTCTTTGGAGAGTGTAATCATATACCTACATCATTTTGTATCTCAAATTCAATATCTCAAATAAAAAAAATAATCATGTTAATCTTTATAATTTATTGTAATTATGTTGGTATGATCATAAAAATTACGTACTTATACTTTCAACAAAATTTATTCCTTCTGAAAATGAATTTTCAAAGTACATATATATACCTCAAAGAAGAAGGCAAAATTCGTGATTACATAGAAACTAAAATGAATAATATAAATTAATTTTTTTTTACCTACAATCTTTTTTTTTTTCTAAGAATAATCTTTTTCTGTCACTCGATCTCTTTTTACCAGGGATATTTACATAGTTTTCTATCGCCTTCAGTAGGCGGCATCTCATTTTAAAAATATTCTCTAGAAAGCTTTTGTTATAATTTTATACCAAACATGTTAAAAGTAATATATTTGTAAAGTGTAAGTGCAGAAAATTAAAGCTAAGTTTTTTAAAAAACATCAACAAATGATGATAATGACTAGTTCAAGCAACCTGGCTTCTAAAAGTGTCCTTCTTAACTCAAGTATCTTGGCAAAAGTATTCAAGTAATTTGGCGTTAAACTTAAATTTTCTGTTTTTCGAGTAAAACTAATTAATAAAAATTGTAGTTTGTATTTAAAGAAAAATAATCTTTTAGGTTGAAATGATGAAATTTATGAATAATATGTTCCTACAGTTGTTTGTAGGCACGTTCAAAAAACAGTATCTTTAAATAGAGGACAGCCTTGACCAATATGTGTTTATTAAATTTTCTACAACATTATATATACACTTCAGATGACACTGATGTACTTACTTAAGTGGTAATACAGGAACAGTAATATTAAAGTTATAGTTAATAAAATTTTTTATTTTATATGCTTTTTTTATCATTTTTCCTGTTGTTTAATAGTTCTTAATCGTTTTTATTACTATACATAATGTGTAGTACTGGTAGTAGTTAATTGGCCTTTTTTTCAAATTTATTTTATCATTTCTAGAATTTTGAAAAATTAATTATGAAATTTTATAACTAATCGACATAACTTACTTTTGCTAGTTTTTTAAAACAAAATTTTTCTCAAATAATTTCTTGTTTCTTAATTCAATCTTATAATATACATATGATATACATTATATTATTATATGTAGGTACCTAATAATATTATTGATATTGAATAGATATGTAGATACAATAAAATATACTTGATGATATTTTTGAAATATTATGAAATACTATGTAGTACATGAATACAAAAAGAAACTTTTCATTGGCTTTTTAAAAAAATAAATAAATTTTATTAGAACAATTAGTTAAAAACGATGAAAACTCTTATTTAATTCTTCTATAAAATGTGAAGTACAATTTTAAAATTTTAGGTAACTATGACAAAAGAAAAATTTTGATGAGCTTTTATAAATATGTACTTAAATTTAAATAAATTTTTGTTTCAATTTCTACAAAAAAGGGTTTTTGGCAAAACAATTAACCTTATAAGCAAAACAACTGAATCACTAAATTCGAAAAGGGTGTCATGACGCTGGATCGATGAGAGAAAAGAGTTCTATCTGTTTTACAATGTAGAAGAAAATATATATTGGACTCAATTTCGAAAAGTCTTATTGCTTAAATTAACATTTTTTATACTATTATATAATAAAAAAACCAATAAAAATTAATTTTAATTCTTTTAATACTCAAAACAAATTTTTTTTAATAAATAAACTGACTTTTTTATTCCTTTTTATTATAAAACCACCTGAGTTCTTGGATCATTTTCGAAAAGGACTCATCTCGAAAAACTGTAACCACTGTTTTTTTTCAGCACTATTTTATTAAACAAAACCATTTCAGTATGTTACGATGTAGTTACCACTCTTAAATAAATTAGCACCTCGATTAGCACTATTAAATTTCACACAGTTAAGCAGAAATTCAGTTTTTTTGTCTCTTCTAAAAAAATTTGAATCAACTGATATAAGCCCTTATCGAATCGGGTGATTCAACTATAATCAACCTAAATAAAATCATTTTTCGTTAAAAAAAAGTCTAAAGTAAACATACGCAGAAAAGTACTTACTCAATATATCTGATTTTGTTTCAAATATTCAAATTGTTATATACATAAAAGTTTTCTTCTAAAGGAGTAAACACAATTGGGGCGACAACGACGGCGACAACGACGACTACAACGACAGCGACAGCGATATCACTCGAGTGAACACAATTACGGCGACGGCGACGAAATAAATATACAGGAAAAAAGTAAACAAATAGAAAAATAAATAAAAAAATATATGGTTGTCGTTGTCGCCTGGCGACAAAATAGAAAAATTTCTAATTTGTCGCCAGGCGACAATGTCGTTTGTCGCCAGTCGTCTCAATTGTGTTCATTCTCATACAAATATATGGTTTCTATTTTTTTTTGATAGTCGCTATCGCTGTCGTTGTCGCTGTCGCCCCAATTGTGTTTAGTACTTAAGTATAATTTTGTTATTGTTTTTAATATCAAAAATTTTAATCCTTTCATGAATGAAAACAAAAAAAATGTATGCTTTATTTTGTACAAAAAATTCAAACAAAAGAAAATATTGTTTATATATGAATTTTCTGATTGTATCGGGAAATATTTTTCTTTTATGAAAAATGAAGAAATAAACATTCAACGTGAAGATAAAATTTAGTCTCCCAGGTAAAATTATTTTATATTTATTATAATAATGTTGTTGACAAAAGAAAATAGGATATTAGAAATATTATTATTTTTTTTTTTCAATCAATTTTATTTTAAATAAATGAAAGGATTTTTTTTTTTTTAAGTTTGTTTAACATTTTTATGGCAGGATATTTATGTAAGTTTTTTTTTTTTCTATCAAACAACGTCGTAAAAATTTTGTTCTTATAGAAGTAAAGGTAGGTAGGTATTTTTTTTTTATATAAAAATAGAACATTTCTCAATATACATTTGATTTTATGCAAAATAGAATCTTTAAAACTTAAATATTAAGTGGTTTTTTCATAATACACATTACAGAAAGATGATACAGAATAGAAATTTTTATTCAATATTTTATCAAATAAATAATAATTGATTCCACCGGAAAGCATTTAATCAATTGCTCAGAGCCTAGTTTAACCTAGAAATGCTTAAAAAAATTTATTTTAATTTTTTTTGCATCATAAAAATATATTGAAGTTTCTTAGGTTTTTTAATGTACATACATTTTAAGTCTTATATTTTCTATTGTTAAAATTAAGTTTAGTTAAGTATAAAAACCTCGATAAAAACAAAAAATCTAATAATCTAGTACAAAATATTTTACGAAAGAACAGTGGCTAGATTCAAGTCCTTAACAATTTCAACTGATATTTTTCTACCATTTTTAATTATTTTATTTTGAAGGTACATAATTTAAGTTTTAAACTAATATCAAGCAAGATTTCTATAAAAAAAAAAAATTAATTTACTATACAGTATATTAAGTCTATATTACATATTTGTTTCAAATTGATTCACAATTTAACTAATCACAGTTTACATTTTGAGTGAATTTTTGGATTTTTTTTATTTACATATTTAGTTATTAAATAAAAATATACACAAATTCTTTATAAATAAAATTTATACTTATGTACATTAAATAAAATTAAGCTTTTGTTTTTTAAATTTCAGAAATTATACTTTTATCTAATCTATAGTAATTCTCTAAATTGGCATTACAAACTTCAGAACCAGAACTCAAATATTGTCCATAACCAGATAATTCGATTCTTATTTGTTCTGAATATTTTTGTAAATCCAAGAATAAATTATAATTTGGATGAATTAATCGAATTGTCCACATTGCATATGGGCTCAACATATAATCTGTTTTAAGTTTATCATAAACATAATTCTTACGAACCGGTTCACCATATTCATTTTTAGAAAAACTATATCGAATGGATTGACTTTCGCTTGGAATAATATAAAATTTATTATCACATTGATAATATGAATTTCCCATATGTGTTATATTAACTTCAAATTCTTTTAGTATTTCGTTAACATTTTGCTCTGCAATTGCTATATCTGATTTAAATTGTAAATCGATTTGATTAAATTTAATTGCATTTAATTTTGATCCTTTGGCTACATCTGCGTATATAACAACTTCTTTGCCCGATAATAATTTATAAATCGCATTTCTATTCTCTTCATTTTGCCATTTAAAGAATGGTCCTATTGAAAATTTCTGACTATTAAATTCACCATTATTTAAATATTGATCATGTTTTCTATAAATAATTGAATCTGATTTCAATAATTTCAATTTTAATGTTTCAATTTGTATTACGGCTTTAGTAACTAAATCTTCAATATTATTTTCAATATTAATGTCGGTGGGTAAATTAAAGTCGGCCAAGTAATAATCAGCAAATGGGAAAACATATTGTTTTAATCCATTAATAGCACTTTTATAAGTCGTTAATACAATATTGGATTTAATAATTAAATCCAATTTAGCTACTGCATTACTCAAATTCGGGTCATCTATTTGAATATTTGTCGATGATACAGATGAAATATCAGAAATATAGTCAGCCAATGATTTTTGATCATTATAAACTTGAATTCGATCAAAAATATTTATTAGGACATCCATTGCATCATTGAGTTTATTAAAACTAAATTCTAGATCTTCTTGGACAGCAAAACCTTTAGTAAATTTTGTTATTTTCTGCTTTATTTCGCGAATAGCACCTTGAACCTGCCACTTTGTTACATCCAATCCGATTCGGGATTTGGTACCAACTTTATCTATAACTTCTTGCATATCATCACACATTTTACTCAACAGAGGTGTAACAATTTCGTTAACTTGTTTTTGATATTCTCTCAAACCGTTAATTTCATTTTGTTTTTGCTTAATAGCGTCGCCAAGAACTTTTATTTTTTTCTTATCATTTTTATATTGTCGATAAATTTCCATAGATATGTCGGCAATTTTAGAATATTTTGTTATGTCTTGAATATATTCGATCACTTCTTTTGTATCTTCTGTAAGTTCCTTTTGAGAATTTTTCAGGCTTTCCACCTCATTTTCTAAAACGTTTTGGGCTTTCTCGACTTTTTCATTTCCAGTTTTAATATTCACATTTGCGTTAATGTCGGATAAAGATTTTTTCAAACCATCTAATTTAGGATTTGCATTTTTGTTCAATTCATCGATTTGTTTTTGAAGTACTTCTAATTTATCATTTTTTAATTCCTCAATAACAGATCGTGTAGAAGACAGTAGAGTTCTAACGCCGGGTGGAATTTGAGCTTTTAAGTTATCACTAGAATCGTCCATGCTTAATGACTTTGAAACGGATGTTGCCACGTCTATAACGGCACCTACGGCTTGTCCATAAGGTCCAAATAAGCTAGCCACTTTACCGATTCCTTTTAAAACGCCTATTTGCATAGCTTTATCAGCAGCTTTGACTGCTTCTCTTTGCTTTTTTATTAATTGTTCTCGCTCTTTCTCTGCATTTATTTGCAAGTGTATAATTTCATCAATTAGGATATCTATTTTGGATCGCATATCATCATTAATATTATCGATTTCCGGCAAAATGTTACTCGTAATAAAATAATTGCCCTCTTTTATTTTATTATCAATTTTTCCTTTATAATTTTCATTGATTTCTATAATCAGAACTTTATTGGAAGCCCTCTGTAAGCGATTAATATTACCGATAGCATAATTTAAATATTCTTTTATATCAATTATAAGACTGTTGTCATCATCACTTTTGAAACTACATATTTTGCTTAAAGCACCAGAATAAACATAGCTTAAAACTTTTCTGTACTGAATTGCCTTTTCGTGTTCATTAGGATTTTGAGCATATTCCAAAACTCGTTGCAAAACTGATTGATATAATGGCAGAAAATCAATTTTATCATTAAGTTTATAGAAACGATTTTCTAAACTCTCAAGTTCTCTAGTAAAACTTATTGCATTATATAAATTTTTAACAGCTGGTTGTTCATTCAATTCGTTAATAAAATCTTTTAAATAATAGTTTTTGATCCGATTGCTCAAATTTTCTATTAATATTGATTTAAATTCATTGACAATTTTTACAGGATCTGTAATAACAACTTCAGTGTCACGGTTTTCTCTTCCTTCAGAATTTGCTGCACTTGCACCAGCAACACCATCAGGAGTTTTGTCTTTGTGGCATTGAATGTCCTGCCAACTAGTTCCTGAATTGATTATCCCGGCATTAGTTCTTTGTTTGGTATGTCCTGTGCATCTGTTTCCACTTGTTCCACCTTTGAATTAATTAGTGATAGGTTTTATTTCTTATAGTATAAAATTTCATCAATTATGTATGTACATACCTACACCTGGATTTCCACCTAATCCGCTAGATCCATCTTGGCCATTGATTTGTTGACGAGCAATCTTAGAGGATTCTCCTAATTCTAAGAGAGTAACAATACTTGCAGGACCACCAAGCCCTCCAACTCCACCATTTCCACCGTTGCCTCCAGCACCTCCGGCGCCTCCTACTTGTTGATAATAGTGATAGGTTTTCTTGTTGAGGAAATGCCCACTTTTTCGACTATAAAGAAATTGCCAGTCTGAAATAAAAACTTATTCGTTAAAATCAAATTAATTTTTATAATTATTTATTTTTATTGACAGGTTTAATGTCAAGAGTAATAAAATTAAAAAATTATTTTTATTTAAGTTCTTGGTGTACAACTTACCAACGTCTTTACCATCCTCTCCATTAGCACCGTGACCTCCTTGTTGCCCAGGCGAACCATTTCCTCCAATTGAGGCGATTACTAAATTTTGTCCGTTAAGGAATTTCCCGCCTATTCCGAAAAAGCTGCCTCCTGAAAGACCTCTAAAGCCGGGTTTTCCAGTGGCACCATTACCACCCGCTTGTCCTGTAATGCCACCATAATTTGGTGAAGGTCCGTCTGCTGCTCTTGCTTCGCTATGATGAGCGCCACTATTACCAATTAAATTAATTTTTCTTGTGTCTACAATCTCCCAAGTAGGAGCTGACACAATTACACGCATATTCGGACCCACATGTATCAAATCAGCATCAATGAAAATTTTATTAACTGCAGAAATATCAATGGCTTCAATATTTTGTGGGCAAACTGGCTTACTAATAACTTCACTTAATTTAATGTAGTCACCGTTGGCAACAATTTTATTAGAATCAACGCAGGTTATTGAATTTTTTCCATTTAACGTTATATCTAATATATCAAATAATGTCGATCGTTTTAATATATTAAATTCAACATTTTTAATACTATCAAAACCACGAATAGTGTAGCCTTGCTTCAATTCTGCATAATAAATTTCCTCAAGAAACGGTCTAAGTGTGTTACCAGTAATAATAGTGTTTATTCTTTCAAATTGGCTTATTTCCATTTTCAAATTATCAACATTAAATTTATTCGTATCTCGTTGAATACTCCAATCTCCCAATTTAACATAAGTGTCAACTAAAAATGTATAAGCATTTGCCGAATCATCGAAATATATTGCAATACCTTCCAAGGACTTTATCCATTCCAATGGCTGTAATATCAGATTTTTAGAACTAACAAGCTTTAGAAACTCTAAGAAATTATCATATCTTATAATAGTTTCTAGATTATTTTCAGAATATGGAACACTTAATTCAATTAAACATTTCGTTATAGTTTGTGCGAATTCTTTTGGTTTCTGAAGATTTTGTAGTTCTCTTATTGTTGTTTTAAAAATTCCATTGCTAGTAATGAAATAATTTTTTAAAATATTTATATCACGAAATTGTTTCTCATGTATTTCTATATTTTTCCTCATTTCACTGCTGATTGAGTTAATTTTTAATGCAATTTGATTGCTTATTTCACTTACTAAATCAGTTATATCATTTTGAGATTCGTCAGAAATTGTATAACCAAAATCATTTTCATTTTTACCAGAATATGAAAGTTTTTCAATAAGATTTTGTAATTTTATTTTATTCTCCTGCATTGATTTTATTTCACTTAAAGGTCCAGAATAATCTGGTCGTTTGAACAGTCCTATTTTACTATAATCATCATTATTTTTAATTAACAAAATATCTAACAAATAGACAGCATTTTGATACGTATCTGCCTTAACTTTATCGCTTGATTTAATCATATCAATTAATGATAATTTAGCATTCAATAAAAATTGAGCTATATTATTTCGGATTTTTTCATCTGACACTAGTGTTAATTCATTTTCTTTTTTCACATATATATTTTCAATTTTGGTAACAATTAATGATATGCTATTTGTAAATTTTCTTATATTCTTAAATAATGTAACTATGTGTCGCAATAGCGTCAAGAAATCAGCTCTGTCAACGCCTTCTTTAACTGATGAATAATTTACCACAAATACGATTTTAATATTCTTTGCATTATCTAGAACCTTATGAATGAAATACGATGATGAAATATCAATTGAAGAATTTCTGGTGTCACTGAAACCAGGACAATCATAATAAGGTGTATCTGTTTTCTTATCATAAACCAGTTCGGGGAATATTGTTTTTGAAACCAAAGTTGAATTACTGGAAATTTTATCAAGTAAATCTTCAATAATAAATTCACCGGTATCTCTACCAACTTCAACTGATATCAAATTATTATTATCACTTGTTAAAAATTGAGTTAAAGTTGATTTGCCAGAACCAGTATTACCCATAAGTAAAACAACATCTTCATGTGTACCAACATTAATAAATTCCTCACCTTCTTTTAATAAATTTAAAGTATATTCCATTTTTTTTAAATCTTTCGTGTAAACATAATTAATGTTGTGTGATATTAATAATACAAATTGAAATATTATAATTGTTTTCATTTTCGGTGTTTCGGTGTTATTTTGTGTCTATCAAAATTCTTCTGCAATAATAAATAATAATAATGATTGAGTTTTATCGAACAAAAACAATAAATTTTACATTCAAATTTAATTGAAGATTTAAATTTTATTAATTTGTTATTTTATTTCATTTTTTATTTCATCAATTTTGTTTTGTTTCCCAACGATAAACGAACTATCTATAAAATTACTTATTTATGGTAAGTTTATACATTTTCTAGTTAAATTTTTTATTGTAATTAAAAATATAGAACAGTAGGTATCTTATAAACAAAGTATGGGACCCGTTTTCAAAGTTCGATTTAAAATCGTTTCGAATAAATGTTTTAACATTCGATCTAGCTACATGCATATTAAAATAGCGCCAAAATGTTAATTTTTATTAAATGTCTTTACTACTTATTTCAATTTATTTTGAATTTCTTAAATAAAGACATAATAAACGTGAAGCAAAAATAATAGATATTTCTGAGCGCGGGCAAAAATTTACAAAAATGTATGTATGCAATTAAGAAAATGTATAAATTATATAAAAAAAAAAATATTATTAAAATTTTATGAAAATTTGATAAATAGTATCTTCGAATTTATAACCTATTGAGCTGAAGATACTTCTATCTAAATTTTCTTCAAATCTATATTTAAGTTATTTCATTACTCACAAAATCTTTCTTTTAAATCTAATTTCATTAAATAAGAAATCAAAAACTTGTCTTGGCAGTATTAGAACTTTAAAAGTTAAAACGTATTTTTCTAAATATTTTATAATTATAAAATTATTATTTTTTGTTATCTTAAATTCGTATCTTATTTGTATATTACAAATGTATTGTTGTACATTTTTAAGTTATTTAATTTTTGATATTGACCAAAAAACTAAAAAACATAATTTATGTAAAATAATATCAAGAGGCAAATAAAATTTTATGTAAATTTTTATTTTTTGCTTACATTTTGAGTAAAAAAAAAAAAACTTCTCACAATATAATATATTTCTTAAATTAAAAACAGTTTCAATAAAATATATATATTCATTGGTAATTTTGAAATTAACTTTAAATAATTTATATAATATACTTTTAATATCAACTCAATGCAATTCAAAATTATACTGAGATGTATTGAATAATTTTTCGCAAATTTAAAACAAAATAAAATTCAATCTAAAATATATATATATGTACCAGCAGAAAAAAGTGATAAGAATTATAGGGAAAGAACCGCGAAATTTAGTCTTCTTAAATAAAATTTTCTTATGTTTTTATTTGTTTTATTTTTTTTTTTTCAAATTGTAGATTCTAAATTTATTATTAATATTTTGTGGCGTTATATGATGATTATTTAGGTTTTATTTTTATTTTATTAATTTTTTTTTATGATTCATTAATAAAATTTATATTTCTTTATGATTTTAGATGACTTTATGTATTAAGGGGAAAATAAAATTTATTCACTCTGAAATTGTGATTTTTGTTATTTCTTTTCTCTAAAAAAAAAAAAAAGCTTTTATTTATTATGAAGAAAAAATATTTGAGAAAATAAGTATTTATTTTTAGCTGTTAAAATCAGAAAGATTATATACATATATTAATTTAATTAATTGAGGCATTAAAACTAATCATACTCTTATCAATTAATTTATGTGAACTTCTAAGAAATTCTGAATGTATACATGCAAACATTCTTATAGACTTTGACATTTAGGCTCTTTCGAATCAGAATTTATCACCCTAATTTAAATGTGAAGAAGAATTTTAAGATTCATTAACAAACAAAATACCTACAAAAAAAAAAAACATTTTCTTTAATAAATAAATTAATATTTTTATTTCAAAATTTTAAATATACTAATCACATTAATAATTTAATCAATTTATTGAATTATTGTTACACGCAGATATTTTCGTTCTTACACATTATGCAGAATGCTTAATTGCAACCGATAAACTTTTATCAGCTCTATAATAATCTTCTAAAACCGTGTTACAAATATTTGAACCACCAGATATATATTGTCCATGCCCTGATAATTCTAAATAAATATGTTCAGCATATTTTGGTAGCTCAGCAACACCACCTCTGTTTGGATCTCTAAAGCTAATAGTCCACATTGCATACGGACTTAACATATAATCTCTTTCAAGTAATTTTGTATAAACCTGATTTTTGCGAACAGGTTCTCCGAGTTCATTTTTAGCGAAACTGTATCGAATCGATTGACTTTCACTTGGAATAACATAAAATTTGCTGTCACAACGATAATACGAGTTACCCATGTGTGTTATGTTCAAATCAAGAGCTTTTAATTCTTCATCAATTTTTTGCTGAATTTCAGGAACATCTGATTTTATTTGTAAATTGATTTTATTAAATTTAATCGAATTTTTACGTGAACCTTTAGTTATGTCAGCGGGTATGACGATCTCTTCACCACTCAATAATTTATAAATGGAACTAAAGTGTTCATCACTGCGCCAAACATAGAATGGCTCATCTCCGTTATCATTAATTACAAAATCACCATCATGTAAGAATTGATCATATTTGCGATCAAGAGAGGCATCTGATTTTATTAATTTCAATCTTAAAGAATCAATTTGATTAACTGATTTTTGTACCAAATCTTCAATACTATTTTCAACTACAATATCAGTTGGTAATTTGAATTCGCCCAAATAATATTCTGCAAATGGGAAAATATATTGCTTTAGCCCATTTATGGCACTTCTGTAGCTGCTTAAAACAATATTCGATTTGATAACAAGATCTAATTTCGTTACAGCTGCGTTTAAAGTGGCATCTTCAATTATAATACTTTGTGATCCAGCTGATGCTATGTCAGAGATATAATCGGCAAGTGTTTTTTGTTCATTGTAAACTTGAATTCTATCATAAACATTAATCAATGCATCCATAGCTTCACTAATTTTATCCATTCCAGCGACAAGATCGTCTTGTGCATTGAATCCGCTTGTAAATCCTTTAATTTTAACTTTCATATCTTTGATAGAACTTTGTACTTGCCATCTTGTGACATCCAATCCGATTTGTGATGTTGTTCCAAGTCTTGCAATTACATCTTGTATATCAACGGTCATTTTTTCTATTAATGGAATTAAAGTATCATGAACCTGCTGCTGATATGCTCTTAAACTATCAATTTGTTGTTGCATTTGTGCTATTTCTTTTCCCAATATACCAACTTTTTGTTTATCTTGTTGATATTTACGGTATATGTCCATTGAAACATCAGCAATTTTTGAATAATGCGATACAAATTCGATAACTGATATAGCGCTTTTAACATTCTCTGTAATATCTTGTCCCAATGATTTTAATTGATTTAGTTTTTCACTTAAAATGCCTTGTCCTTTTAGTGCCTTTTCATTACCCGTCTTAATGTTTGGATCAGCGGAAACTTGATTTAATGCATTTTTCACTTCTTCCAATTCTGGATTATTTTCCTTACCAAGTTCTTCCTGCTGTTTTTTCAAAACTTCCATTTTTTCATCTTTCCACTTTGTTATTAAGCCGCTGGATGTAGTAAGAAGGTTTCTCACACCTTCCGGTATATTTTTATTTATGGTGTCACTGGAAGTATCCATACTGAGGGATTTTGAAACTGAAGTTGCAACATTAATAACAACTCCTACAGCTGCACCATATGGACCAAACATACTAGCCACTGCTCCAATACCTTTTAAAACATTAATTCCCAATGCTTTGTCCATTGCATTAACAGCTTCACGTTGCTTTTTAATCAATTCTTGCTTATTTAATTCAGCATTATTTTGAAGGGCTATAATTTCATCAAGAAGAACGTCTATTTTTGAATTCATTTCTTCGTTCATTTTATCAAATTCAGGCATGATGTTGTTTGTTATCAAAGCATTACCCTCATCAATTTTTAGATCGATTTTTTCCTTGTAACTAGCATTAATTTCCATTATAAGAACTTTATTTTGAGTAGTTTGAAGTCTTCTTATGTTACCCATTGCATATTCAAGATGTTCTTTAATGTCAATAATTAAACTATTGTCATCATCATTTTTATAACTGCAAAGTTTGCTCAAAACAGCTGAATATACATAACTTAATACCTTTCTGAATGGTGGTGTGTTTTCATTTTCTTTAAGATTTTGCGCATATTCAAGTGTTCGTGTTAGAATTGATTGATACAGCGGTACTAAATCAATTTCTTCATTCAACCTATAAAATTGGCTTTCTAAAAATTCCAATTCCTGAGATAAACCTACAGCACCATAAAGATTCTTTATAACAGGCTGTTCATTTAATTTATTTGTAAATTGTTTCAGATAAAAGCTTTTAATACGACTTATCAAGTTTTCAGTAACTTGTCTTTTAAATGAATTAACGATTCCAACATGATCTGGAATGTATGTGGTTTCTGCTAGACCTTCTCTACCATCACCATTTGCAGCGGCTGCCCCTGGGGCACCATCTGGTGCTTTATCTTTGTGACACTCAATATTGTGCCAACCTTTTCCTCCATTTATTCCAACATTAGATCTTTGCTCAGTGTTTCCTGTACATTGATTTCCACTTGTTCCTCCTTAAATATAGAATAATATTTTCTTTTATTTTTTATCTAAACGTACAACAAAAAATGCTTAATGTTACCTATTCCGGCTCCACCTCCTTGTCCATGAGCGCCTTCTGGTCCAGCAACCATTTGAATGATAACTTTTGATGGTTCTTCCAGCTCATAAATCTGTACTATACTTGGCGGTCCACCTAATCCTCCCAGACCACCTAGACCTCCATTTCCACCGGCGCCTCCAGCTCCACCTTCTTGTTTATAGTAGTGCTTTGTTTTCTTATTTAAAATGTTTCCATGCTTTTCAGTGCGAATGTATTGCCAATCTTAAAATAAACAAAAAGTTAAATAATAGTCATAATTTTATTGTTTTTATAAAAACAAATGAATTTTCAGTTTCAACTTACCAACATCTTTTCCATTTTCACCGTTGACACCATCACCACCATGTTGCCCTGGAGACCCAGTTCCACCAATTGATGCAACTTCTAGATTTTGACCATTTAAAAATGTAGCTCCTATGCCCAAAAAGCTTCCACCTGTTAGGCCTCGTCTACCCGGCGCTCCATTGACTCCATTACCACCTGGTTGACCAGTAATTCCACCATAATTTGGGACAGCTCCGTTATCTGCTTTTGGTGCTCCATGTACTTCACCGTGAACACCTATCAAATGTATTTTTCTTGTGTCAACGATTTCCCAAGTGGGTGCAACCATAACAACATGAACATTTGGAGCGTTGTAAATAAAATCGGTGTCAATATATATTTTATATGTCGCAGTTATTTCCAATCTTTGCAAAGTCTGTGGGCATTGGGTTTGAAGAACTTCACTTAATTTAATGTAATCACCTTTAGCAACTAAATTATTGCCATTGATGCAGTTAACTGTTGTTTTTTTGATTAAAGCTAAGTCTAGCATTTCAAAAACTACTGTTCGTTTCATTGAATTAAATTCTGCGTTTCTAACAGCGTCATAACCACGAATTGTGTAACCTTGTTTAATTTCTTCATAATAAATTTCTTGCAAAAATGGTTCAAAAGTACCTCCATTGATGAGCTCATTTCTTCCTTCGATTTGATTTATTAGAAGTCGCAAGTTGTCAACATTGAATTTGCTTGTATCTCTTTGAATGCTCCAATCACCCAATTTAACATAAGTATCAACTAAAAATGTATATGTGTTTGTTGAATCATCAAGATATTTAGATATTTGGCCAAGAGATGTTGTCCATTCCAATGGTTTTAGTATTAAATCACGTGGACTAACCAATTGTAAGAATTCCAAAAAGTTATGATATCTTACAATATTGATTATATGATCTTCACTATGAGGTACATTAATTTCATGTAAACATTGTGTTATAGCATCTGCAAGTTCTTTGGGTTTCTGTATGTTATCCAAACTTTTCAGCATTTTTATGAATCCTTCATTACCTTGAGCAAAATAAGATTTCAAAATATTTATGTCTCGGAAATTTGTTTCTTGAATTTCAAACGTTTTTCTGATTTCATCACCTATTGAGATTGTATGGCTAGAAATTTTTGTACTTATTTGTTCTACTAGGTCTGTTATGTCGCTTTGTGATTCATCAGAGATCGTGTAACCAAAATCTTGCTCATTTTTGCCAATATAACCAGTACTTTCAATTACTTTAATAAGTCTAGCCTTGTTTTCTTGCATCATTGGTATTTTACTTAATGGACCTGGCTCATCTGGGCGTCTAAAAAGTCCTATTTTAGAATAGATACCATTCTCTTGTGTAACAAGAATATCTACAAGCTTTATTGCATTTTCGTATACGATTTTTTTCTGACCAGTTTCATGCTGTATCATATCTAAAAGGGATGTTTTTGCGTTTGACAAAAAGTTTGCAACATTTAAAACAACCTTGTCGTCTGGAACCAATACTAATTCATCATCTTTCTTTATATAATTATTTTCAATTTTAGTTACTACCAACGACATTCCAGATCCAAATTTCTCAATATTTTTAAATAATGTTGCGATATGGCGCAAAAGAATCAAAAAGTCCATTCGATCAACACCTTCTTTCACTGAAGAATAGTTAACAACGAAAACAATTTTTACATTTTTGCCGTGATCTAATACTTTGTGAATAAAGTATGATGAAGCTATATCGATTGAAGAATTTCGAGTATCACTAAAACCGGGGCAATCGTAATACGGTGTTTCTGTAATCTTGTCATAGACCAGCTCAGGAAAAATAGTTTTAGATACTAAAGTTGAATTATTAGAAATTTTATCATTTAAATCTTCTATAATAAATTCGCCAGTATTGTCACCAACTTCTTTTGAAACTAAATTATCATTATTACCAGCAATCAATTGGGCTAAAGTTGATTTCCCAGATCCAGTATTACCCATTATCATAACAATGTCATTGTAATATCCAACTTCAATGAATTCATCACCTTCTTTCATCAAGTTCAATGTATATTCCATTTTTTCGAGACCTGAATCGGATCTTGCAATGCCGATAAGTATTGCCATCCATATTAACGCAAAAAGCGTTATTACCGAGTTTTTGTTCATTTTCTGTAATGTGGCAAGTCAGACTTGCTTTACTGACAAAATATAGTTCTGTAATGAAAAAAAAATTTTAAACTTTAGCCTTTCCGGAACTTTGTTCAGACATGGAACTTTCTTCAAACATGGCAATTCAAATAGCCTCGCTCCATTTTGCTCAACATTTGTACTTTTTATAATCTCTATATTTTTCTCATTGAAAGGAAACCTTGATACAACATTTTTATAATTAAAATTTTTTTTTTAAGTTAAAATTTGAGGAAAAATTTATGTTCAAAACTCTGGGCAAGATCATAATGAGAAAAATATAAAGAAAAAATATAAACATGTAAGACTTGTAAAAAAATTTAATATTTATTTACAAGTTATTTACTTAAAAGTTGTTATCTTAATTTCTTACATATAAATTTTAAACTATTTCACTTACTTTTTATTTTCTTCCTTTGAAAATAATTAAAAAAAAAGAATGATTGAGAATTAATATAAAACTCTGCCAAACTATATTGGCAAATGCGAAGAAATCAATCGAAAAATTCTTATTTAAAGTTTAGAAAACAATTTTTCAATTATCGATAAGATAATAAAAAAAAAAGAACCTTTTATCGTACCTGTTATAATGATAAGACAATTTTAAATTTTGTAATTAAATTTTGAATTGGTAACTGATTTATTGGCGCAGTAAGTTAAATATTTTCTTATCTTCTTTTAAAAAAGATAATATTTTTATTTTGTCTTCGAGTATTACAGGAACTAGATTCTAGACAAAAATATTAAGTATAAATATAAAATAAAGGTTTTTTTTTTAATTTATTTAAAATTACAGGAAGTTTTGAGTGGACTTATATATTTAAAAATTTTGTTTTTTTTAATATCTAAAAGGTTATATTCAATTATATTTGCCAATTTTTTTTTTTTTAAAGATGTTACGTTTTTTTTTTTTTTTCACAAAATTTTCGGTGTTTTCATTTTCTCTAAAAGCTGTATTAATCCTGTTTATTATTAAGTGTCTATTTAAATTTTTAACTCGTTTTTAGATATATATCTTTTTTAGGTAGATTGATTTTCTCCAAATTTTTAGAAGTGAAAATTGATCGAGAAGAAATTTTGCACAATGACTTGTAGTCGGTTGCACTTGCAATGTATTATAGATCGAAAGTAATTAACATTTTTTAAAGGATTGTTAATAAAAACTTTTTTTTTTATGGGATTATTTTTTTACATTTCGATATTTATAAAGGACTATTTTGTCTTTTAATGTCGGATTCTTTTCTACTTTAAAAATTCGTGCTAAAAATAGTAATTCTAGTTAATTGTGTCGAAACCAATGCATTATACAGATCATAATGTACCTATATAAGTAGTAAGCAAAACAAATAAAAAAAATCAAAAGAAAGTAAAATTTTATTTCTATATATTAATATTTTATTTTTATTTGTTTAAACATTTTACTTTCATATACATACACATACATACTTATTATCCTTAAATTAATTTTAAATATAACGCACAATGTCATTACAACTTAAATAAAGGTTATTTTCAAGTATAAAATTAAAAATAATGCATAAAATTTATATATATTTCTGCGAAATAAGATTGATAAAAATAAAGGGTTGGAGACGAAATTCCTTATGCCAAAATTCTTTATCGAAAATACTTTTTTCAAAATTCACTATGGACAAAATCCAATGTGGACAAAATTCACTATGGACAAAATTCATTAGAGACAAAATTCGCTATGGACAAAATTCATTAGGGACAAAATTCATTAGGGACAAAATTATTTAAAAAAATATTTTTAATTAAAAAAATTAAAAAAAAAATCGCGCAATTTTTTTTTTAATTTTTTTAATTAAAAATATTTTTTTAAAGAACTTTGTCCCTATTTTTGTTTTAATATACAATTTATATAAATCAACCTACAATGCGATACCTACCTATATTTTACGTTGTTTCTTTATTTTTTCAATTTAGAGTAGGTTAGGTGGGGACCGACTAACTCACCACGTCCTTGTCGTGATCCCTGTGTAACGCAGAGAGTGAATTGAATTTTAATAAAAATGTAGAAATTTTTCATAGGGAATTTTTTTTTCATTTGCAGTTCGGTTTAATATAAGTAAATCTGTTTGATTTTACCGAGAATTTTACTTTTTTTTTGAGAAATTAAAGGTCAATTCACACATATCAGTCACGTCAAGTCACCGTCACGTCACCGGCACGTCATTTCAGTAAAAAAAAATATCGTTCCTTGTAATTTAAATGAACTGTCTACACCCATCCGGCGCCGTCACGTCACCGAACCATCAGTCGTCCCACCGTCAACGAGCCGTCAAAATTAAATTACTTTCCGACGATATTTTTTTTTTTGACTGACGGCATTTTTAAAATTTGAAAGCAAAACAAACAAAACAAATTTATTATATTTTTTATTTTGTATATAAAAAAACGGGACGGAACGGTGACTTGACTGAAGTGTGTAGACACAGGTCAAGATATTGACGGAAACTTGACGGTGACGGAACGGAGACGGAACTTTGACGTGACTGAATTGTGTGAATCAACCTTAAATCAGTATTTTAATACAATGTCCATGCAATCAAAAAAATCTGTCTTATATTATTTAAATAATAATATTTTATTTTATAAATTTTACTCATTCACAATGTTTTTGGAAAATAAATTGAAATTATGGAATATGCTTAAAATTTTAGCCAACTATTAACATCAGATTGTAAAAGATTATTTTCTAATGAAGGAGACACTAATATATGCGAACTTTTTATCGAGGATTTTATGTCATCAAGGTAGATCTAATGCTGCGATAAACGGTGAAATAGGGAATTTAATGTTGGTATAAAGAAGATGCGGAAGAGCAAAAAACAATATGTTGAAATTTTCGGAAATTTATTAAACTAATAGAAAATCAGTAGGTATTAAAAACTTTTTGAATATTTTTGCAAATTATGAATTTAAAAGTAGTGCTTTTTTTTTTGTAGTCCCAAATAAACACGGAATAAAAGAAAAAATAATTAAAACTTGACGAGTTAAATTTTTTCATTTTTTTTTTTTCTTGATAATTAGGAGAAAGTTGCTGGAAATGTATGTGTTTCAAAATTTTATTTTTAAAATCAATACAAACCAAACTGTTTTTAAATAAATATATTTTTTATCGCAACAAAGAATTTAGAATTAAATAGAGAACTTTTAAAAATGTGAATCTGTTAGTAAAGCACATATCGTATACAAAAAGCTGGCATGCCATTAATTTTCATATTTTAAAAATATTTAAAGAATGCACATTTATACTTTTATTCAACATTCAACGGCAAACACGGATGTATTAATTTAATTGGTGGAAAAGGTGTTTTTCATAAAGTAGACTTTTTATTTTCTTAAAAATAGTATAGAAAAAATATATATGTATATTTTGATTTTCTCTTAATAATAAGTAAGTATTTTCTTTTCCAAAATATTTATAAAAGTATTTTTGGTTCGTTGTATATGAACAATTAGATAAGAGGAACATTAAAAAATAAACCAAATTAATTATTGTTACCAATCAGGATAATTTTAATTTTAATTAGAAATTAACAAATAATAATTATCAAAATAAAAATCTTGTTTTTTTTTCATACAAGAGCTAAGTAAATTCAAGAAAATTATGAAATATTTACCAACGTAAAAAATTGTTTTTTGTACGTATTTAATAAATTGCAAAATACTTGAAAAATCTTTAATTTTTAATTTACAAAAAAAATATGTGAATCAATCTTGTTATCTGCCTATTTTTTAAAAATATATATGTATATAAATACGTAATTATTTCTTTCAAGACTAATTTGTTATGTAGGTTTTATATATTTTCAACTCTAAAAATAAATGCTCATAACATAATTTATTCGTGTGCTTTTGAGTTGCTTCAATTTAAAAATCGTCAGTACGCGAGTTCTCATATAAGCTAGTATGTTTGATTTTAGTGATAATTTCGATATCAAAATAGAAATGCTAAAAAATTTTCAAGTTTCTTCAACATAAAAATACCAGTGAGCGAGTTAACATGTACTACTTAAACTAGTATGGTTGATTTTTGTGATTAAAAAGTTTTTTCAAATAAGTTGATAGTGCGCGGAAGTATTATATGTAGTTTAAAATTTCGATTACTTTCAATTATTCCAGAGGAAAAAAAAAAAAAAAGAATGTTTGTCTTAAATTTCGTTAATTTTTTTTCCTTAAATTTAATATATTAGATAAGGCATAATAAATTTTAGGGTATTTTTAAGCATAAAATTTATAAATGCGTATATAAGAATGAATTATTGTTCTGAGAGATAAGATCCATCTAAGTACTATTTAAAAAATGTGACTACCAAAAAAATCGGCATTCTCAATTTAGTTTTCGTAAAAATCAGTTTAATTCAAAGCATTTGTTTTGTGATTTTTTTATACTCATTTATCACTATTGATAATGTTGTGCAAAATAACAACTCTATCTTATTTTATTTTATCGGCATTACTCATTCAAAATGTTTTCGCAAAATCAATTGAAACTATGGAATATACATTGAATTTAATTCGTGAAGGTGACGAAAATATTCAACTAGGAAATGATAATATTGTTTTACTTTTGGGTAATACCGGATCTGGGAAATCTACTTTGGCCCAATTGTTAACAACAGATGGTACACGATTATTTTCTAAAGAAGTCGGAACTGACACAGGCGAATTTATTATCGAGGATTTGGATGATAAAATTAGTAATAATTCTACTTTGGTCTCACAAACAATATTTCCAGAACTTTTAGTTGAGCCAGTATCGCAAGCTGCATATTATGATTGTCCTGGTTTCAGTGATACAAGAAACTCATCAATCGACATTTCTGCTACTTATTTTATTCATAAAGTTATTGATGCAGCAAAAACTATAAAAAATATTTTTGTTGTTAATTATTCTTCTGTTAAAGAAGGAGTTGATCGCGCTGATTTCTTGAAGTTATTGCGACATGGTGCTACTTTTTTTAAAGATTTCAATAAATTTCTTGATGGTACTGCTTTGATAGTGACAAAAGTAGATAATGCCCTTGTTAAAAAAGGACAAGAATATTCTTTAGTAATTGACGATAAAATTATACAAAATATTGCAAATTTCCTAGAAAAAGCCAAGGGCTCTATTGCTGAACTTATTACAGAAGAAATTGATGAATCAAAAATCAATGTATACAATAATGCGATAAAATTAGTTGAAGTATTATTGCAAAAAGAAAATGATATTTATACTAGAATCGGTATTTTTAGAAGACCTGATGAAGCTGGTTCTCTTGATCAAGTTCCCTTAATGCAAGATGGTAAGAAAAAATTATTAGCTTTGTTAGATAAATTGAATTATGATCCGAAAGCTCCGACTGATTTTGGCTACACAATTTCTGATGAATCGAAAAATGATATAACTGATCTAATTGAATCTATGGGTGACCATATTAATGAAGACGTTACAAAAGTTGGAGAAGATGTAAAACAAAGCTATTATAGTGTGGAAAATGGTTTCGCTGATATTTATGCTTTAAAAGATTATTTCAGATCAATTTATGATGAAATTTCGGTAATGATTACAAATATGAATAGTCTTTCAAAACCAAGACAGTTAGTTGAAAGCTTAAAGTTAACACTTCAAAAACTAAAACTTCCTGTCAATGAAGAAAGTTTAGCAAGAATAACACGTTTTGACAACTTCCTTGATTTTTTGGAAGCAATCACTAATAAAGAGTTAAATTTGAAACCATTGGAATGGATAAAAGCATTTGAAGGTTCCTTAAAATATTTGGAAGACTCACGCAATATTTATACATTTTTAATTGACTTCTATGTGAAATTATCTGATTGGAGTGTTCAAAGAGATCCCCAAATATTTAATGTGAACGGATTGAAAGCACAAGTTGTTGAAGCACAGAATCAAAACTCGCCTATTACTGGAAATAATATTAAAAACTTTTTGGATGAAATTTATTATGAGGAAATTAAACTAGGGTACACTATTCGTGGTTTCGACAGTATTAAAAATTCTGAATTCGATGAACGTAAATTTAAAATTATGTATGAACTATTGGACATTGCTCTTTATTCTCCAGTTGAAATCACTTGTGAAAATAATAACAAAAGAGTTGCTAAGGGTGATTATGTTAAAATGAGTGCAGTATTGAATTCTGCAGTATGCCCTGAAAAAGTTTTGAGGAACGAAGTATACGCTGTAAATAAAATATTTATTGATCAGGATTTAGTAGAAGTTGGTCAGCAATTAAAAGCAGTGTTAATGGCTCCAATTTGGGAAATTGTGGATGGAAGGCAAATAAATTTAATTGGTGATAGTGGTGTTGGATATCCCGAACCTAAGGCAGCAAGAGGAGGTGATGGTGCTAGTGGTGCTACTGATGGAGCACCGGGTATTCGGGGAGCTGACGGAGTACCTGGCTTAAGAGGTCACCCAGGAGGAAGCATATTTGGTATTAATGAAAGACTGGTAAATGGACAAAATTTAGCGGTTAAATCTACAGGAGGCAAAGGAGGTCCTGGTCAATTGGGTGGAGATGGAGGAAATGGTGAAAATGGACAAAATGTAGGTTGGGTAAAAACCGGCTCAAGATCAGGTGGCAATTTTTTTACAGAAACTGAAATCAATTACTATGCCCAAAATGGTGGAGCAGGCGGTCTTGGTGGCGACGGTGGTCATGGTGGGCTAGGAGGTGTACCAGGTAAGGTTTTAAATCAATAATTTTCTAAAAAATATTATGTTTTTTTGGAAGTGTCATGTTTTATGCGGTTAATAAAAAAGTGGATCCTAAGATATAAGAATATAATTAAGCACTAGACGTGCTTGTTACAAAACATTTATTTTAAATTAAAATATTTTTCGTAGGTCTTTCTAGTGAAATTCAGTTATTAGGTTTGGGAGAACCAATTAACAGCCAAATAATGCCCATTACTGGAGAAAAAGGTCAGGATGGAGTTGGTGGAACTCACGGTATTGGAGCAATTAGTGGAAATAGGTGTACGGGTATGTAAAATAAATTATTGTTAATTAACTCCAAATTTTGATTTAAATTTTCGTTTCAGGGCGGACTGAAAAAGACACAACATTGTGGGTTTTTGACAATGGGGGCGACATGGAAGACATTCACTGCCATCAAGACAAAACTAATGATGGAGTTGATGGTAATATGGGTGGACATAATGTTGGTATAGAAGATACGGAACCTGCAGTTATACTTGAGGGCAAAACACAATGTGTTGAAATTTTCAGAAATTTACTAAATTCAAATGTAGGAAATCATTATAAAGTTAACTATTTGACACATTTTTTGAACATTTTTGAAAATAGTGGAGATGTGAAGAATTTTGTATAAAGTTAAGAAAAAAATTGTTATTGATATTTGGTCTAAATATATTTATTTATTATTCTTTTTTAAATATTGTTGTCCAAAATATACATGAAATAAACATAAATATTATTTAGTGTATACGAGCGATATTTTCTATTTATTTTTACTGTCAAGAAGAAATTTATTTTTTCAGTCTTGGAAATTTTTTTGCTCAAGTCTTTTAAAAGTTCTACAAATTAAAATTTAATTTATCCCGCAATTTTTTTATATAATTTTTAAAAAATGTCACTAAATTCAATTCAGAAAATTATGATGATGTCTTTTAAACCCTTTGTTATAGAGGTTGTGTAGATAAAGCTTCAAATATGAACTTGTCTGATGATTTTATAGGTTCATATATTTAAGATATTGTTATTTTTCAAAGCTATATAGTACATCAACTATTAAAATGACCGTGCAGAAATAGTTTTTTAATCTATAATATAAACGGATGGATTATTTTTATGAGTAGAAAAAGGTTATTTTTTCATTATTAAAAATAATAAAACTTAAGGTGATATCTAAGTTGATAAGTATTCTTTCCGTTTTCGAGTCGATATGAACAACACAATAAACATTTTAATGCCATACATACATAATTCTATACATTTAGCGTTCTTTCAAGTTATACTTGAAGATGTTTTAAATAACAGATAGCGTCTTATCAGTTAAGGCTTCAAAAATTCTGCATATATCGTTTTATCAAATAAGGAGGTTCAGTTTCTAGATAGCCTCTTATCAGTTCAGACTTCAAACAATACTTAGATTATCATTTTCTTATCAAGATTTCTGACCCGTGTTTGTGTATATCATCTGTTTTACCAAATAAAAAAAAAACCTTTTTGGAAAAGATAAACAAGGTTTAAACATTACAGGCCAATTTACCGAAGTATATATCCATATTTATAAATTTAACATTGTCTTACCATATAAAAAAAAAATACGTAAATAAACATATAACAATACCACTAACTACTTTTATAATTTTTTATTAATGAACATACGAAATCAAACCTATAAAAAAACTTTTGAGACAAGGTTTTTGATATAAATTTTCATTCAGACAATAATCGTAAAACCTATAAAAATGAAAAAAAAGAATGTACTGTATTTGTATTTGTACATTATACACAAATTATGGTGCTTATGTTACTGGAATAATTTCTTTCAACACAGTATGAATATTTATTGTTCTTGAGTATGGCTTAAAGTTTGGTTCAAATCAAGTCATAATTAAATATTTAATTTTCTTATTAATACAAAGAGGAAGAAAAATTAAATAAAAATACAAAAAATAGCGAATTGAATTATTTTTCGAAATTTATTTTCAAGTACACAATTGTTGGTGCTTACAAAATATGAAATTAATTATAGTTAATGGAAACTAAATTAAAATACATTTTTGATATTTTTTTTTACTGGAACATATCTAATATTGATAACTTCTTTCGAGGAAAAATTGGTGGGAGTTTAAACATTATTTTCTGATTCGTCCTTTCAAATAAATTTAACTACACATTTTTTCTTTGATTTTTGCTAATAATTGATAAGTTTGTGTTTTCGATTGTAGCCTAGTCGTAACAACGCAGATTAGAATTTTAAACTGTTTGAACCCAAAAACTTTCGATTACTTATAACTTTTGTTCATCGAACTTATTTTTTTATTTTTCTTGTTTAATAGGGGAATCATTGGATTCTCTTTCTTTATTTTTATAGTTTGCCCGAAATCATGCGTGTTGATCCTCAAAATCATGTAGCAAATATTATTTTTGATGTAAACTCGATTTAGTATATTACTTTAATTTTTTCATATCTGTGTCATATTTCTTGAGGTAACAATCCGTATTGAACATATATCTACTTTGTACATTGTACATAATAATTAATTGTATAATAATTTTATAAATATATGATATTCAGCTCTACTATTATTTTATTGCATTATTTACCATTCACAGGAAATAACTATTTTTTTTAAAGTAAATAAGTAAATAAAAAAAAAACACGTAAAGAAGTGAATTAAGTTTTTATCAAAAATAAAACTATAAAAATAATATTTATATTATTCGAAAATCCCCGACGTATTATCAAAGCATTCTTCAGAAAGCTTTCCTTCAATTAAGTACCAACGTACAACATAAATAATAAATATTATTTAGTAGTTCATTAATCAAAATGCAGTTTTCTAAAGCGGTTGTTTTCTCGTTTATTATATCGACTTTACTCATTCAAAATGTTTTTCCGAAATCAATTGAAACAATGGAATATACGTTGAATCTAATTCGAGAAGGCGAAGAAAATATTCAACTTGGACATGATAATATTCTTTTACTTTTGGGTAATACCGGATCTGGGAAATCTACATTAGCCCAATTGTTAACAACAGATGGTAAACGATTATTTTCTAGAGAAGTCGGAACCGATACGGGCGAATATATTATCGAGGATTTGGATGATAAAATTAGTAATAATTCCACTTTAGTGTCACAAACAATATTTCCAGAACTTTTAGTGGAGCCAATATCGAAAGCAGCATATTATGATTGTCCTGGTTTCAGTGACACAAGAAACTCATCAATCGACATTTCTGCTACTTATTTTATTCATAAAGTTATTGATGCAGCAAAAACTATAAAAAATATATTTGTCGTTAATTATTCTTCTGTAAAAGAAGGAGTTGATCGTGCCGATTTTTTGAAATTAGTAAGACATGCTGCTACTTTTTTTAAAGATTTTGAGAAATTTCAAGATGGAACTTCAATGATTGTGACAAAAGTGGATAATTTATATATGAAAAAGGGAAAAGAGCTAGTTTTGGTTTCAGATGAAAAAATTTTAGCCAATATTGCACAATTTTTAGAAAAAGCAAAAGGATCAATTCACGAACTTATTAAGGAAGAGAGTGACGAATCAAAAATTAATGTTTATAACAATGCCATTAAATTAATCGATGTCTTATTAAAGAAAGAAAATGATAACTATCCTAGAATAGGTTTGTTTAGAAGACCAGATGAACCTGGCTCTCTCGATAAAGTTCCTTTAATGCAAGAAGTGAAGAAAAAGATATTGACTTTATTAGGTGGACTAAATTACGATCCTAAAGTACCTGAGGATTTTGGATATACAATTTCGGATGAATCTAAAAATGACATAACTGATTTAATTGAATCCATTGGTGATCATATTAATGGAGATGTTACAAAAGTTGGAGAAGATGTAAAACAAAGCTATTACAGTGTGGAAAATAATTTTGCGGATATTTATGCTTTAAAAGATTATTTCAGATCAATTTATGATGAAATTTCTCTAATGATTAAAGGTATGAACTCTCTTTCCAAACCAAGACAATTAGTTGAGAGCTTGAAATCTACACTTCAAAAACTAAAACTTCCTGTCAATGAACAAAGTTTGGGAAGAATAACACGTTTTGATAATTTCCTCGATTTTTTGGAAGCAATCACTAATAAAGAGTTAAATATGAAACCTTTGGAATGGATTAAAGCTTTTGAAGGTTCCTTAAAGTATTTGGAAGACTCACGTAACATTTATACATTCTTGATTGACTTTTATGTGAAATTATCTGATTGGAGTGTTCAAAGAGATCCCCAAATATTTAATGTAAATGGTTTAAAAGCACAAGTTGCTGAAGCGCAGAATAAAAACAATCCTATTACTGGCAATAATATTAAAAGCTTTTTGGATGAGATTTATTATGAGGAAATTAAACAAGGTTACACTATTCGTGGTTTTGATAGTATTAAAAATGCTTTATTTGATGAACGTAAATTCAAAATTATGTACGAGCTGTTGGACATTGCTCTTTATTCTCCGGTTGAAATCACTTGCGAAAATAATAACAAAAGAGTTGCTAAGGGTGATTATGTTAAAATGAGTGCAGTATTGAATTCTGCAGTATGCCCTGAAAAAGTTTTGAGAAACGAAGTATACGCTGTAAATAAAATATTTATTGATCAGGATTTAGTAGAAGTTGGTCAGCAATTAAAAGCAGTGTTAATGGCTCCAATTTGGGAAATTGTGGATGGAAGACAAATAAATTTAATTGGAGATAGTGGTATTCCTCATGGAGAACCCAAGGCAGCTAGAGGTGCTGATGGAGGAAGTGGCGCAGTTGAAGGTGTACCTGGTATTCGTGGAAATGACGGATTACCAGGTCTTAGAGGACATCCGGGAGGAAGTGTACTTGGAATAAATAATAGAATGATAAATGGGCAAAATCTAGTTATTAAGTCTACTGGTGGTAATGGGGCACCGGGTCAAATAGGTGGAGATGGAGGGAACGGGGAAAATGGTAAAGATGTTGGATGGACACATACTGGAAGCGAAACGAAGGGAAGTTTTTGGAAAAAGAAGAAAATCAATTACTATACTCAATTTGGAGGTGCTGGTGGAGTTGGTGCAGACGGAGCTCACGGTGGAAAAGGCGGTGTTCCAGGTAAGCTTGTATTGAAATTTACCAGTTTTAAATGTTTTCTATATTATTTTACATTCACATTGCTGCTAATTTTTTTTCCTGTTAACATGTAATTTTTTTCTAATTACAATCTTATCTAGAGAGTATATCGTAAAGTACAACCTAAACTGATAATGTTAGTGTTTTCTACATACTGCTTTTTACTACAAAGAATATTTCATTTATAGGCATTCCTAGTGAAATTCAAATTTTGGGCTTAAGCGAAGCAGTAAATAGTCAACTTAATCCTATTGTAGGTCAAAATGGTCCAGATGGTGCTGGTGGTATTCATGGCATTGGAGGAACCAGTGGAAACAAATGCACAGGTAATATTTGATATTATTGTCTAATTTACAAAAGAAACTAATAATTTTTATTTGATTTTAGGCAAAACTGAAAAAAGTGTTTCTGTTGGTGTTATCGAGGGCGGAACTGGTTGGAGTGATGTCAGGTGCCATAGGGATAAATCTGCAGATGGTGTCGATGGTGTAACAGGAGCGTATACTGCGGGTTTAGAAGAAACTGAACCAGCAGTTATTCTTGAAGGAAAGAAACAATCCGTAGAAGTTTTTAGAAGCTTATTAAATACCCATGTAACCAATCATTACAAAGTTAACTATATCACACAGTTCTTAAATGTTTTCAACAACCACAATGATGTAAACAGCTTATCATAGTATCATTCAATTACTTTAATTATTGTATTTACAATAAAAATTTTGTAAATTATTCTTAATTTTTAATAAATATTGAGCATCTTATTTAGCCAGAAAAAATTGTTTTTTATTTGTTTTATAGCCTTTTTACACATTCCTTTTTTCATGCCTTTTTTCACTTCTTTTTGAACAAAAACGTCACAAACCAAACAAAATGTAGTTGTTTTATTTTTAAAATGTCAAATATGTCAAAAGACTGATAAAAAAAAGGCTCAGGTAACTTTTTATATGAATAAAAAAGAGTTGGAATACTTTTTTTTTGGTAGTAAAAAAGGCATGAAAAAAGGAATGTATGAAAAGGCTATTAAAGTTTAGATAAAATATTCTAAATGTTACATCCGTCTTATAGCACAATTTAATGGAATCCTGTTATATTTAAAATGTACTAAAATGTACTACTGCTAATGACTCAGATATTCAACAATTTTTGAAAACGTATTGTCATGCAAAATAAAACTTTAATTTGAATTTGGTATTAACAATTTATTGTTTGATATTAGGAATTTCGGATATTAATTATAATTTGTAATATTATCAATTGTGAAATTAAAGTTTTTTTTTTAAGTACCTAAGTAGTCTATAAAATTGAACATATTATGTGGGTTTTTTTGTTTTACCTATCCATCTTTTTTTTTCATTCATTTCATATGAATCTTTTTTTAGTCCATTTATTTATATTAATAGTTATGTATTCTTATATTTCAGGAATTAAATTTATTTGAAAGAAGGAACATAATAGTTACAAATAAAATATCTTTATCGAGGCACAAACTATTACTTTTTATTATATTTTTTTTAATATAAAAAACTTTTAGATTATATTATTGTATATCGAACTCTGATTGTTATAGTTGTAATTTTTAATAAATAAATTCTAATTCATTTTTTTCCATGGATAATTTTATTTCAATAGTTTATTTTCGCTATAAAGTAAAAAAAATTAAAGTCTTAACTACGCAAAAAAAAAATTAAAAATTGCTTGTGAAACGAATTACTTATAAACTTATCATTTATTTTTAAAATGAAATTTTTTATTTATATATGTGTGGATATTTACATTTAAAAGTAAAGTTTTAATTAAAATATTATCAATATAATTTGTGACGTAAACTAATGTATAAAAATCCCCTAAGTAATATAAACAATATTTGAAAAGCTTTCTTTATCACAAGTCATAATAATAATACAAATTAAATACTAAATATTAAGAATATTTACTTATTAATTCATTAATAAAAATAAAAGCTTTGAAATCCATATTTTATAATTTAATTATTCACTCAAAATATTTCAATTAAAACTATGTTTAGAAACCATAGAAGAAAGAGAAAACAAAAAGAAGCAGTGTAATGACAATTATCTTAAACAAATAAAATTACTAATTATAAAGTTCATGCGCATTATTTTTCCTCTACTTTTGCTGTGATTAATAAGGCTGAATAACTAATTTAACCTAAATTATAGGTTCTATTTTTAATAAAGTAATTATTGCATAAAAAATAACAACTTATACAGATAATACGTTTCTGTTATGTTTCTGCATATGTGAAAAGGTGGCTTAGAGAAAAGACTTAACTCCTTAATTGATTTTTAAAGTAAATACCTAGAAAAAAAAAAAATTTTCCCTTATGTTGAGGATACCGAAACTTTGAACTTTGACAATTTTTTCATAAACTACTCAATATATTCTAAAGGTTATATTTGTTATGTATTTTAGTATGTATATTTATTAATAATTTTTGAGAATAAATTATGGTTAAAGTTATTACGCGTGCAGTTTGAAATATGAACCGTCTTGATATTATTTATGGTTGGCTGTTCAACAGAAATGTTTTAATTACAATAAAACGATTAGATTAAATTGCCATAAAGGGTAAAATAAATAGTTCCTAGCCCAAAGTTAGATATTGGAAAATATGTTTTTCTGTGAATTATAAGACAGCTTTTAAAATCATTTGAATACTTTATCGTCATATATAAATATATAAATATAATATGTACTAGGTTTTATTATTCCATTATTAAATATGCTCCATGTTTTTTATTTTAATCAGATATGTGTACTCAGGGCGAATTTAAATGTTTGATAAAAAAAAAGGAATCAAACTACATTTAGAACTTACTAAAACGGATATTTTTCACATGTGTACTTATTTGTATAATATATACGTATAATATATATTTATAATATATATGCATAATATTCTTATAAGCAATTATAATTTAATATTATTTTTAAAAATGTTATTATATACTCATATTTTTAATCTTATCAAAAAGACACTTTGAATTCTATAAAAAAAAAACTTGTATTTAAGGAATCCCCGACGTAATAAAATTACCAGTTTTAAAAAAGCTTTCGTTCTATCAAGACACCGAAGAAATACAAAATTTTGTATTTTCTTGATATAGCATTTAAAAATGAAGCTCATCAAAGCAAATTTGGGTGTATTAATTTTATCAGTATTTTTTATTCAAAATGTTTTTACAAAATCAATTGAAACAATGGAATATACGTTGAATTTAATTCGAGAAGGTGAAGATAATATTCAACTTGGTCATGATAATATTGTTTTACTTTTGGGAAATACTGGATCTGGAAAATCAACTTTAGCCCAATTGCTAACATCAGATGGCTCAAGATTATTTTCTAAAGAAGTTGGATCTGAAACCGGCGAATTTATTATCGAGGATTTGGATGATAAAATTAGTAATAATTCTACTTTGGTTTCACAAACAATATTTCCAGAACTTTTGGTTGAACCAGTATCGCAAGCTGCATATTATGATTGTCCTGGTTTCAGTGATACAAGAAACTCATCAATCGACATTTCTGCTACTTATTTTATTCATAAAGTTATTGATGCAGCAAAAACTATAAAAAATATATTTGTCGTTAACTATTCTTCTGTAAAAGAAGGGGTTGATCGTGCCGATTTTTTGAAATTAGTAAGACATGCTGCTACTTTTTTTAAAAATTTTGAGAAATTTCAAGACGGAACTTCAATGATTGTGACAAAAGTGGATAATTTGTACATGAAAAGTGGAAAAGATTTAATTTTGGTTTCAGACGAAAAAATTTTAGCCAATATTGCACAATTTTTAGAAAAAGCAAAAGGATCGATTCAGGAACTTATTATTGAAGAGAGTGATGAATCAAAAATTAATGTCTACACTAATGCTATGAAATTAATTGATGTCTTGTTGAAGAAAGAAAATGAGAACTATCCTAGAATAGGTATATTTAGAAGACCGGATGAGCCTGGTTCGCTCGATAAGGTTCCATTAATGCAAGAAAACAAACAAAAGTTACTAGCTTTATTAGGAGGATTGAATTATGATCCTAAAGTTCCTGAAGATTTTGGATACACAATCTCAGACGAATCTAAAAATGATATCACTGACTTAGTCGAATCCATGGGCGATCATATTAATGGAGACGTTACAAAAGTTGGTGAAGATGTAATACAAAGCTATTATACAGTAGAAAATAATTTTGCTGATATCTATGTTTTAAAAGATTATTTCAGATCAATTTATGATGAAATTTCTCTAATGATTCAAGGTATGAATTCTCTTTCCAAACCAAGACAATTAGTTGAGAGCTTGAAAACTACACTTCAAAAACTTAATCTTCCTGTCAATGAAGAAAGTTTGGCAAGAATAACACGTTTTGATAATTTCCTTGATTTTTTGGAAGCAATCACTAATAAACAGATTAACCTGAAACCATTGGAATGGATAAAAGCTTTTGAAGGTTCCTTAAAATATTTGGAAGACTCACGTAACATTTATACATTCTTGATTGACTTTTATGTGAAATTATCTGATTGGAGTGTTCAAAGAGATCCTCAAATATTTAATGTAAATGGTTTAAAAGCACAAGTTACTGAAGCGCAGAGTCAAAACACTCCTATTACTGGAATTAATATTCAAAATTTTTTGAATGAGATTTATTATGAGGAAATTAAACAAGGTTACACTATTCGTGGTTTTGACAGTATTAAAAATTCTTTATTTGATGAACGTAAATTTAAAATTATGTACGAACTGTTAGACATTGCTCTTTATTCTCCGGTTGAAATCACTTGCGAAAATAATAACAAAAGAGTTGCTAAGGGTGATTATGTTAAAATGAGTGCAGTATTAAATGCTGCAGTATGCCCTGAAAAAGTGTTGAGGAATGAAATCTATGCTGTTAATAAAATTTTTTTGGATCAAGATTTAGTTGATGTAGGTCAACAGTTGAAAACTGTTTTAATGGCTCCGATTTGGGAAATTGTTGATGGCAGACAAATAGATTTGATTGGAGATAGTGGTATTCCTCACGGAGAACCCAAGGCAGCTAGAGGTGCTGATGGAGGAAGTGGCGCAGTTGAAGGTGTACCTGGCGGACGTGGAGCTGATGGTTTGGTTGGCCTAAGGGGACATCCAGGAGGCAGTATTCTCGGAATAAATGAAAGAACAATTAATGGACAAAATTTGATTATCAAATCTACTGGTGGAAATGGTGGTCCCGGGCAAGTTGGCGGTGATGGGGGCAATGGCGAAAATGGTAAAGATGTTGATTGGACTCATACAGGAAGCAAATCATCAGGGAATTTTTGGAAAAAGAAGAAAACCAATTTTTATGAACAATTTGGTGGTCCTGGAGGGATTGGTGGTGATGGGGCTCACGGTGGAAAAGGAGGCTTACCAGGTATAATATTTTTAAAATCAATATTACTTTGTCTTTGTACATTTTTCAATAATTCGAGAGAAATTTCGATTTTATATTTTATTGAAGTACGTTGTAAAATTGTAGCTTACGACGTGGGTTAAGTTACTAATTTTTGGGTAATTCATAAAAAATAAAATAAAATTAATAATTTATTATTTTTAGGCATTCCATCCGAAATACAAATTCTAGGCCTTAAAGAACCTGTGAATAGTCCGATACAACCTATAGGAGGCCAACCTGGTCCAGATGGTGCTGGTGGTATTCACGGTATTGGAGGTACTAGTGGAAACAAATGCACAGGTAACATTTTTATATTAGTTTTCATTGCTGGATATTATAAAATAAAATTAATATTAATTTTTAGGAAAGAGTGAGAAAAGTAAAACAGTAGGCATAATTGGCAGTGGAGGAGGAATAAAAGACGTTCAATGTCATAAAGACAAATCAGCTGATGGAAATGATGGTGTAATTGGTGCAAATGCTGCAGGTTTGGAAGCAGCGGAGGCAGCAGTTGTTCTCGATGGAAAAAAACAAAGTGTTGAAATTTTCAGGAATTTATTGAATTCACAAGTCACCAACCACTATAAAATTAACTACATTACACAATTCTTGAACGTTTTTAATAATCATGCAGATGTAAATAATCTTCCTTAATTTTTTAATGATTTTTTGATTTTTTAATTGTGTGATATAGCATAAAAATATGGAAATTTTTATTAATATTTATTTATTGAAAATATATGTTGTATATACTTACATAATATAAATATTTACAAGTTTTAATAAATATGTTTTTTACTTTAACTACTACGAACGAGGACAAACTTAAGAAACGATTTCTTTTACTGCTCCATCGTTTCTCTCTCCGCGGCTGGCGTTCGTCACATTTATATTACAGGTAAGGTTTTGTTCTTCATACTTTTACATAGACTCCTAGCTTTCCTCGTGACTCATAACTATATTATTAAATTTCGGCTCTTTAGTTATATCATTTATTTATTTATTAATTTCATTTAACTCAGACTATTACAATCAACTGAAAAAAATATAATTTTAGTACAACTAAATAATTAAACTTAAAGTTTTATTTTTAAAGAATTTATAGATAATGAGAAATCAATTATATTTTTATACTTATTGCGTACCATAATTTGTTCTGTGGTGTTTTATTGTGATACGAAAATTAAATCTTTAGAAGTTAAATAGGTTGACAGTTTGTATTGATATAAAAATAATATCAACTACTTTTGTTAAAAGACAACAAATTTATAAATTTTTTTAACCTGTCTTCATAACGTGGGAAGAATAAAGTCATCTCTCAAAATTTCTATGGATAGAGTGTAGCGGTTTGTACGAACTATTTAGAAGAGAAGCCTCTTCCAAATTATGACGAACAAAAGTTTTATACAGGTGTTTCAGAATAAAAAGATTGTCAAAGTTCACAGAACCATCTTTTATAAAACCAATCACTGAATTAGACTTATTTATAATATAGTCATAATAAAATTTTTCGTTAAAGACAATTTTCAAATCAGTGAAATGAGTTAGCTTATTTCTTATTATTAATTGAGTTATCAAAAAGAACAAGGTTTTGGCCACGAGTTTGCACAGAAATCTTGTTGAAGAAGCAAATCAGTTTAATTCATATTTCAAAATATGATCATGTTCTCCGCGTAAATAAGAAGTTAAGTGTTTGCAATCAACGATCAAACTAATATATTAAGAATATTTTCCATATATTTTAGATCAACAATTTTATATAAGTTGAATTAAAATAACTAATTTATATCATTAATTAAATTGTGAAGTTATGTCACCGTAAAGATTCTCAATAACTTATCACGCTGTCAACAACTAAATAAAAAGTTTACATTTTAAAATGATTATCGAATTTGATATGTTTATTTTAAATTTTATATGAACTTGAGAAAATAAAGGGCTTTGAAAATGTTCCTCTTTTATTTTTCTTGCAATTGTCCGCTTTTATTTTATTTTGTTAATATTTACAAAAAAAAAAATATTTCATCGTAGCGGTTTTAAAAGTAAAATTACAAAGAGTGTTTTATTAATTGAAAAAAAATTAAGACCAACTTTCAAATAAAATTTATTAAAACATTGCATCCTTATATTTACAAAAGTTAATGAAACCCTTTTTTTCTTTATTTCTAGGTAAATGAAATTTTTTACAATATTGGAAAAACTATCAAAGGTAAGCTGCTAAATTTTTTTATGTGGAATTTAAATAATGGACATAGACTCAATATCTGCTTAATATTATTTTTATGGTAAACCTTTAGTCAACGATATTATTTACAAGGACTGAAATGCCCAATGTACGAAGTTTTAAATTCACAGGCTCAGATAGAAATCAATCCAGCCTTGGTTTCCCTTTTATAATGTTTTTATTATGTCCAATTTATATTCACTATTGAAAAAAAAATGTAAACTCCAAAACAAACTTCCCTTATAATATGCGATTTAAAACACAAAGTCTGTCGAATAAAAGTTTTATTACGTTTAATAAAGTACATGTCGGACGAGTGTCAAAATTGCTTTAATTATTGAATAAAAGAATGAATCGAACTTCGTTTTGAATTCATAAAACGGAAGCTATCATATAGATTATAGATTATGTATAAAATTTGTACTGTATGTATTTATGTATGTATATAAAAAAATTTAAAAAATACTTTTAATTTTAAGTTAAAAAAAAGTTATGTGTACGTAGGTACTCGGATTTGTAATCTTATCAAACAAATGCTTCAAAAACATAATAAAAAAATTGTATTTAAGAAATGATCGACGTAAAAACATTAGTAGTTAAAGAAAAACATTCTTTCTACGCAGAACAAATATAATATTTTATATTTACCTGTTCTCAAAAAATGAAGGTCTTCAAAGCATATTTGTTTGAACTAATTTTATCAATATTTTTTATCCAAAATGTTTTTGCGAAATCAATTGAAACAATGGAGTATACGTTGAATTTGATTCGTGAAGGTGAAGAAAATATTAAACTTGGTCATGATAATATTGTTTTACTTTTGGGAAATACTGGATCTGGAAAATCAACTTTATCACAATTGTTAACATCAGATGGTACAAGATTATTTTCTAAAGAAGTCGGTACTGAAACAGGCGAGTTTGTTGTCGAAGATTTGGATGACAAGATCAGTAGTAATTCAACTTTACTATCACAAACAATATTTCCGGAACTTTTACTTGAACCAATATCGCAAGCTGCCTATTATGATTGTCCTGGTTTCAGTGATACAAGAAACTCATCGATAGACATTTCTGCTACTTATTTTATTCATAAAGTTATTGATGCAGCAAAAACTATCAAAAATATTTTTGTAGTGAATTATTCTTCTGTAAAAGAAGGAGTTGATCGTGCTGATTTTTTGAAATTAGTAAGACATGCTTCTACTTTTTTTAAAGATTTTGATAAATTTCAAGATGGAACTGCAATGGTTGTGACAAAAGTGGATAATTTGTACATGAAAAGTGGAAAAGAGTTAGTTTTGGTTTCAGATGAAAAAATTTTAGACAATATTGCACAATTTTTAGAAAAAGGAAAAAGTTCAATTCAAGAACTTATTGATACAGAAACTGATGAATCTAAAATTAATATCTTTAAAAATTCCATAAAATTGATTAATATTTTATTAAAGAAAGAAAATAATAATTATCCCAGAATAGCTTTGTTTAGAAGACCGGATGAACCTGGCTCGCTTGATAAAGTTTCTTTAATGCAAGATGTAAAGAATAAGATATTGACTTTATTAAATGGATTAAGTTTTGATCCTAAAGTTCCTGAAGATTTTGGATACACAATTTCAGATGAATCTAAAAATGATATAACTGATCTAATTGAATCTATGGGTGACCATATTAATGGAGACGTTACAAAAGTTGGTGAAGATTTAATACAAAGCTATTATACAGTAGAAAATAATTTTGCTGATATTTATGTTTTAAAAGATTACTTCAGAACAATTTATGATGAAATTTCTGTAATGATTACAGGTATGAACTCCATTTCCAAACCAAGACAATTAGTTGAGAGCTTGAAATTGACACTTCAAAAACTTAATCTTCCTGTCAATGAAGAAAGTTTGGCAAGAATAACACGTTATGATAACTTTCTCAACTTTTTGGAAGCAATCACTAATAAGCAGATGAATTTGAGTCCATTGCAATGGATAAAAGCTTTTGAAGGATCTCTGAAGTATTTGGAAGACTCACGTAACATTTATACATTCTTGATTGACTTTTATGTGAAATTATCTGATTGGAGTGTTCAAAGAGATCCCCAACTATTTAATGTAAACGGCTTGAAAGCACAAGTTGTTGAAGCACAGAATCAAAACTCTCCTATTACTGGAAATAATATTCAAAATTTTTTGAATGAGATTTATTATGAGGAAATTAAACAAGGTTTCACTATTCGTGGTTTTGACAGTATTAAAAATTCGCTATTTGATGAACGTAAATTTAAAATTATGTACGAACTATTGGATATTGCTCTTTATTCTCCGGTTGAAATCACTTGCGAAAATAATAACAAAAGAGTTGCCAAGGGTGACTATGTAAAATTAAGTTCAGTTTTAAATGCTGCAGTATGTCTAGAAAAGGTTTTGAGGAATGAAATCTATGCGGTTAATAAAATTTTCATTGATCAAGATTTCGTTGACGTAGGCTCACAACTAAAAACTGTTTTAATGGCTCCAATCTGGGAAATAGTTGATGGCAGGCAAATTAATTTAATAGGAGATAGTGGTACTCCACATGCTGAACCGAAAGCAGGTCGAGGTGCTGATGGAATTAGTGCAGGTGAAGGTGTACCTGGCGGACGTGGAGTTGATGGCTTGGTTGGAATAATGGGTCACTCGGGAGGAAGTATTCTTGGAATAAATGAAAGAATAATTAATGGACAAAATTTGATTCTCATATCTACTGGTGGAAACGGAGGGCCTGGGCAAGTTGGTGGTGATGGTGGCAATGGGGAAAATGGTAAAGATGTCGGTTGGACGCAAACCGGGAGCAAAAAAAAAGGAGGTTTTTTGAAAAAGAAGAAAATACATTTTTATGAACAATTTGGAGGCCCTGGTGGAATTGGTGGTGATGGCGCTCACGGTGGAAAAGGAGGCTTACCAGGTACACTTTTGTTTCTATTAATGTATACATAAACTTATTAGATTTTGTTCTGAACTCAATGAAGTCAATATGTTTTTGACAAAAAAGTTGTAAACGAATTGGAGAGTGTACGTAATTCAATATTGCTTTCTCTATGTATATTTTTTAATAATTCAGGAGAAATATAATTCTTATCTTTTATTGAAATGGGTTGTAAAATTTAAGAAAATATTTTTGGGGTAATTTGTAAAAATAAATTAATTTTAAACCTATAATTTATAATTTATAGGTATTCCATCCGAAATACAAATATTAGGCCTTAAAGAGCCTGTAAATAGTCAGATACAACCTATAGCAGGCCAAATTGGGCCAGATGGTGCTGGTGGTATTCACGGTATTGGAGGTACTAGTGGAAACAAATGCACAGGTACAATTTTTGAAATTAGGTTTCATTGATACATAGAATAAAAATATTATTAATATCTAGGAAAAACTGAAAAAAAAACCTCAGTAGGTATTATTAACAGTGGTGGAGGAATGAAGGACATTCAATGTCATAAAGACAAATCAGCTGACGGAAATGATGGTGTTATTGGTGCAAATAGTGCTGGTTTGGAAGCAACAGAGGCAGCAGTTGTTCTCGATGGAAAAAAGCAAAGTGTTGAAATTTTCAGGAGTTTATTGAATTCACAAGTCACCAACCACTATAAAATTAACTACATTACACAATTCTTGAATGTTTTTAATAATCATGCAGATGTAAATAATCTTCCTTAATTGTTTAATGATTTTTCAATTTTTTAATTGTGTGATATAGCATAAAAATATGTAATTTTTTATTAATATTTATTTATTGAAAATATTTGTTGTATATACTTACATAATATAAATATTTACAAGTTTTAATAAATATGTTTTTTACTTTAACTACTACGAAGTACGGACCCTAATACATAATCGTGTACATAAACAAATGTAGATATAAGTTGCACAAACTTAAGAAACAATTTCTTTCACTGCTCCATAATTTCTCTCTCCGCGGCTGGCGTTCGTCACATTTACATTACAGGTAAGGTTTTGTTCTTCATACTTTTACATAGACTCCTAATTTTCCTCGTGACTCATAACTATATTATTAAATTTCGGCTCTTTAGTTATATCATTTATTTATTTATTAATTTCATTTAACTCAGACTATTACAATCAACTGAAAAAAATATAATTTTAGTACAACTAAATAATTAAACTTAAAGTTTTATTTTTAAAGAATTTTTACATAATGAGAAATCAATTATATTTTTATATTTATTGCGTCCCATAATTTGTTCTGTGGTGTTTAATTGTGACACGAAAATTAATTCTTTAGAAGTTAAATAGGTTGACAGTTTGTGGTGATATAAAAATAATATCAACTATTTTTGTTAAAAGATACCATATTTATCAATTTTTTTAACCTGTCTTCATAACGTGGGAAGAATAAAGTCATCTCTCAAAATTTATATGGATAGATTTTAGCAGTCTGTACGAAAAAAATTATGACGAACAAAAGTGTTATACAGCTGCTTCAGAATAAAAAGATTGTCAAAGTTCACGGAACCATCTTTAATAAAACCAATCATTGAATTAGACTTATTTATAATTGTCACAATGGAATTTAAAAATTAGTTTTTCGTTTAAGATACTTTCCAAATCACTGAAACGAATTACTTTATTTCTTATTATAAATTGAGTAATAAATAAGAACACGATTTTGGTCACGAGTTTGCAAAGAAATTTTGTTGAAGAAGCAAATCAGTTTAATTCATATTTCAACGATCAAACTATAATTATATTTTAGACCAACAATTTTTTATAAGTTGACTTAAAATAACTAATTTATATTATCAATTAAATTGTGACTTTTCTTTAAAGTATTTACAACTATTTGTTTGAAATAAAATAAGTTATGTCACTATAAAGATTCTCAATAACTTATCATGCTGTCAACAACTATATAAATCAAGAATGTATATTATCCTTGATATAAATATAGTATACATTTTAAAATTATTATCGCCGCCCCGCCCCAAATTTGCTCATACGGTGAATTGCTCATACGGTGAATTGCTCATACGGTGAATTGCTCATACGGTGAATTAATCATGCAGTGAATTGTTCATGCGGTGAATTGCTATACGGTGAATTGCTATACGGTGAATTGTCCGCAAATCAAATTTTATATGATCTTGAGAAAATAAGGAGCTTTGAAAATGTTACTTTTCTTTTATTTTTATTACAAGTGTCCGTTTTTTTTATTTTGTCAATATTTACAAAAAAATATATTTTACCAACGCGGTTTTACAAAGAGTGTTTTATTAATTGAAAAAAATTGGGACCAACTTTCAAATAAAATTTATTAAAACATTACATCCTTATTAAAAAAGCTAATGGAACCTTTTTTTTTATTTCTAGGTAAATGAAATTTTTTACAATGTTGGAAAAACTATCAAAGGTAAGCTACTAAAAATGTTTACGTCGAATTTAAATAATGCACATAGACTCAATATCTGCTTAATATTATTTTTATGGTAAACCTTTAGTCAACGATATTATTTACAAGGACTGAAATGCCCAATGTACGAAGTTTTAAATTCACAGGCTCAGATAGAAATCAATCCAGCCTTGGTTTCCCTTTTATCATGTTTTTATTATGTCCAATTTATATTCACTATTGAAAAAAAAAAGTGTTTTGATGTAAACTTCAAAACAAACTTCCCTTATAATATGCGATTTAAAACACAAAGTCTGTTGAATAAAAGTTTTATTACTTCATTAATAAACGTATATGTTGTAATTTTTAGTTGGACGAGTGCCAAAATTGTTTTAATTCTTGAATAAAAGAATGAATCGAACTTCGTTTTGAGCTTTATAAAACGGAAGTTATCATATAGATTATGTATAAAATTTGTACGGTATGTATTTATGTATGTACATATATAAAAAATTTTAAAAAGTACCTTTAATTTTAAATTAAAAAAAGTTATTTATACGTAGGTACTCGGATTTAAAATCTTATCAAACCAATGCTTCAAAAACATAAAAAAAAAATTGTATTTAAGAAATTATCGACGTAAAACAATTAGTAGTTAAAGAAAAACATTCTTTCTACGCAGAACAAATATAATATTTTATATTTTCCTGTTCTAAAAAAATGAAGGTCTTCGAAGCATATTTGTTTGAACTAATTTTATCAATATTTTTTATCCAAAATGTTTTCGCGAAATCAATTGAAACAATGGAGTATACGTTGAATTTGATTCGTGAAGGTGAAGAAAATATTAAACTTGGGGGGAATACTGGATCTGGAAAATCAACTTTATCACAATTCTTAACATCAGATGGTACAAGGCCTTAAAGAGCTTGTAAATAGTCAGATACAACCTATAGCAGGCCAACCTGGGCCAGATGGTGCTGGTGGTATTCACGGTATTGGAGGTACTAGTGGAAACAAATGCACAGGTACAATTTTTGAAATTAGTTTCATTGGTACATAGAATAAAAATATTATTAATATCTAGGAAAAACCGAAAAAAAAAACCTCAGTAAATATTATTAACAGTGGTGGAGGAATGAAGGACATTCAATGTCATAAAGACAAATCAGCTGACGGAAATGATGGTGTTATTGGTGCAAATAGTGCTGGTTTGGAAGCAACAGAGGCAGCAATTATTCTCGATGAAATAAAACAAAGTGTTCGAAATTCCAGAAATTTATTGAATTTACAATTCCCCAACTGCTGCCTCTGTTACTAAAATTAACTACATTACACAATTCTTGAATGAATTTAATTATCATGCAGATGTAAATAATCTTCCTTAATTTTTTAATGATTTTTGATTTTTAAATTGTGTGATATAGCATAAAAATATGGAAATTTTTATTAATATTTATTTATTGAAAATATATGTTTAAATTGTATTTACTTACAATTTTTAATAAATTTATCTTTTATTTTACAACTAATATTGTTTTTTACTATACAATCAGTAACTATATTATTGGTTTATATGTATTTGGATATTTAAGTTATAATATATAAGTATGTTTTGAACACGATACTTTGTGTATATTTTGTGTTTGATTGGAGCTGTAAGTCTACGGAGATCCAGAAAGTTTAAGCTGCAACTTAAATTATCATTTATAACGGGATTTTGAAATTAAATCTCTTATTTGGTTCTCTACAAATTTTAGTAACTAATTTTTATCTTCAATGCGCTGATAAGATTGAAATACCTTCAAAATCATTCAATTGAGTGGGAAACGATATTCCTTTTAAAATTGAGTAAAGCAACAGTATAAAGTGTGGGTAAAGGTCTTATTTGAATTGTTCTTTTGTTTAATTATTTTTATTATAGTCTATATATATGACAAAATTCGAAATAATATCAATAAACATTGTTAATAAAAATATAAAAGGCTATAGGAAATGTAGATGCTATTAATATGACTGATCCCTCTTTTCTAGAATTTGTGGACTCGATTCGACTCGGACTCGGACTCGACGAGTATTTGGGAAGTTACTGGGACTCGGTGCTCGACCCTGATACTTCCGGGTCCAAGTTTTAATTTTTTTTTTTTTCCAAGTTTGTTTCAAAGAACGATGAAACTTGATTTATTTTTGAAAACGCAGCTGAATCCGAAGAATTTTTGCTTTTTAGAAACAATAATATTGGATTTTTAGAAATACTGGAAAACTAACAAGTAATATTAATTTGTATACAATCCACTTTCCTCTATAAAATCAGCTTCAATTTCAAACGAAATAACTTTTGCAATAAATGGTGGTTTTTATACTAAAATCAAATCGAGACAAATCTATATATCTTTAGTATTTCTGAAACATTTCTACATTAAGACCGAAAAAGTAATTAATAAAGTAAAATCTAACTGTTGAAATTAAATAATAAATCTACTAGGTATTATTTGTTTTTAAAGTTAATTTTTAATAATAAATGAATAACCTGGTTTTCTAGTACTTTTGCAGTACATGAATTTTCAAATGTTTTATATATTGATAAAAAAATTAATTTGCTTAATGAAAAATTTTTCGAAAATTCTAATAATATTAATAATGAACTGGTCAAATACATTACACAAAATTAGTTAAGTTTAGTTGTAAGGCTAGATTTAGGCTTAGGAAGTAATGATCTCATAAGTTTTATTTTATATAAAAAATAAAAAATTTAAACGAAAAGAAAAGGTGTTCATAAAGGGGTTTTTATCCTTTTCCCCTAGATACATAGATTATGATAATAAAACACTGAACAAGTTGTAAATATTAGTAATTAATTAGCGGTTGAGAATCAAAATTATTCTTATCTCTTAGACTATAGTGCTTTTATAATATAAAAAGAATGTAAATCAGGATGTTAAATAAATAATTTGAATAAATGAATAAAATAATTTGGAGTACATTTCCTTTTAATTTATTTTTATTTTAATGTATTGGATATAGTGAATCCAGATTACTCGGGTTTTAGATTACTCGAATATTCGAGTAATTTATATCAACACAACCCGAGTAACTCGGGTCTCGGGTAAAATAGAGAAAAAAATAACTCAAATTTTTTTTTTAGCTCTAAAATTAATTTAATTTAATAAAAAAAATATAAAAAATAACTAAATATGAAACATGTAATTAAAACTTTCGTATTTAATTTAATGATTTAGGTTAGATTTAGTATTTAATGAAAAGAAATATAAAAAATAACTTAATATGAAACATGTAATTCAAACTTTCGTATTTAATTGAATGGTTTTACTTATTAGATAGTATTTAAGGAATACAAGATCATTTAAAGTATTCGTTTACATTTGAGAACGCAGTTTTGTAATGAAATTTGATGTTACCGAAAACACCTTCTCACTGGCAGGTGAATTTGGTGGGATTGTATAATTTTTCCATATGCTCGCCTCGTTTACAGTGATCACAATAAAATAGTTTCAGCTCTCGCTCCAATAATAAGAATTTTGATAAAGTAATTTTGGGAACCTTCATAACACTCATAACTGTTTTTTGCAATTCATTATACGCAGAATGTTCCATAGTCATATCTGAAGTTTATTTTTTTTTACTTGATATCGGTTAGAATTTTTTCGAGTAGTCGAGTACTCGAAAATAAGATAAAAAATTCGAGTACTCGGGTACTCGATAATCGGCATTGGATTCTCTAATTGGATATCAATAACAATTCTCATTATTCTTTTTAAAAAAATAAATTACTAAAATTTGTTGAAATTAGAATTATTTATTATATAACTATTGGAAATCTAGTTAGATTATATTTATTTTTTTTATTTTTATTTTTTTTTTATTTATTTCAAATACATATTTCATACTTAATATAAAATCTAGTTTATATTTAATATAAAATCTAGTTAGATTATATTTATAAATTAAGTTTCGTTCTAAAATTAATTTATAATAAAATTCAGATAAAATTTCGTTCTCAAATAAAAAAGAAATTTTTTTTTATTAAAAGATAATTATTTCAAGAATAACAAGAGTTTTACCTGAGATTTTTGGTTCTTGGCGTTGTGATTGTAGGCGTAATAAACAACTGAAATTTTTATGAAATTTTTAGTAATTTTTTTTATTGATCCGGACTCGACTAGGACTCGACGAGTTTTCAAAATTGGGGCCTCGGACTCGCCGAATCCTGAAAACCCAAGTTTTTAGAAACTATACTCTTTTCTATAGTGGCATTTTCCTTTAGCTGTGGTAATTTTTCTTTTTCAAAGTTGGTGGTCCACCAATTGAATGCAAAATCGCACATAAAAATCATATTTATGATGTAAATTATTCTTTCGAAAATTTTTATTATATATTAGACGAAAGTGTATATTTAATTTCTATTACAAAGTGTAAAATTTTTTCTCACCGAAAAGAAAATTTACATACATATTTAAAGCCACCAATTTAAGCTAGATATGAACCTGGGTTTGAATAATCGTCAGATAATTAAAATCAAAACAATTGAAAATTATCTTTAAAACTTCATATTTTGATCACATAGGAACAACGCGTTATTATTAAACTTTAAAATTGCATTTGATAAGAATTATATTATCGTTTGATAACTAAATAAATAAATGGCGTATTAATGTATTTTGTTTGACATCAACATCATATTATAAACTTTTTGAAGTTGGGTGGATTTCAGTGACGCTCGAAGTTCTCGAATTTCAGTTCTTAGTATCTATATAGTAAAATATGAAACTTATTAAACTAATTTAAAGAAATGAAATTAAATCAAATTCAAATTTCTAGTCTTTTTTTTTATATACTTAAGTTCGTTAACCATAATTAATTAAATAGTAAAGAGGTTCTTAAATTATAAACGTGCGAAGTTCGTTATCAGTTTAATTAATTAGAAAGAAATTGCGACAATGTAGAAAGATAAGACGAAGAAGACTGCTATCTAATTAAGTGGGAATGCACTCATATTTAGTACTAGGACTGATAAAATCATGGAGCATGTAGTTCCAAAATGTATAAAATGTATTTGAAGACTTGTCGTAGTGTAGAATAAAACATAAATTAGTTTAAAAACAATTCACGTTGTTAAGTTTGAAAGGAAAAAGACACATAAAATTATTTCACATTTGACAGCTTTATAGGGAAGAAAAATAACAAAAAAAAAAAAATAATAATTTGATTTCCTAAACTAAACCTAAATAAATTCCAGGCTAAAATTTTCTTTAAAAGAAAGAAAAATAAAATTTGTTTTTAAACAAATAAATTTTATTTAATGTCAAAAAACTAAAAAATGTACATTTTTAATTTGAAAAATTTCTTTCTCCTTCAAATAATTTGTTTTTTTGTTTTTTTTTTCTTCAGAATGTCCAAAAATACACACATATATATAATAAACGTCACATATAAGCCGAAAAATGTCACCTACATTTTGCGGACATCATTAAATTCTAAAATATATTTATATTCTAAAAAGCATAATTCTTAAAAAATAAAAAATAAAAGAAATATTTTTGAGCGATAATAAAAAAAAAAAAAAATATGCAAAGAACCTTGAAAACAAAAACAGAAAAAAAAAAAAAAAAGCATATGGGTTTCAACAAAAGAGAAAGTTTTTTTTTTATATAGTGAATGTATGTAGTTTTTTATATTATCAAATCAATAATTCAAAAATTTTAATAGAATTCTACAAAATAAAATTCTAGAATGAATAATTTTTATTTAACATATTCTTCAAAACATATGAATCAGTTTTTCATTCACAATATTTCAATTATTTCACAAAATAGTACTAAATTTGATTTTAAGTATATTTGATTGTAATGACATTTGGCAGAAAATCCATTTGATTGTGTATTTTTGTTTGACTGTATCCCCCTTTTAGAAGTTTAATTTGAAAAAATTCATTTGAATGGAAATACAGTCAAATATACATATATATTAAATGTGTGTGTCAAATGTAATTGCAGTCAAATGTATTTACAGTCAAATAAAATACAGTAAAATTTACTCAATCCTGATCACGGTTTATTTGTACTATCTACTAAGCTGTATGTTTTGTTAAAGATGCATTTTATTTTTTATTAATAATTGAATTTGAAACCACCAACATCAATGGTTCCGTCATCAAGAAATTAATGTCGCGATGTGAAATTTGGAAATTATAACTTCACACATTTTTAAATATTATTAACATATTTGGAGAAAATTAAGACTAGAAATGCGAAAGTCTCTTCTTCGACATTAATTTTTTGTTTAATTTATTTTTTGTTTATGCATTGCTGCTCAAAACCTTTCTAAATCACATCTAGTTTTGTTGAAAATTGTATTAAAATGAAGGAAATAATTTTTTTTTTTAATACTTAAGTATAGTGCCTTCATCTTTGTAAGTTCCGGTATCGGGTTGTTTATCAAACACATGAACAAAAAATTTAATCTAACTAAGGTACACAAGTTTGGCTTTTACTTAAAATTAGCACTCTCAATTGCAATTTATTTCCAATTAAATAACACTGTCAAGATTACATTTTTAGATATTTTTAGCAGAATTTCCTTCTATACATTATAAGTTGAAATGTGAAATGGTGCAATGTTTTTCTGTCTATATTATATATATGCATATACAACACCCAAATATCACCCCCTCATTATTGCAGTCAAAATGGCCTAAATTTTTTTTTTTTATACATATATTTTAAGTTAGCGTTTTTGACGAAATAAATTCATGTAATTATTATATAAAAAAAATGAAAATGAAACACATTTCGACTTCAAGTCGCCAATATATTATTTTTCTTTGCATTATTTGTAAAAAAAAAAAATTATATGAAAGGAAAATGAAAATATGAGTTAAAAAAGAATTTTACGAATATTAAGAAAATTTTTTAATTGAATATTTTTAAACTAAAAGTATACTATAAAAATGTAATAATATTGTTGGAATTAGATTTAAAATTTAATTCTTAAGTATGTGAAAATATAGAAACTACCAAAAAAAAAAAAACTTAAATATTTTTTTTATTATTTGTAAAAAATATTTTAAATATTCTAACAAACAACAAAAAAAATAATTGGTTTCTTGGCGCCAAAATCATTGGTTTAATTTAACTTTTTTTTTTTGCACTTCATTCAAATATTATACTTAATACATGAAACGCTTGTTTCAATAAAGAAAATACTTAATATACTCATTCCGAGGAAATTTTTATACAAATCCAATCTTGAGAAAACCCAATTTTGATTCTTTTTAATTTATTAGGTAGATTTTTTTTTCGCGCCATAAAAGCTCTAAATTTAAGAGCAGGACTGTAAGGATATTCTGATAATGTACAAAAATTCATAATTTGAACTTTTTGTTTCAATCAACTTTCTACAAACGCGTTTTCTATGTTCCCAATTATGTCTCTTTAATTTCGAATTTAAATCAAGAAAAGGAAAACTATTTAATTTTCTTTTTGTCAAAATGAAAATGAAAAAAAATTTAATGTTCTTTAACTTAAATAAATTTAAAAAAAAAATTATTTTATTCTTTTTTATGTGAACAACACACGACATAAAATATTTCCTCAATTAAAATTCCAACTAAAAAGAGTTAAGTTTATTAAATGTTATATAAAAAGTTTTGTAAAAAAAATTATATTTCTTTTACATTATATATTATATGTATTTTTTATAACAACTACATATTATATGTTATATCCTGAAAAATGATAAAAATCTGATAATATTCTTCCGCATTACCTGTGACACAAACAAAAAATTGTTTTTCTAACACAGACAACATAACAATAGAATTTTTCCAAAAGGCTGAATGAACCTTAAAGATATGTTTTTTATGTTGCAAGATTTTTATGTGAATTAAATGCATATAAGATTTTAAATACTATATTTATATATTAAATATAGTTAATGGTAAAATTGTTATCATATATAAATATTGTCAGGCATATCTGCTGTATGCAAATGATTATTAAAAATTTATATTTTAGCACTTTGATGACAACTGAGCTTTTAAAGTTTTAGAATGAAAGTTCAGTCAAAGTGTTGTTGTTGTGAACAAATAAAATTTATATTATTTTTAAAAATGTTTTGAAATTTTTTTTATAGTATCGCTATAGTTAGTTGGGAGAATTTAATGTGAATAATAATCCTTCAGCGACTGAAACTAATGAATATACTTAATGTTGATTTTCTTCCAATAGGTTTTACATGCTTTCATAAAAATTGAACACTTAAAATCATCAAGCTTTAAAATATTCATAAAACAAAATTGGCATTTGTTGAAAATTTTAATTCAAATTTTTTAAAAACAAAATATCAAATTTTGTTAAGAATTATCTTTCTATTAAAACGCTAATAAAGTTCAGAGAATAACACCGCAGGATAATTTTTTTTTAACATAAATCCGTTTATCTTTATAGAACAAGCAATGTTTTTTTATTGTCCAAATTGTATTATAAAAGTTTGCAATGGCGAATATAATTAAATTTGAACTCATTAAACTTTTGCTATGCTACCGATATGTTAAGAAAAAATATGAATTGCAAAATTTTCGTTATTTTTTTGATTTTAGTGTTTCGTTCTGGTCCAGTGCCGCATTGTGACAAAACTAATTATTCCAATTTGTAATTTAAACTTGAGTTATTTAAAAGGTTTCCAAAGTAGTCAAATGTGACTTTGGAGGTTTAAAATAAAAAGTGTATCAAAAAAATTATTATAGGGCGTTAGAATCCCAAATTTTTATATTTTATCATTTTATTTTGTGGATTCACATTAAATATTTAAAACCCTTTCAAGATATTTAACTTTTTTTTTTTTTTCAAGACACTTATTACATTTTTTTTTCTGTTTTGTTTCTATAATGTACTTTTGTTGCGAAAAGTTCATTTAAAGTTTTCCAAAGAAAAAAAAATTTATATAAATGAGACATAAAAATTTAACAATATAAAGTTAATGCAAAATGATAAACTTCAGAATTTTTGTACGACAAAAAAAAAATATATTCAAATTTACTAAAAGTTTTATGAGAATTTTATGCGAAAGTTTTTAATTTTTAATTTGTTAAAATATGTCGTAGATATAACTGAATTATAAAAGTTCTATACTTTCTTAATCTATCTATTATCACTCGTATAATCATTTTCATTTACTTAATTTGCAAGTAGAAATTTATACAATTAATTAAATTTTGAAAAACATTTTCTCAAAATTTTCAAAATAAACAATTATGTTGAATGAAAATCTTCAATATTCATACTTCAGATCACAGCACTGCGGCTTAAGTATCTTAAAGTTATAAGCTTAATATAGGAAAATTTTCTTTAATTAAATTACTAAGTAAGTGTGAGTGAGAATGTATATATATAATTGATTTAATCGGAAGTAATTAATAACAGAGAATTGTTAACTTGAAAAAATTACCAGTTGACAATAATTGAAATTATTTGCTATGATAACGAAACGTAGATAGTAAAAACTGTTGCAAATATCAATAATAATACTTATGATTAGACTGCGGATTTATATGCAATTTTTTGTTTTCAGGTTTAAAAAGGAATATACTTTCAATATCGTCTTCTAATAAATAGTAAAAGAGATTTTCGTTAACATATCGAAATATGCATTTTTTATGCAAAATTTATGCAAGTGCATATGCAGCAAATATGCACAAAATATGCAAATATATGCAAACACATGCAAAATATGCAGAAAATTTCATTAGAGAAAAAAACAATTATTGAAAAAAAAAATTATTATTTCGCACTAAAATTAGTTATTCAATTGATAAAAATTATTCAATTAATTCAAATCGATTCAAATTGATGCTGCTAAAACAATTCCTTTAAAGTAATACCGTTTCCAAAAACGTTTAAGTTTCTATTAAAACAAATAAGACCAATTCAAAAACATTAAAAAACAATTTTGTAAATTTTTTGATTAATTTTTTGGTAACTGAAAAAACTTACCAAATAATTCACTTTCAGGACAAAAGAACTACAAATTTTTCTAAGTTACATTTAACATTTTCACAAAACTTTTCACAAATTTAATAAAAAATATCGCCAGAACACATCAAAAATTGTTACCTTTTTGACGAAATATTGACTACTACAAGCAACAACAACAAAATTTCAAAACCAGACTTCAAAATTTAAAAAACAAATCAATGCAAATTTTAGTAAATTTTTTTCAGCGAATCCCTTTTTTTCGCGCATTTTTTTAATAGTGTGTTTTAAAATGCGGTAGGAAGTACTATGCCGTAATCAGCGGCGAACTGGCACAAAAATTCGGCCGGGTATTTCAAAAGGAACTAGGCTAGCGAGAAGAGAAAAATTTTTAAATGAAAAAATGCCCAAAAAAAGTAAATAATAAACTATATTTAAATTCCAAAAAAAAAAAACAATTCAAATAATTTTACTTTACATATAAATATAAAAATTAAAAATAATTCACTTTTTTGATTTTTTTTTTTCAAATACGGTTAGCGCAAATATTCAAGACAGATAGATACTACTCGATTTTGCTAATTAAAAAGCAAACAAACACTTATTTCAAAAAATAAATTTTATGAAATCGGCCCCAATAATTTAAAGAAATAATTGTTTAATTTAGAGAATTCCTTCTTGGATAATTAAATTATTAAAATATTACTTTGAATTCTAGTTTCGTAAGCTTGCAAAGAATGCTTTTTTAGCACAATTAAAAAATGTACTATCAATATATATAATATATAATATCAATATATATATATATATATATATATTATATAATATTAAAAAAAAAACTGTGGGCCCACCGGGCATTTGCCAAGTATGCCCGACTGCCAGTCCACCGCTGGATGTACTCTATTATAATATTTATTACTACTAATGAAACAATAGTACTTAATTTCTTAACTTCACAAGATCGAAAACAAGAAATCGTCCATGAAACAGGAATATATCCTAAAAAAACCAAATGTAATTTTGGCGAGCAAGCGGACACTTTGTTCAGAATATATCCTAAAAAAATCAAATGTAATTTTGCCGCGCAAGCGGAGGTACATAGTACTTTTTCCCTTTCAAAAATGTGTGTCAAATTGATAGTACATTTTTCAATTGTGCTAAAAAAGCATGTAATGGATTTTTTCTAATTTTTCTGAGTACGACTGATCGACGCGGCATTAAAAAGTACATAATAATGCATCATTACGTCATAAGTGGCAAAACTTCGTGATAGGACATATTCCTGTTTCATGGACGATAATAAAATATACGTGGATATGCAAAATATGCAAATATGCAAAAATATGCAGTATATGCTAATATGCAGATATAAATACGTTTGAAATAATTTGTTTTTACACCAAACGTACTTAGCTGTTTCTCTTTTTCTTCTAGGTTACTCCTGTACGAATATGCAATTGCATATAAATCCGCAGTCTACTTAAGATAATTGATAATGAGTCGCGGATTATAAATACTTATAGCGTCCAGGACTTAATTCTAAATTTTATAATACTTACTTAATATTTTAAAGTGTTACATTGTATAAGATTTAATATTTTTAAGTCCTCATCATGTTATTTGATAAAAGAGATTTTAAATTAAAATGTTTACACACACATATAGTTTGTTCTCAATAGAATTAATATTTATTTTCTTTTAATAAATAAACTTTTTTTATAAACAGAATTCTGAATTTATTTTCAAATTTTACTTCGTTTTTGTATTTCTGTTTTTTTTTTTTGTATGTACTAACATCTACCATCTACCTAGAGATTATATCAATTAAGTATTACCATAGATTAATAATACAGAAAGATGGGAAGCTTCATACAACATTATTTTTGGTATTTTTAAGTCAATGTGTTAGTAAAACAAAATAAAATACGTGATAATTATCAATGTATGAAAAGAATTTTATTTAGTTTTACTAACACTTTCACAATAAAATACCAAAAAAGACTGAAAAAATGTTGTATGAAGCTTCCAATCTTTCTGTATTCTTAATCTATGGTATTACTAACATAATTTTTGTGTATATTTCATTAAAAATTGCAACAATTTCCCAGGATTTATATAGATATATATTTTTTTTATTTACGTCCAGGTTATTTTTGGTATTTTATATTAATACGGAAATATTTATGTATTTAAATACATTATATGTTAAATTTAAAGTTAAAAACTAGATATAGAAAAAAAATAATAATAAAAAAATTAATCTGCACACTATAAGGATTGCAATAAATATATAAACTTAAATTTATTAAAAAGTTATTCGAAAGAGAGAAAATTTTTATCGTTTTATTTGAATTTATTACTTGAATTAAAAATTTTCATAAAATTCTTTTATTGAAACTTATATTATTTTCTCTGTAGTTTCAAACAATAATAATTATATTAAAGAAAATAAAGTTTAATTAAATTTTTTTTTTAAATTGAAATTCAAGAATCATATTAAAATATTAAAATTTACCTATATTTTAAAAAATTCATTATATCTCCTGAAAGTATCTTAAGGCTAGAACAGTCTTATTTAAAATTAAAATTATTTAAAATAGAAATTTCAAAATAATATATTATTATACAATCTCATCACTTAAATTTTAAGAAAAGAAGAGCAATAGAATAGTTATTGGTAAATTAAAGTACAATTTTGCTTATACAATTGATTCGATCATTCTTACAGAATTACTGAGAAACTTTTTTTTTCCAATTTTCAAAAGTGTTAATGTTGAATATTATGTACATAGCGATATTGTAACCGAAGCTTCAGTGGCTCAATCATCAGTATTTCAAATAAAACTTAATTTTTAGGCTTTTCTATAATTTTACCCCAAGGATTTAGATTGTAATTAAAATTAAATAAAAATTTTACAAAAAAAATAATGAATAATATAATTAATGTTTTTTTGTGTTTATACAACGTACAATTTTATTGAATTTTCATTACGTATAAAAATATTATTTATGTAATTAAGTATGGAATATAAAATAATTAAATTTAATTAGTAACAAAGGATATGTCAACATTATATATGCGATCTATTCATGTTTTAGAAAGTTTATGTTTACTTGTATATTCTTTTTTTTTGTTTTTATTATAATTTTTTTAATTTTTTTTTTAAATTCCCTAAAGGAGTTATCTAATTATAATAAAAAGAATTGTTTTTTTTTTTTTATCTAAAAGTACATAAATAACAACATAGAATTAGGGTATAAAGTAAATTTTATGAAATTAAAATTTATTTGAAATTTAAGTATTTTTTTAATAATTTTGTTTTTTTTTATTATTTTAAAATAATTTTAATGTTGGTTATAAAAGAAATTGGTACACTTTGAATGTTCCCTTTTTTTTCTTATTATTAAACTTTTTTATACATGATATGAAAATATCCGGGAAAACCAAGATATTGTATATTCCTGTGATTAAGTTAAAAAAAAGTTTCTTAAATTGTTTCTCCTTTCAACAAAAAACACAAAAAAAAAAAAAAAAATTTTTTTTAAATTTTAATTGTTTTTTAATTAAAACTTTTACATAATTTTCATTCAGATATAATGAAATGAATCTACAATTAATGACGGCAAACCTTAATAATACGGTTTCCATGCTGATTCTTATTTAATATATTTCTCATTTTGAATTAAAATTATAATAATTATAATTAACATTATTTGTTCACGTAAAATATAAATGTATGTATATGCAAATTATTCTTTTCATAAAATAATATTTTCTTTGTTGTTGATTTTTACTACAAAAAATTTTTCATTAATAAAAAAAACTCACCTGCCTACTTTCAATGTTTTCCCTACATTCATTTTTCCTAATTAAAAAAAACAAAATATTCATTTAATTTGGAGACATTTTTAATGCTCAAAAATGGCAAAATAATAAATTTTGTCAGTCAACAAATTTCATAGACAACTTTTTCACCAAAATGATACATGTGTACGGTGTACCTATATATTTTGGATAAGCAAGCAAAATACTGAAATTAATATTGTTTCATATTCCGCATTTTAATATATCGGTTTTTGCTTAATCAATTAGGCAACCAAATTCGCGGGGATTTTTTTTCCGATAAAAACTGATTATGTTTAAGAGCGATAAATTTAAAATAATAGCTTCAGGTTACAAACATTGAATTCCATGTTTTGCAGAAAAAAATAGGTTCGTTCTGTGTTTGGTTCTTGGTTTGCCATATAAATTTTTTTTTTTTTCATGGTTTGAAAGTAAGTTCGACACAAACCTAGAAATTTTACTACATAGTTTTATTGCATTTAAAAAAAAAAAGTATAACTTGTCAATTTGCAGAAAATTTACAGAAAAAATCATGCTTCAATATAAAAAAAAAATAATAAATTGTCGGTTGTCATTAAGAATAAAAAACCAAAATATTTAAAAAAAAAATTGAATATTATTTTTAATTCCCATTTTTTATTTAAATTACAAAAAAGAAATTTTTTTTTTAAATTACAAAAATTTAAATTTTATTTTACAAATAATTTTTTTTTTTAATTTGAAGTCAAACCATTTCTTATAAGTGTGTCACCCAATTAGCCAATTTTCCAACCATGAAATTCCTGGTTGGTAACCTGAAGTGTAGCGAAGCTATAACTTGAAATTTTACTTAACTTGATAAGAATAAAAAAAAATAACCCTCAAGTTTAAGAATATGAAATTATTCAGAATTTTGTAACTTTAATTTGGCGGGTTATGGTTCCCTCAGTCCATGAAAAATTATTTATCAAAAGGAAAATTTGCAATTTGCGAGAAATTATTTCTATTCCCTTGGTTCATTGAAATCGAGGTTGTTAATTTAAGAAGTTTTGAGATAAGTAATATTAAGAAATCTTTTTTTCTTTAATTTTTTTAAAAGAATTTATAAAATGTGTTTTGTAACAAAATGATTATGTTGCTGCCATTGATCAATTTTAATATTCATTTTTTTTTTAATTTGTTCGTTTTATGTTTTACATATTTTTTAACACCTATATATAAAAAATATACAAATAAGTTCTTTAATTTGTTTTATGCACACAGAATATAATTTTTTTTTTTTCATAAAAGATATTCGTATATTAATTTTTTTTTTTTTAATTTGACTAAAAAAAAATAAAAAAAATTCTGTGGAAATTTGCTCAAGTATAAAATCAATATCAGATGAAAAACATTTATTATGTATGTAGTCATGTAATTGATTAAAATTCTTGAAAAATTTCAATTTAATTATATAAGAAATTTGAATTTATAAGGTGACAGAGGGTGTATTCTTATGATACGTACTCTTTTTTTCCTGAGATATTTTGGGAAAATAAAAATTCGATTTTTTATTCATTAATACATATTTAAGTAGATATATGTTAATGTTATTTAATGTGATTATGAAATCCGAAAGGGAACTCATTAACGAAATTAAATGTGTTGAGGATGTCATATAATCTAAATAAGAACTAACAGCAAAATGAATAATTCATTATTATTTTTAAACACATTTTAAATACTTTTAAAAGAAAACATAAAACAAAATTAAAAATTTTTTTTTTTTCAATTAACTTTTACATAAATTAAATTTACATAAATAACTTGGTGAGCTAACGTCATTATTATTGTTTTTATGTATATAAACATTTAGGATTCCTACATAAGTATGTAGGTATCTATCTATTTGAAATATAAAAAGCTGCATGATAGCATAATAATAATGTTCTTCAACCACTATAATTTTTAACGTTTCAAGATGCAAAAAAAAAAAAAAAAAAAATTACGCATTTAAATCAAATAAAGGATAAGTGCAGGGACATCCTATGGTGTGTTTTAAAATGATTATAATCATACGTGAAAATTGTATAAGTACATTGTATTGGAACACACGTTGGCGTATTTATTCGATCATGAAATTATTATAGAATTGAAACATTCCATTCAAATGTTGACAAAAAATCAATCAATGTTTTTTTGGGTGTGTTAATACTCTCTGTCTTTATAAAAAATCATTGAATCAACATTTTTAAGCATATCTTAACTTAAATTCTTCATTTATTATTCTTGAAGATGAAAATATTGTTAATTTCGGAATTCTTAAATAAAATATAAATAAATATTCGTTTTGCTTGTTATTGCCCAACTTTAAGAATTCAGGTCAAAGTCAAATAGCCTTAAATTTTGTCTCTGAACGAACATTAAATTTAATAAATGTAAAAAACTTTTTTTTATACAAAAAATATTTAAAACAAAAAATTATAATTAAAAAAGAAAAAGAAAAATTAAACTACTGACTCAATTTAATTTAATTTAATTTTCGTTGACAAGGTTAACAATATTTAACATTATATGTATATCCTGACATCATTAAGCTTCGTCGCTATGGAGTTGCTATCACTTTTTCAATTATTAATATTTGGTAGACTTGTTTTTTCTTTTTCTACCTTTAATTTAGAAAATATATATATACCTATATACAACAACATTGGTATAATAAACATACCTTTAAAAATAGAATTGCGAAAATTTTACAAAAAGCTTGATTTTTTTTAGATATACATATATGTATAGATACACATAACATTATTTTTGTTTTTATTTATTTATTTTGTTTTTTTTTTTGTTTTTCATATTAAAATATCTTTAGGGAATTTTTAATACATTATGTGTATATGTTTACTAAATTAATTAAGTTTTAGAATGTTTTCACAAGAGATTTGCAGTTTGCTCTTATGATAATCTTTTTCTTTTTTTTTTCATAAGTTAATTAAACATAACATAAAAATATTTTATCAAAGTTAAACAAAAAAATAATAATTTTTTTTTTTTATTTTTGTTTTCCTGTTTTTAAAGTAGCTTAAGTAAAAATTTTCATTTATTCACAATTGTTTTGTATGTCTATAGAGATAAAATATAGTAGACAAAATTAAATGGATGGAAAAAGAGTTTTCCTGCGAACAAAAGGAAGAAATAAAATAGATTTCTGCCTAGATTTCTGCTTTTATTTTTTTTGCCATAGTGTACAATGGTTCTCAAATAGTTTTACAAGAAAAACACAATTTTTTTTTTCTTCTCAAAACTTAAAGTACATACTTACAACTGTGTTAAATACTTGCTATAACTACGGTTTAAAATATGTTTATTTTACAACTTTTAAGATAATAAGTATACCTTAAAAAAAAAAAGATATTTTAAACAATTTAGAGAACATAAAATCCAGAATGTTACCATTGAAGATGATTATTACCCTAAATAACACGAAAAGAATAATTAAGGATTAAAAAAAATATATACATCTAATTCAAAGTGAGCAGGGTCATTTGTTATTGTGTGTTTAATATTTCCAGCTCTATAGTCTAGGTGAATAAAATATAGGTTTAAATTTTAAATTTTAGAATCTAAAGTACCATAAACCAATGAAAATATGTATATACTTAAACTGCTGGTAAAACCTTTTTTTTTTTTTGAATTGAGTAAAGAAAAAATTTTTTGTAAAAATTTAAATTACAAATTTGTATCATTATTAAAAAACGACGAGTGTTTGCTTCAATATTTACGTAAATGAAAATTTAAGGATAGTTAAGTTCTACAATATCTACAATATTGCGAAGAATATATTTTATCATTTTTTATGCTTTTTTAAATGTTTTTGTAGCATGAAAACTTTCACTTAATATAAATTTCATTAAATAGGTTTTGTATTTTCTTTATGTGGCTATTTCTTTATTGACTTTTCAAAAAGCCTTATAATAACATAAAAATGTCACCCCCTATATATAATATATTTTTGTCGTCAATAAATTAAAAATCATGATAATAATATCATGATAATTATCATTTTCGCATTGCATAATATCCTTGATTTAGTAGCGCTAAATTATATGTAGGCATGTATATTGTTAGTGATAAAATTGACATCAATTTAGCTTTCATTAAAGTAGTTTATATACAGTAATCATTTCATCAGCAAACATTCTCTCTATGATATTGATATTTTTCAATTTAAATTAACCCAAAATTGTTATATGAAAATCTATGTATATTTATGTCTAAGGTATAATGTATGAATAAAACATTATGAGTATCGCGGCATGCGCTAAAAATAATTTTTTTTTAATTGAAAATTTTTTAATAAACAGAATAATTATTTAATAATTATAAATTAAAAACAAAATTTCATTTAATTTATTATTGATAATATATTTTTCTCTATTTCGCTTTAATAAAGTAATTATCATTTGCATTGATAACATTATTATTATTAGGTCAAACATACACTGAAAAAAAAATAGGCAATTATGGTATAAAAAAAAACTAAGTTTATTATAACATTTTATAATGAAATTTCATAATATTTTCGTTATTCATACTACTGACATTTACGAAATTTTATGAAGATAATCTTAGAAATATTCACCCTAGCTCCACATTAATGTTTAGAACTTTTTCCTACCGTAATCTCGTCCATAAAAAAAAAAGTTACAAAATTAATATATTTCTTTTTTCTTGTTTTTATAATAAATTATAACACTTTTAAGTGCTTTCCTTTCCAAAATATAACAAAAGCTGGTAATTTTCTTAATGACAACTAATCAGTATTTTAGGTACTATGTACTATGAAAATAAAGAAAAAATGTTTCTTTTTTCCTTTATAACATTTTTGCTTCTAGTGAGTTACTGTATATTTTTATTTTGTTATTCATAACATTTTTAATCAACCAACCACTTAGTTGAAAGGATATAAAATAAATCCATTTGGTTTTTCCTTATTTATTCCTTTTCCTATCCCAAAACTAAATTATACAATTTTTATAAAATAATCTACACTCATTATTAAAAGAGCTTACTTCCTATATATATGTATAGAAATAATTTGATGAAAAGAAATTTTTATATTTGTGTTTTGGTTTATTTTATATATATTTATAGTAAATACTTATTTATTTTTATAAATTTAAATAATTATTATATAGAATAGATAATTACTATTTTTTTCTTTTCGATCGCATTAGATTGTAGGTGAAAATATTTTATTGAATATATATCTATGATATACCTATTGAGTGTATATAAGTTTATCGATTCTGTTTCCATTCAGGCTGCAATTGGACAAAAAGTTTAATATTAAACTTTTGTTTACAAATTTTCTTTTTCTTTTTTTTTTAACTAAAACAGTTTTTCAGAAAAATATTTGTATTTTGTTTTGTTTTCTTGTTAGAAACCATAACTTTTTACATAAACATAACATGCATATTTTATGTAAATCTGTTTATGTTTTATAAATAATTATCTTGTTTTAATACAAAAAAAAAAAAAAACAAGAAAAGATTTATGTTTTATAATTAATAAAAAAAAAAAAAGGGATTTTCCTAAAATATTTTTTTTTTATATGAACATTAAATTAAACAGGGTGAAAGAAATTTTTCCTTAAATTTCATTAAATTTTATATAACGACAACATTAACATTGAGATTACAGGAATAGAAATGAATTATTTATTTTTGCGAAATTCTTAAGGTATATAAAATTATTTAATCTTTTATTCCAAAGATTAATATTTTTGACCATAGTAGTTGTTTTTAGAGAATTAGATCAAAAATATCTTAATTAAAATTAAATAAAATCAATCAAATATTTTTTTAAATCTCATTTTCAAACTAAATTCGATAAAAATTCCCTTTATTGAATTGATATACGATTTTTCCATTTTATTTTATTTCGGAAAATTATAATCAAATTTGAAGCAAATAAGAACAATTTTTTTACTGAACTTATTTGAATGAATTTTTCGATATTTTTGTTTTTATATAAAATGCAACTAGGAACTTTTTATTTATAAAATTACTTAATTATCTAAAAAAAACTAAAATATTTTTAATCACTTAATCCAGAAAAATATATGTACAAGTACATTATTGTTCATACATTCTGTATTACATATTAATAGGAATAAGTACTTAATTATTATTTAAATATTATATTCGTAAATAAAAAATTATTATTATATAAAGTATAATTATTTTAGCTTAATTACTCTTTTGTGCTTGCTTTTATGAGCACATATTATGTATAATGTTCACTGGATTAGTGAATTTGTGTAGATTTCATAATTTCATATAAAATCTCATTTATATATTATAAATTATTCGCTTGCAGATACATACATTAAGTACCTATACATTATCAAATTAAGATATTTTTTAACGATTTTTTTTTTCTTTTATTTTTCACAAGATTATGACAAAAAAAGTCTGATCGTTTATTATTCAGTTTACGAGACACTTTATGTATATCTATAAAAAAGAAAACACTTAAAAAAAACGAAATAATAATTTAATTCAAGTGAGTAAAATAGTATCGAATAAAACAAAACCCTATGTGTAATATACTATAACTTAATAATGAACCTAGTGCTATCTTAGCATAATGATTAATAAATTAGGGTGATGATGACTATTAATATTTTACATTTCGAAATTGTTCTTCTTATGAATGCTGCTAATGATAAATTGCTGTCGATTGTGGCTTTTAAATCGATTTAAAAATAATTGAATGCCCTTTAATCATAAGATATACATATGAATTGTTTACTAGTAAATTATGTATTCGACTAAATTAGTTAAATTAAGATTTACGAAGACTATCTCGAAGACTATACTACTGAATAAATATTAGTAATATTTTCGTAAATATATTGACTTATTAACATATACACTATATTATATAGGTGTATACCACAAACACCATATCGTCTGCTGAGAAATGAAACAATGTATAATGAAAAGTATAGTTTCGAGTAATTTGAGTTGAAAGATTTGAAAATTAAAAAAACGTATGGAAAAATATCAAGTAACGTAAAATTTTCATCTGAAAAACACATTTTAATCAACATTAAGAATATTACAAAATAGTTGTACTTATAAAATCGAGTACGAGGAATCGAATGGTGCTATTATCTTATAATGACGTATAAATATCATACGTTGTTTCATTTCTGAGCAGACGATATTATATACAATACATTATGTATGTGCAAATAACTATATTTATTTCTTAAATTTATTATTAATTTGAAATTTAGTTTTATGAATATATGTACGAATATGAAATTCACTTTATGTAATAAATTTTGAATTTTTTATTCATGTGTGAAAAAATTTCCACCTACCATGAAAATTTCAAATTCAATTTAAATTGTATTAGGAAAATTTAAATTCCCTTAAAGAAATTTATTTCTTTATAAGTATTATATAAATTGCTAGATTAAAGTTTTATTTTCTGAGACCAAATTTTTTCATGTACAGCAAAATTTTTGTTTAAATATGTTGTTGTTGCCTCGCACTATTGGTTTTGGTTTTCAAAGTTTATATAGGCAATAAGAGTTTGTTTTTTTTGAATGTATATTGACTTTCTTTCAAAGGATAAATTTTGATAATTTTTTTTTCATCACAATGTCAGATGTTTTAATTAAAAAACTTTCGTAATGTAATCAAAGTTTGGGCACTTCATTATCCAAAAAAAAAATGTATAATCTTTCACAATTAGTTATTTATTTTAGAAATATTTTCAATTTAAAAAACAACCTACACAACCATAAAATTTTCCTTAGTTTTTAGCTATGTTACATTAAATTTTTGTAAGAATTTCTTCAAATTTTTCTGTATAAGAATTGATTTTTCTTTTTACTGAATTTGTCATAAAAATTTTTTTTAAAAAAGATATCTTCAAAAACATCCAGTGAAAACTCCGGGTTACTGTGTAGGTTCGTGCAAACAAAAAATATTTTATTTATTTTTATAAGGAACATAAAGATTTAAATAATTCCCCCAAAACAACGTCAAAAAAAATTCTTTTTATGATTGTTTAAAAAACAATTCTAAAAATTTTTATATTTCCCGCCCAAAAATTTCAAGATAATCATAAATTAAATCTATAAAAACTAAAATTGGCATAATTTCATTCCCAGAATATATATTTTCTTGTTACCAAAATGATTTTCGAATTTCTATACCTCTTTTTTCTTATATATAATATAAATATAACTAATACATATATACACAACATAACAAGAAGAACATAATTAAAATTAATACCATTCTAGAGAGAATGGGAAATACTATAAAAGAAAAAAAACAGAAGATAAATTTTTTAACTTTTAATATGTTAAATTTTTTGCAGTTAGTGTTCTCTGACTAATGTTTTTGTGCCAAATTTTTATATAATTAAAAAACAAAAAAAAAAAAAAGGTATAAAATTATAATTTATAGTTCATATATTAAAGGCAACATATAAAAATTATCAGTGCCAATAAATGAGGCGAAATAGGAACTTTTTCAAAACTTAATTAACTTAAGAATTCGGTAATGTTGGAAAAAAAACAGAAACAACAACAGTATATGCCTTATAAATTTTCAAGGTTTTTCTGCATTTTTTAATTTTATAATTTCTTATTATTATTTAATTTTTTTTTTCCTTAAATTAAAATTTATAGATTATCTAAAGAAAAAAAAAATGTTTAATGTTCTTGAAAAGCTTCTCTGATACTAAATATGTGAACTTTATGAACTTGAACTTGTTTTCTCTTTATACAAGAAAGTACACATTATAATATACACTTGTGCGGTGTGTCATGAAAAGTTTTCTCAATTGATTGGAAAATTTATAATAAATAATATAAAATACAACAATATGAAGAGAATAAAAAAAAATTAATAGATCTGCAATGAATTTTTTTTGTTTTCTACAAACATTATTTATTTTTTTTTTTTAAATATTATGCTGGTTTTTATATTTTAGGTACATTTAAATATTAAGAAATTTTGAAATTTAGCTTAAATTACGTGAAATTAGTATTTTCTTCGTATAATACATTATGTTCAGCAATTATCGTAAAAATTATAATTTGGATACAGAAAGTATTTTCAATTTCTTATTATGAAATTTTTATTTAAACTATGTTCAAAAAAATTCTAGCTAACCTATAACCAAAATTATTCTACTTCTTCTGTCTATGAAATAAAGGCAATTTTAATAAAATCTAACCGCTTTCAGTGCATTAATCTCGAATTATAAATTCTATGACTTTAGGTTAAAATGAATATTAATTAACCACAAATTTTTAATAAAGTCTTTATTTTACTATAAAATTTCACATTCTTTTTTGTGGACATACTTTATACTTCAGTATAGTACGGACATGACATGATATGTGATGTCTTATAATACGCACATATTATTTTTATTTTTTAACTTTCACATCCACATAAATATATATGCAACATATACATTAAAATTAGGATTAAGGTATTTCGTTTCCAAAAAGGATGTTCTTTCTAGACGTTATCTGCATTCTTGAACAATATAAATTACTGAATCTCATATAAAAGGTATCATTTCTAATTTTATATTTAATTTTTTTTTTTTATAGTTTTTTTTGCACATTTTTTAGTGAATATAAAAACAGTTTTATATAATATTTTTCATTTGCCAAGAAAACTGTTAAGTTTTTCATTTTTATTTCCTTGACATAATTTGAAGCAATTTTTTTTATTTGCTTCTGTTTTTTTTTTTGCAGAATCACAGAGGCATAGTTTCTAACAAAAAAAAAATGTAAGGATAAAGGTTTGAAAAAAAAATTTTTTCTCAGTAAGGAACGGAAGTGTTATCATGATTGGCTATATATAAAAATTCAGCAAATTGACAATTTTTCACATAGAAACAAAATAAAATAGCAGTATTTTATGGAAATTTTCACAATTTGTAAAATAATTCTATTTTCTTGTTTTTTTTTTATTTTGAATATAGAAGCTCAGTTGGGTATAAGAAATATTAGTTCTTAATAGAGTTAATTTGTATGAACATTTAAATAAAATTTAACTTCATCTATTTTCATTCCAGGAAAATTTTAGTTACATAGAAAATAGAAAAGAAGAAGGAAAGTGGATAATGAAAAGAAAATTTTTTTTTTTTTTGTAATATGAGAAAATTCTTTTGCCCATCTATGTGTATATAGAGTAAACAATAATAACAGTCTCTCTCTAGGAACTATGTAATATTATTTTTTAATTTTGAAATATTTAGGTACTTAAATATTTTTATTATTTACTTCTTGAAAACATTTTTTTTAGTTAATTATTGATTGATTTTTCTTATATATTATTTTAACAGTATTGCGTAATAAAATTTTCCTAAAATTTTACTTTGAAAAAAATTACTTTTATTGAACTAAGGACCTTTAACAAAAAATATTAAATTTTTTATTATTTTTTTTTATACAATATAAATCGACCTTAAGAGTTTCTAAGTTTTTTATTTCAATTTAATTTAGCCTCTGATAAAAAACACGTACATTATTTTGTTACTGCAGATAGTTCGTGATTCTGATTATCAAATTATTAGTATTTATGACATTATAAAATGAAAAATCATATAATAAACAAATTGTAGAAAATTTATTTAACTCCATGGTCTGATGGTTTTTAATTTTTCAAAATTCATAGAATATTAAAAAAAAAAATTATAAATAAATTTTCTTTTTCGACAAAATTTCAAGAATTTGTGTTTTATTTAAAAATATAGAAAATCTTATACTGAAATTAAGTTACTTTTGAACTTTTTATATTGATATTTATAAATTTGTTCGTCCCACATATGGGACAAATTTATACCAAAAAGTTATGTTCTAACACAATTTTTATTATATAAATTAGAAATATTCTTGAGGACAAAACTATGAAATAATTTTTTTTTTGTATTAACTTTCATTTTATGTATTTCTCAAGTGTTCTTACATAAAGGATGAATTATATTCTTGTTACTTAACTCGAAACCGATACATTTATAATTGTTTGCTTTTCAACCTTACATAATAAAAAAATTCTTTACATATAAGTACAGATAAATTCGGGTAAATTTCTTGAGAAAACTAATCTTTCTCCAAATTGTTAATTATAGGGTAATTCATCCTTTTTTTTTTGTAGGCGTGTGAATTCTCGAAATTGAATATTTGTAGACTAATATTTTTTTTTTTGTTTAAATTCACAATTTTTTTTAATCCCATTTCATAAATCTCAAATTTATTTGAATGATGAAACCACATAGAAAAAAGGATAATGTCATAAACATGTTTATAAAATGAAAAAAAAAGGACATGCAGAATGTTATATCAATTTTTTTTTTCTTTTATCTACACACTCATTCATTTATTTTCTTCTTTTTTTTTCAAAAAAAAAAAGGTCAATATTTAAATAAAGGCTTAATATAGTTAGGTATATGTACAATGTTTTATACATACAGATACATTATAAATATACTATTGTTAGCTTTTCTGCTTGTGTAACATTTTATACATTAGTTAGAAGTATGTAGAAAAAAAAAATCGTTAAACCATTTTTGTCTGACTTAAGAGTTATTTTCAATTCAAATTCTTTAACAACACGTAATCTAATAATTTAAAAAAAAAAGCTGAATGAAATGGGTATCCATAAAAATTTATTTTTCTCCATGAATCTTAATTTTGATTTATAAGCGAATAATATATACATCTATATAATGAATGAATGTACATGTTTGTAAAGTTTGAATGCTGCGGTGTACGAATATGATGAGTATACGACAGATTGAAAGCAAATAATTTTAAAAATAGCAACAAATATAACTTCAATTGGAAATACATTTATTAGTCCGTTCATCCCAATATATAGGATGATGAAACATTCAATTCAATTCCGCACTATTAGAACTTTTTATTTATTTTATACTAACCATTATCAAATGTATATTATATTTAACCCTTGCACAAAATTCTAATCAGAAAAATTTTGATTGCAACAATAAACGAAATAATCCTTTACAAATGAGATCTACTGCACTCTAAAATTTATCTTACAGTTGAACGCCAATGCATTTATTCTGCTTGCAATTTAAATAATTAATTTTAATTTGATTGTTATTATGATTTCAACATTTTTGTCTTACCAAATATAGTTGGTTAGAAAAATTGTTAAAAATTTTATTTTTGATATTACAAACATTTTTTCATATAAAAAGAATTTTTTTTTGCTGAATCCTGTTAAAAAATTTAAACATAAAATTATCTTTCTTCAAAATAAAAATTTCATCTTTGAATAGTCATTCTGCCACATTTTTTACTGTCTACAGACTCTATTCAAAAAATAAAAATGAAAAGATTTTCATTTTATTTCGAAAATATACATGTATTATAAATATATATATTTTGTTTTCATGACAATTGGCTTTATGGTTATAAAAAAAAAAAAAATCAAATTTCAGCCTATGTCAGTGAATTAAAGTATATGTACGATGTATCTAAAAAAAAATACAAAATATAATAATCAAGGGAATTGCAAAAATTTAAACTTTCTAAAGATAACAATGATAAAGATTAACTCTTGAAGAAAAAAAATTTAACAATAAAAATGTTTTGATTTCTTTTCTTATTTTTTTTTTTTGCAACTTAGCGGAGTGGAAGATGGTTTTGGTCCTAGATACATTACGTCTATGTGGGGTACTGGGAATAACGTGGAAAAGAAACTATCATGTTTGACCAATTATTATATAGTAGAATAAAATATAAATTTTATAGATTTTTCAAGTCCTGTAAAAGCTAAACCGTGCTAAAGCGAAACCATAACATAAACCTTTTAAGATTACCATAATTTTTTTCACAAATTTATATAGAAATTGGATTTCATTGAAAATGTTCATTTCTATTCATGTATATAACATGAATTAATTTTTTTTATTTAAATTATCATGAAGAAATAATTATTCAATTATAAGTCAAGTATTTTTAATAGAAATTTTTGGCTACTAGAGTATTTATAATATGAATTCAAGCTTTAAATGCAATATACTATTTGCAAACATCCAGTTCAAACCTAAAGCAGTAGATAAAGTTTCTGCATTATATATTTAAATCAAACTTGTCTTGTTCGTCCCCATCTAGAATATGCCATTCAAATTAGGTGTGCTTTGTATTGTATCATTTAATTCTGTTAATTGCAAAATTGTTTGAACTAAGCAATAAAATAATATTTATCTCAAAATAAACTTAATTTAGAATAGATTTTATTTATTATTTAAATATCATAATATATTAAATAAAAACTATAAAAAATTTATTAACGAAACTTTTTCATTAAAAAAAGATAGATTTTTATTATCTTTTTAAAAAAAAAATAAATTAAAGAAAAATATTAAAGAATTCAATTTTAAAGGGCTATAATTTTCATTCTATTTTATTATAGTTCCTCTTGTAGTTGAGGATACCAAAAAAATTTGTGAAATAAAAAAGTTTAAAACTTTTTCTTTTTTTGTTTATAAAATATAATATAAATTTTATTTTTTTGAAAAAGAAAAAGGAAAATATAATTTGTTTATTTATGAATTTAATTGAATGGAATTCAATATTGAAAGATGTGAATATATATTTTATAAAAGATTCATATTTATATAAAAATATTTACACTTAAAATTAATTTTCTCATTCATGTAGTTGGACTATCTCAAATTAATATTAGTATAAGTATATAGTAGTAGGTTCTTACACTTTACAGTATTATTTCCCGGATTAATGTGAAAAAATTTCAAACCCTTTTTAAACAGAGTTTTTGACGTTTGAAGCTTGGGTTTTTTAGAAGGTAGGTTCAAACATATTAGTCTTCATATTTTCTCACATACCTGAATGGTTTCACCGCCCAAACTTTATTTTTTATTTATAATTGTATATGCTTTCTGTATTGTAATCTTCAGGATATTATTTTTGTAAAATATTTTCTACTTTTAATAACCTAATCATTATTACCATTACCTTTTGAAACGAAGATAAAAAAAGTTAAATATAGATTTAATTTCATATATTTAATGTCACAAAAATTTACACAATTCTGAAAAATAAAAAGTCATAAAAATCTCACACACAATACTTCACAAAACTCAAAATTGATATCGGAAAAATGTCATTTTCTTATTTCCTTCATTTCTTCGTTATAATACAAAATTATTTTTTGTGTTTTTCTTTTTCATCGAACAATTTAAAAAGTGTTTTACTCCAATTTTCCATCCCAAAAAAAAAAAATTAAATTTACAATTTTTTTTTTTTCTTGAAATCTTATATTATTTCAAAATCATATTTTGTAGGAAGAAAATTATATAGCTTTTGTCTTTCTTACATGTACATTAAGTTTTGTTTATTGTTTTTTTTTAATATTTCAATATTTTTACACTTTAATTTATAAAAAAAAAAAAAAAGATGAAAAAAACAAAAATTGTAAAAGGAAAATAAACTTTTTACATTAATAAAGCTTTTATCAACTCATTAATAAATAATTGGCAATAAATTGATTTCTTATTTCAATTTTTTTTTTTTTTCTTTCAGAAATTTATTAATATTTATTGGAAAAACGAAATTGATTTAATGATTCGAAAAAGGAAATATCATAATTTTCTATGAAGGTGAGTTAAGTGATTTTTATTTTTATATTTTTAGAAGAAATTAAAAATTAATATATAAAGCCTTTTTTTTTTTTCAAAAGTAAAATCATTAAAAAAACGCGCAAAAATTATAAAACTTAATATTTTCTCAATCTAAAAGAAAAATAGAATAACTAAATCATGTCATTTCGTCCGGTGAATGATGTAATAAGAATGAAAATTTTCTTTTGCATGAGAATTGTTTATTAAATTGCGTCACACACAATTTTGTAAACTCTTCTCGTCACACCATTTGAAAAAATATATTTTCTCGTTTGTGTTATGTAGAAATTTTAAAATGATTAAAATGAGTGATGATAATGGAAAGACATTGATTGAGTGATTTTTAGGAAATGGAAATTAAAAAAAAAAAAGAAGAAATATCTTTTATCGTTTTTATTAGAAAATTCACAAAGTTTACTTAAAATACTCCGAAATATATTTATTGTATATAAGTTATTCGTGGGTACGTACTTTGATATTCAATTACTTTCAATAAAAATTATACAAAAATATATTTGAGAAATGCTAAGCTGTTTTTGAAGTGAAACTTCTTTAGAGGCATTGTGATTGAGAGTGAAAAAAATGTAAGTGTCAAAAATGTAACGCTGAATGTCAAAAATGCCTCGATTATTGTCAAAAAGAAGGCAAAAAAAAAATAAAAAAGAAAAAATTTATGTGTCAGCTGATGATAAAACCGACAGCCGCTAGCAACTTAATGAAGCTTATCAGCGCAATAACCTACTCTATATTGGCTCAGAATTAAAGTCGAAAATATTATTTTTTTTTTCGATTGAAAGGAAAGTAAAATTAGTGCTAATTTTCAAAAAGTTTTTGGAATACAAATATGTATTCTGAATAAAAATGTTCCAATGCACCTATTTTGTAGATAATTTATTTTTGATATTAATTTTGCTTAATGTAATTTTTTTAGTTTGTTAGTGTAATTTATTTTTGACATCAAATTACACTAATAAAATGCAGGAGGAATATGTTTATTACAATTACTTTTCGGAAGAAATACTAATGTCAAATTTTGCAGGCATATTTGAAAATGCTCTTTTAACTAAAACTGATTTTTTTTTTTGAAGTAATTTGTAATTGAGTTGTTGGTATAAATTATTTTTGCCATTAAATTTCATAAATGCAATGCATGTAGAATATTTTTATTCTAATTTCTTTTCAGAAGAAGTACTAATAAACATGAAATTTTTCAGGCATATTAGAAAAAGTTATTTTAGGTTAAACTATTCGGGCAACAAAAAGAAAACATGATTTAAGCCATGCTGCACTTCTTCCGTGTTCCGAGACTCACATATTTTTTTTTTTTTTTCAAGAAGAAGGAAGTCAGAATTTCTGCCAAACTAAGAGAAATTATTCGAAATACCTATTCAGTGTTGTGACTCTAGTAAATATTTGGGCTTAATCCTTTTAGACAATTTACTTTAATTCAATAACATTCAAAAGCTAAATTATATTATAATTATCTATCTTTAAAACAATATTTCAAAAATATGCGCTCTACATAGATCTGGTAAAAAGAGCACAACGAAATTCTTAAAATTTGAAATGTATTATTTTATTAAAACACTATAAAAGATTGCATGAATTAGCAAATTTAAAACTTTTAAAATGAAAAAATATGAAAGTTAATATAAAAATTCATCATAAAAATAAGTGATCTGTGTAGGACGTAGGTAGTAAGCTTCTAGTAATTTACTTTTTTTCTTTAAGCCCAAATACACAATTTCTAACCGAGGTTAAATTCTAACTTTTGAAAATGAAACAAAAAGGTTTAAAATTGGATATTAAATAACTTCCGAAAATTAGTTGTTAAAAATAAGTTGATTTTAAGTTGGAAACGATCTTACGAAAAATTTGTTATTTTCTAACGTTTTTCTAATGTTCTTTTTCAACTTTCGGAATACCAGTTGTTGAAAATTGGTTTATTTGAAGTTATAAATAATTCTTTTTAAAAAAGTAAGTTCTCTTCGGGATTCGAACCTGCGTCCTTAACAAAAAATCGCCACACAGAAAATTTGTATACCAAATTTATATTTTCTATTTTATATACTTTTTAAATTTCAATACCGTGGCTGAATGGTAGTGTTGGCGGACTGCAATGGTACAGTTCAAGGTTCGAATCCCAAAGAAGGCATAAGAAATAAAATTTAGAATTTAATAAAATATATGAAAAAGAAATTCTAATAAATAAAAAAAAATATTAAAATTAAAAAAAAAAATTAAATTTTTTTATATGTATAATCTACGGAAATTTTTTTGGTTTTAATTTAACCTAATCTTAACTTAAGTTATAAAAAACCCCGGCAAAACCGGTTAAGATAACATCTCATAACATTTTGATAAAGTTATTACAACGAATTCATAACTTTAACGTTAGAATAACTTAAGTTATAATACCGTCATATAACCGTTGTCTAACATTTTTTGGGTATTTGGGAGGTTAAGTAATTTAAATACGGTTTTTTTTTGAAATATTTCTACTGCATCTTACAATAATCGAAAAATTTGGAAATATTAATTTGCAAATTTTCTCTATAGTCAGTATAGCGTAAAGTCATCAATACGTTCAATATTATTATAAATTTAGTTTTCAACTTATGTTCATACTTAAACATTATTTAATTGATTTATGGCTAGATATTTTAGTTTAATTGCTTTTTTTTTTAGTTAAATTTTTTTTTATGCCTTCTTTTTTGTACACTTTTTCATTAAAGTTATTTTTTGATGTACATATATAATGAATGCTATTTGAATTTTAAAATTTATTATCAGAATATATATAATATTATTTACAATGCAATATTACTGAATAAAAAGTATATATAGTATGTTTATTGCATAATAATAATGAACATAAAATATAGTAAATGAATATATACATATTTTATATACACATATTATACACATATATCATGCACCTATGTACATTCGAATAAAAAGAGGAAATCAGGTTTAAATTAAAACTCCTTGAAAAATTTCATTAACATTTTACTGTCAAACAATATGATGTTGCATTAAAAGAGCTTGTACATAGATTTTATGATGATTTATTTTTATAGACTTTTACAGTTGATTTAACCACAAGCAATATTAAATTTGGACATTTATATTGCAAAATAAAACTTCAGAAACCTACATAGGTGTATGATAGTAACTTCCTTATATGTCTCTTAGCAAAAATTTTAAACATAAATTGAAATTTTTTTTTTTTTTTTCAAAATAAAAATGTCAATTCAATTGTGATATTAATTGCTTCTTAAATTACTTTTATCTTTTTTTTAATGTTTTTTTTTTATGGCAAAATTTATGTATTGATTTATTTATAACCAAACATTAATGGTTAATTTTTATTTAATGTATTTCTTTCTTTTTTTTTTTTCTAAGATATTGTAAAAATTGAGCGGTGCCTTCAATAAATATACGTTGTCACATAAATCTTGTAACTGCCAAACGTTTGGTCAGCACAATTATAGAACACAATTAGAAAACGAATTGATTTTTGTTCAAGGTATAGGTATAAATAAAACTCGAAAGTAAGATAAGGGCCGAATTGGTAGTACAAGCTTGAAACAACTAGCTGCACAGCCCTAAAATGCATTTATGAAAATTAACAGAGCTATCGACTGCAATCGATTAGAAATTTATCTATTTGGTATTCAAAATTGCCAAATTATAAAAATTCAATAATGATATATATATATAAATAAATATTAAAACTTTTGCGAAGAAAAATTAATAAATTTCGTAAGGATTATCCAATCGGAACCGCAGCGCCTTTCGTTATTGTCGTGTTTAATGTAATAATAATTCTAGTAGTGGGTAACTCTACCTCTATCCCGTGTCTCTATTGTGTTTACAAATGAAATCTGTAAACTTGGAAAGTTTTCGTACAAAATAAAAAAAAACCTTAGTAACATAATATCATAATTGTATGGTGGTGGAACGTTTCATTTTTGCAATATACAGAATTTTCCCAAAAAAAAAATACTTAATGTCATGGAAATATTAGTACTAATGTCAAATTTTTTATTTTTTTATTCTTGTAGCAAAAAAAAAAAAAAAATAATTTATTTAATACCACAAAAATGACATTGATGACAATTTAAAAATATGTAAGCATTTATTTATTTTTCCTCTGTGTCATTGTTCATTTTGTGGTCAAATAATTTTAATATAATATTTTATTTTCAAAATATATATCATACACTACGTGTTGATAATAAAAGGTCACAGTATTATTTTTTGCCAAAGAACAAACTTAAGTTGTAATATTATTATGATGTTCTAGAAGAGACTTGCATACAAAAATTTCGTATACCTACCTACACTTAAAAAAGGTAAATTTAGAACTTTGACCTAATTCTATTTTATGTGTGAAATTATTCTTGTAGGTATACATTTACAACATGATGTGTAATGCACATGCACATTTAATATTATTAAGTACATAACTTTTTCGTATAGAAAGTATTATTCAAAAAAAAAATGTTTGTGTAATGAATGAATAAAGTTTGCCACACTTAATACTGAGGTTAATTTCTAATGTAGGAACTTCGTACTACTATAATAAAATGAAAATCATTTCAAATTATATTCATTTAAAATATATCCCTCTTAGCATTTTAATTTAATTAATATTCTCTATAGAATTTCAAAATCTATATTGATTCTTTGAAAAATGTTCAATCTCAAATCAAAAAAAAAATTTAAAAATGTTTAGATATATGAATTGCCTAAAATATTCATGTAAAATTTGAATGAAAATTGATGTGTGTGCATTTTTAATTTATCTTTTATTAATATTCCTTTAATTTAAAAAAACCAAAATCTATATATTTCGAGAATGCTTTTTTAATTTTGTTTTTTCATTTATTCTATATTTTATATGCCAAAACTTTATATTTATTTGATAACAAAAAGTTGAAATACAATTTTTCAAGGTTTCGAAACCTGAAAGTTTTTAGTGCGGTTACAGGCTCAGGTTAGATAAATTAAAATTCAGATATAAGCAGTATGCATTTAGAGTTGATTGTAACACTCTATAATATATCAATTGGCCCAATTGGCTCGTCATACTGAAGGAAGGAGAACTTGCTTATTTTCTTATCTGCCGCGACTAATTAAGCCCGTCATTTCAATGAATTTTTCAATCAAACCTGATATTCTTATTTTTGTTATTAAATGTAAAAATCATAGAATTGTGCCTTGAACTGTGAAGGTAATACAAGAAAATTATTATCGTTACAAAAAAAAAAAATATTTCCAGAAGATTTACGCCCGTCACCGTTCAAGGCACAAAACGAACTGACGAGCTCCTGAAAAATAAGCCGCCATTTATAGAAAAAATAAAAAATACAGTAAAATTAGTGTGAAGAACTTAATTTTATATTTTTATTTTTTTCTATATACGGGCGGCTTGTTTATCAGAGAACTTTTCAGATCATTATGTGTCTTGAACGGTGGACGACTTCTCTGGAAATATTTTTTTTTTTAGCAATAATAATTTTCTTGTACCTCCTTCACTGTTTAAGAAAAACGCTGAACCGGAGCGGGTACAGGGTTCCGGTTCGGGTTTGAAACCCTGCAATTTTCTTTTCTACTTTATCTATGTACTTGAATATATTAACCTTTATTTCTATGTATGAAACAGGAAAGAGGAAAATCTATATATACGATTTTAGCAAAGTCATTAAGATTGGAGATTATTATTGAAAAGGATTTGTGCCAAAATATCCTAACTGGTATCCCAAACGCAATAAAAATATTTTATAGAAATATAAAAATATTTCATATAGAAATATTTTTAAATCGAAAATTATATCATTAAAATTCATGAAATATTGGTTTAACAAGTTAAAAATGACATAAAAGGAATGCATATTATTACTTTTTTTTTTTTTTTTTAAATGAAATAAATTATAAATAATAAATTTTTAAAATAACAATTTTATTTCCCTGTGCATATATTACATATACATACATTTAATGTATATACAAATTTTAATGAATTTTAAATCAATAATAAAGAATTATTAGTGTCACATACTTAAATAATTTTTCCAACATAATGTTTAATAAATATGTCGCAATTTGTTATTTTATTTATTTTTTTTTTGTGTTTATTATCCACTAATAGTACATGTAAACCTTTTGTATATAGTTTTTCATCAATCAGTTTAATTATCTTAATGAAAATAAATTGAGGTAATTTTGTGAGCAGCAGGATTATAAAAAGCTTTTGTTTTGTTTTCAATGAAAATTCCAAGTAAAATTTATTTTAATAAACAAATCACCCATAAACCTTTTGAACATTGATAAAAAAAAAAAAACACCTCCATTGTGACACTTTCTAGATAAATTCAAAAACTGAATTTATAAATGCATAAATGATAATAAAAATTTGACAGGAAAGGGGTTTGGTTATAACAAAAAACATTTGTTTTTTCAATAATGCACGAAAAACATATGATTATTATTAATTGATAAATATATGCTTTGTATTATGTTTTCAAATACAAAATAAATAAATATTATATGTAGTATAATTATTTGTATAAATATTATACATATATATTTTACTTGAAATTTTATAGCTTATCAATATACACAATATATGACGTATATCTGAATATAGGTAATATCATTATTGTTTTTATTACATAAATTAAGGGAGAAAAAATAACAACAAAAAACCACCCGCCTCGTAACCATATCATATAATAATAATGCATTATATATTATTTAAGTTTGATCAATAACTTATTATATGCATTTTTAATAAATATGTTCACTTTACATTATTATAATTTTTTATTCTTAAATTATGATTTTGTAGTTAATTTAGTAGATGTAAATGAAATTTACAATTATTATGTATAAGTGTGCCCATTGAAGTAAAATTAGTTCTCAAAATTAATTTAATACTTAAGATTTTAAATTTATAGAAGTATTAAAAAGTTTTAAGTATGGTTTTATGAGGACATAATCGTTTTATATTTTCTTGCAAGATTGATTACTAATTTTATTTTATTAATTCCTTCAATTGACTATAGGCTAAAAATTAATCAACAGCTCTCAAATAATCATTTGAGAGCAACAACGAAAAAAACTTTTAATGTTGTAGAAAAATTCCCATAGCAGCTGATCTAAAAAAAAGTTTATTTTTGTTCATTAAATAAGATTTACTTTTCGACTTCTTACTATTATTTAAAAAAAATAAATAAATAAAACATAAAGCTACATGTATAATCTTTTCATTTTTAAGTTAATTCATTTTTAACATTGTGAAAATACAATATTTTCACACTTCATTTTCGAATCTCATAAAAAATTGATTTTACTTGTGTACATTCCAAAAAAAAAAAAAAAAACTAAAAAACATTTATGTTTTCAAATGAAATAAATTTTTAGCCAAATTAAAATTTCCTGATATTTTGTTATACATATACAGTTTCTGAAAACTAAAAATGGATAAGGAAGTAAATTGAATAATAAAATAAAAAAAAAAACTGAACAATGAAACATTATACATTTTTCATCTCGTACATATATGTGAAAAAATATCCTTTTTGATGATATTATATATATTTTGGGCTGTTAAATAAAAAATTAAATTTCATACTTTGAGCACATTCAGACTATGTGTTTTGTGTATATGGTTGGATACATAAATACATATTATATATACTTATATATATATTTTTTTTTTTTGGGAAAAGTTGAAAACATCCATTAAAATTTTTGTAAAAATATTTTATATTTTGTTTATTTTGTTTTTTTTTTTGTATGTTTTTATAGCATTATTATTATTATTATTATTTTCTTTTTTTAAGAATTAGAGAAAATTTATTGCATAACATTTGAAAGAAAACCACTCAAAAATTCATTAAACTATATACACCTAAAGAGATCTGAGTACTTATATGTACATATATAGTGTTACACATAATATTTATGCTGGCAGCTTTATGTGTATATAGTTTTCAAACAAAATTCCTAACGTTGTATGTATTTTTTGGTGCGATTCGATGATTTTTAAGTGTTAAATGAAGTACACATAACACAATTATTCAGTATTAGGAGGACACTTTGGATTAGTGAAAATCAAAGATTGTTATATTAAGTGAAAAAGGCGTGATTTATGAAATTGACTATAAATCGCTGTAAATTTACTAGTTGCATAAATATTATGGTTATAAAACTTAATTTTAAATTTACAATTTTCAAAAATTGTTTCAGTGGGCTCAGTTTATTATGTATTTAGTAAAAAACGCTCTTTCGTTCATATAAATATGGTTTATTTTTTATCTTGAAATTATATATTTACATCTAACCGAAAACACAGATCAGAAATAGGATTGAAAAGTTTTTGCGCCCCACACAGTTAAATCACTTGAAAAAGAAATAATATGCTTATTTTTTGTTAATATACATACATATGCAAAAAAAAAAAATTTTGGAAAATAATGAACCAGTTAAATATTTGTTTTATGTGGAAATGAATAAAAGATTTTTGTTTTTCATTCAAAGAACATTAATCAAAAAACCATTATTTTTCATAAATAAAAAAAGGAAAAACAAACTAAATATAAAAATCTGATAAAAGGAAATTTTTTTTTTTTACTGATAGGAGTTTTTCCTATAATATTGTATATATTTAATATAATTAAAAATTCTTTTATTTGTTTTAATTATAAGTAGGTAGTTTTATAACTTATTTCTATTTTATAAGGTTTAAAACATTTTTTTTTTAATTAATATTATGCATAAGATATTTTTTTAATTAAATTTTGAAATACTAGAAGATTTATTAAACACTATAAAATGACCCACTTTCCGATTGTGCTTTTAATATTATAATTTCTATGATTTATATAAGAAAATAAAATATAAAATAACAAGGGAATAGGTGGAACATTGGAAAACAAAAATATATACTTAATTGTGTAAAATCAACTAGTTAGTTTTCAGTGAAAACTTTTTCTAAATTCAACTTTAAAGAAAAAATAAATAAAATTTCATTCGTTCATAAATTTTCATTCGGGAATTTCAATGTTGTAATAATCATGAGACATATTATTTTTATTTATTTATTTTATTTTTTGTTTTTTTTTTTTTTTTTTTTTTCAATAAAATAAAACTTTATAATTCATTTCTATGGTATTCAAGTTGATTCCACATAATATATATATATAAATATATTTTTCATAATTTTATTCCCATATAAACATGATAAAATATTTTTCATTTTATTTTTTAATTCAATTTATTTACTTGAAATAGAAATATCTTTCTGAATTGAAATCTCAGGGTATATCTTTAGGGGAAAAATGAAAAAAGAAAAAAAAAGTTAAAATTTTTCTATTAAATTTTCAAATGAAAAAGTACTTCAAAATTTAACAAAATGAATCATATATAGAAATTACTGATGAAAACATTGAATAAGAAAATGCTATTACTTCAGTTTAAAACCATTTTCATTTCTGGAATAAAAAAAAATATAAAAAAAAATTAAATTAAAAACATTTTTGTTTAGAATTTATATTTTCATTTAGTATTTAAGTACATATACAAACTATTCAGGAATTATCACTTTTATTCTTTGTTATTTTAAAATTCTTTTCAAACTATTTGCATAATTTTTTTTTTTTTAACTACCGAGAAGTTATTTTTCGTTTGACTACATTCAGATTGCATTAAAATTCCCTGAAATAAATAATTTTTATGTTTTAGCGAAAATAGTGTAACTTGAAAGAGGTTTTTTCAAACATGATATAACAATTTTTGACATATAAGCAACCATTCAGTATACTATCACAAATGTAAGAAATGTTCACAATAATGTTCTCGAATTCTGAAATCTGACATTTATTTCATTCCAAATATTAGTACTTTTTTTCAATCGGTTCATTAGACCCTGTTTTCCGATTTTATTGGTCGGAAATCTATGCTCTCTTATGAATTTAATATTTTCGGTGCTAAATTTTGGAACTGTATCATAGATTTAATTATATTTTTACGGACAGAACTTTTTAAACAATAGTTTAACACCAACAAAAGCAATTTTAGTTAAAATTTAAATTTACCCTAAATTTTTTCATATTGAGGATGAGATACAATACCGAAAATTGTTAATTTTAATGATTGTCTTTACCGAACTATGCTGCTGGTTTTTTTTAATGGTAGATTTTTTTTTTTTGTGCAGAATCAAAAAAATGTTAAGATAAAAAACCAACGATATAAAACAATGAAATTTTAATGAAAAAAGTAGATTTCAGATAAAATCATTTCAAAAGTATGGACTATAACTATTATTATTAAAGCTTTTATTCGTCTGAATACATACTTTCAAGTTTATTTTTTTTTTTCCGATTTTATAATAAACTCACAAGTATACTTATAAAATAATAAAACAAATATAATAATTTTACATAAAATGTAATGAGTTTAATAAAAAGCAAGAAAAACTTTGGTAAATTCTTCTTCAGTTTTTTTTTTTTGTTAGACTTTAAAAAAGATTATCATAAATTTTTCAAAACTTACAATTCAAAGTTGTAAGTAATTGTTCAATTTTCAAGTAGATACAGAAAAACTTATCAAAAGAAAAAGTGAAAAAAGAACTGTTATAAATTATGAGCTGGTTGGCCATTATTAAACGAACTTTTTGTTTTCATTTTCAATCATATATCCTTGCTAAATTCTATACTATATAAAGAACATAATATATTATGTCATTTGTAACTCTTGATTTTAATGTCATAATTTTTAAATGTCGTCGTCCCATATTATAGTTATATTATTAGATTATAATCTTGTTATAGTGTGTATATAGTGTTTAACAAAAGATTTTGATTTAAGCTAAATTTTCTTTTAACTATTTGAAAAAAAAATTTCAACAATAATATGTTTTTATTAATAACTATATAGTCTATATAGATAATAAAATATTTTTAATTTATATAAATTAAACTTTGACATGTTACAACATTACAAGATATTATAAAATTGTAAATCCATTGTCATCATAAAAACTATTAACCAAACATTGTATATATTTTTATAGATTATATTCTATTTATTATATACATATTTAGTTATGTTGAATTGTTGAAAGACCCGACCACAAGCGATGTATTTTCACTGATTACAAATTATATTACATAACAGAAAAATAAATTGTAATGTAAATTTACTGAAAAGATTTCCAAATATTATCTCGGTAAAAATATATGTTATATGTATGTACATATTATAATTTTATAACAGATAGTATATATATATTGTTTAATTTTTTTTTATTTTTTTTTTTTATTTAATATCCCACTAATTTTTCATTGTAATTTATTTAATAAAATTAATTTGAATTCATTAAAATGTGAACATTATTTCTGGTATTTTGTCGCTATGTAACATAAAAACTATAATTTATAAATTTTATTATGTTGCAAAATTACATTTTGTCATGATGTTGGTAAACAAAAAAATAATAATAATAATAACGTGGTCGAGCTAGGCAAAAAAATAAAAAAAAAATAAATGAAATTTATGTTAAAAAATTTATATTTTTAGTTTTTTGAAGCATTTTTGATACAAAGCTTTTAATAATAATAAAATATATAGTTTTGATAATCAGGGAATTTATTGTGCCATTTAGAAACTTTTTTTTTTGTTTTGTTTTGAATAAAAAAAATTAGACAGTACTAACATTGATTGTTCTAGTTTTTTGGCGTAAAATTTATCAACTCAAAATCATTATTCAGAAAAAAAATTTAAATGAAAAAATATTTACAAAAAAAATAAATTAAACCGCAGAAAATCAAATTTAAGGCTTTATCAATCAAAAATGTATTGAAGGAATTAAATGTCAACTTTATTTATTTGTTTTGGACGTAAGAGTAACTGCATTATAAACTAATATCCTAAAATCTTATAACGAATAAATTTTTGATACAAACAGTCAATCAATCGAAGACACAAGAAGTTAGACAGCCCATGTTGAATGCTGTTGTCGGTATACATGAGTCACCTTTCAACATGATTCAATGAATCAAACAATGTATTCATTTTCCAATAGAAATCGGATCGGTGCGGCTTATATTTTGCGACTCGGAGTGGAATATGAAAAACAAGCTTATTTAAGATGCGTGCTACACTCACAGACGACAAAAACATCTACTTACATCAGAAATTGCAAAACTAAGGAACGTTTATCACGTGGTTCATCAACTAAACTCTGAAAATAAATACATTAAGTGTAAATGGTTTTTATCATTTTATTTGATTCATAGCTTTTTTAATTTTCTAATGTTATTTAGGTGTCCTTTTTATAGAATTTATTATTTCAGATTGTTTTTTTTTTTTTTGATATTATTTCATTTTTGTTTTAGACACATTTCAAATGAATTAAATTCGATATATTCTTGAATCTTATTTATTTAATTTTTTATGAACACTATTTTTTTGGTTGGAATGCATTAAAAAATATTAAATTTAAAATAACAAAACAAAAATTAATATGTTTAAATGAAAATGGGGAAAAATGCAGAAGGAAATATAATTTTATACATGTATGTCCCCCCCATAATAAAAGATTTAACAACCATTTCATTAAGTAGGTTCATGGTTTACTTTTTTTGTTTCTATTTTACTAAAACTTTTAAATTTTAATGAAAATATATATTTTTTTCGTTACGAATCATAATCCCTTAATAAGTATACTATCTTTTATAATAAAATATTTTAACACCTAAAAATTAATACGATTTAATCATATACTCCAAATAAATATAATCTTTAAATTTAACGCACTATCACCACGAAATGGCACACCTAATATATGTAACACTTATATACAAAGTTCATTCAAGCATATTATTCATGTGTATTTTTATACTGAAATTAAATTCATAAAAAATTTACGCATTTGAAATTTATCACCAAAGTATAAGGGGTTTAATTTGGGTATAAAAATTCATAAGCTTTCCAAAATAACAATTTTTTTTTTCACCAAAATCATTTGATATGAAATTAAGAACATATATTTTGCTTACCATTACAATTGAACCGCTTAGTTAATAAAAATGGAATGCTTTCTTTTTTGTTTTATCCATAGAGTATCAGTTTAAGCCTAGAAAGCAATTCCTTTTTAAAATTCAAATTTATGTTTTTGAATTACATATACTTACCCATATATATTCAGTACCTCCTAAACATTTAAATAAATGTATAACACCAAATCAACAAAAATAAATACATTTTAGATGAAAATGTAAATACTGTCAATTACATTATTTTAATTTCCATTCAAAAATGTATAATAAACAGTATGTTAACAGAGAGAGAAAAATATTGAATTTCATAATAATATGTTATATGTTTAAAGTTTTAATTTTTTTTTTTTACAATTTGTTTTACAAGTTTTACAAAATTAAACAACAATTTAGCTGTCGATCAAGCAATTAGATCTCGAGTTATGGAAACTTTTTAGGCTCTTTTAAAATTGAAAAATTTCCTATCTATCCTTGATTTTGTTTGTTTTGGTATAACTAAACTAGTAGATAATTTTATCCAAATGAACTGTATCTTCTATTTTTAACTAAGCGCGAGTGCAACATTATCACATAATAAATCACAGAAACTATTTTGCAATTTATATTATGTATGTTGCAATACCATTTCTTTAGAACTATATGAGACAATCTCTAATGCAACGATATTGTTTGATGTACTATCTACTATGTATATATAGTATAATACATAGTGACAGGAAATTTTGTTTAGAATAATTACACTTTTATTCCAAACAAAATTTATAAACTTACTCTTATTTTTTGTTTCAAAATAATAAATTTGTCGAAATTTTGTTTAAAGAATTTTTGAATTTAATTAATGTAGGTTTGTTCCGAATAATAATGTATATGCATGTATACTGATTATATGTACTTATTATGTGTTTACATAATTTTCTTTTTATATATATATATACATTATACATAACGTATATATAATCTTAAAGTTGTTTTACTTAGGTATACATATTACTACATTAAAATATGTTTCGGATTAAATTATAGATACAATTTAGTACATGATAATATTTACGTAACGTAGGTATGTACTTATAAAACCCAAATTGTTTAAAAATAAATATAATAAAATTGAAAAAGTTTCATATACACAAGATGTTATTTATTTTTTGGTTATCACAGTTTTTGTGTGGAAAATTTTGTGGTAATATGATTTAAATTAAAATAATTGGCTTTTTTTTTTCTCTGTATAAATTAATGCTGTACGAAGGATTCTGATATTAAAAAAAAAAGGATCATAAAAATTGTAGAATAACTTTTTTTTTTTTTTACTTTTTCAATAACAATATACATATTATTATACCTAGATATACGAAATTTTGTTGTTTCTTGTGAAATTTTTCAACTAATTTCCATAATTTTATTTATTTAACCTAGATATGCTATGATGATTAAAATGTTTTTCAACGAAATTATATTAAATGTTGATTACAAAAAATATATGTTTATATATTATACCTATTTACGTTTTTTTTTTGAAAAACATTAACAATGAATGTTAAGCCTTTTTATACAATCTTTATAAATATTGACAATTTATTTTCTATAACGATGAAATATTTGCTCAATTACAAAGTTTTTTAATTATTAATGTTCAGTAAGACAAAAAATTTAATTATTGTTCATAATCAGTATTTCTAGTATTATCAATGAATAACATACAGTTGTAACTATACACAATTTTCCAAATTCTATATTAAGTATACATATATTCAAGTTACATGCATTACTGTAGTACTGAGTTCACTGTTTATTTTTTGTTATTGTTATTTGCTAAAAATAAAAAATAATTAATTTTCCGGGATGTAGGTAGATACATTTTATTTGCACATTATTATTATTATGAATGTAAATTATATGTAAATGAAAATTTTTTTAATTATAAATTATTTCTTAATAAGTAATTTATTCCATAACCCAAGTAAAACTCTAACTAGAAATAAATAAAAAAATTTTAAGCAATTGCAATTTATTTATTATCACCCCAAACTTTATACATTTTTTTTTCCATAATATCTTAATTTACTTTTTAATTACATTACTTATCTAAATTCAATACTTCTTTTAAGTTGTACTTAATGTTATTATTTGTGCAGTCACAACTCTCTTAAACGACTTTAAATATATCAGACTTTTATGTTATGCTTGACCTTGTTGTATTTGTATATTTGTATACAGTTACCAATTGACATATAGACTATTTATATCATGGGGCGCAAGTTACAACTTAATATTCCAGCTGTTAAAACCTAATCAAAACGAGAAAATTTTATTCACTTATGGCGTCAACGTTATTTTGAATTCATATTATTTTGCCTTTTCATTTTTAATATTTTTATTATATCCAAAAATTTTCACCATCATTTCCATTACGTATATTATAAATATTATATTAAAGAACAAAAGTCTATAAGTTTTCAACATATTTACGTGTTAAGTTTTTAAGTCTTTAGTTTTATTATTTTTTTTTTTTCTATTTTTAAAATATTAATGTTTTGTCAATAGTTATTATTGAGTTTACATACTTAAGGATTATTTATTATTTTAAATATATATGTACATTGTACACATATGTAATGTATTATTGTATAAATGTGGTTATTTGAAATATTGCGGTCATGATTTATAAGCCAAGTAAAAATTGGATTTTAAAATAATAATTTTAGTAGAATGCGTCTCTTTTATTTCAAAAAAATAATTGTTCATATTGACATATTAAATTATTGCATTTTATAAGATTAAAATAATAAAGAGTTGAATAATTAAAAAAATTCTTGCAAATTGAATATTTATATAATTGAGCTAATTGCATATTGTTTCTAAAAACATTTTCAATCTTGCAATTAGCAGAATATTTTATGATATTATATTTGAATATATTAACTCTGCTCGAGACAAAATCTCAAATTGCCTGCAGAATCTAAATATTTTTAAAATAAATCTTTCTTCAATATACAGATTTTGGCAACAATTCATTCAAACAAAAAGAAATCTTTAAATTCTGTAAAAATTAATATGTTTTTGAAACCTTCTAAAAATCAAATATACTCAATACTGTCTATAAAATTGAAGTAAAATAAAACTGACAATAACAAATAAAATAAAATACAAATATCTATTTATTCATTCATTTTATTTTATAAATATTATATATAAAAAAAAAACCTTTGTATAATATACTTAATGTACAAATTCTATAATGAAAAAAAATATTATTATTTTGTTGAGTAAATATCAAAAATAAAAATAAATACTTTATGTGTGCGGATGTATAAACAAAAGAAAAAGGAAAATTTATAAAAAAAAAAAATTAACATTAAAAATTACACATGATTGACTCCATGTACAATAAAGGATTAAATATTGAAATTTTTTTTTCTTAATGGTTCAAAGCACAACAAAGTTTGTGTATATTCACTGATAGAAATCGCTAAGATATAAAAATTGTTTAATACACTATTTGAGAATGTAGTTTTCATATTGCACTATCTTTATAATTTTTATTGAAAATAATAAATTTTTTATTTTATTTGGTATATGCCTTAATAGTTTCCGACGATTCAATGAATTTCGAATAGTTTTAATTTAATTACACATAATTATCATTTGACATTTTGTTCACGATATTATAGATAAAATAGGAAATAATATACGGAAAAATTTCAATTAAATATTATATACAGTTCATTTTCTAGATTTTACTACCGCAAATTAATCACCTTATTTTGATATAAAACTAAAGAATGAAAGAAAATTAATTAAATTATCATTTTAATTATAATTAAAAATTTCTTCTACATAATCTTTTAATACATTTTCGGCTCTTTTACATATAACCCTAACATTTAGTTTTAGTCCACAATTGAAAAATTTCTACAAATTTTTGTCCGGGGTGGGAATAAAACTCTCGACTGAACACTATATAGTGGAACTATAATTACATACTGCACCCTGATCACATGTACATAATAAATAAATTTGTTTATAAATCTCTTCCTCTTTACTACTACACTTTAATAATTTATCAAATTTACGTCAATAAATTAGATTTCCTTATATTATAACAAATAATGTAATATTAAATATAATTAAGCTAATTTCAGATATAAAATTAATCCTTATAACAATTTTTATATTATGTTTTTTTTTTTTATTTTAAAAAACATATCACGAGCACACAATACATATTTTTTTACAATATTTAATTTATAAAATAAAGGTACTTTTCGAAAATTTGGTTGGTAAAAAAGAAAATTTGATTTCTTCTAATCTTCACTTCGAATTTTCCGATTTATGACCTCACAAATTGTCACAACTTTCATAAATATAAAAGTGGTAAATTTGCTTGAAGTTCTATCTATAATAGTGTTCTTGTTTTGATTGTTAAAAATTTTGGCAACACAGAATGGTATCTTGTTTATTTATTAATTTTTGTTATAAATAATGCTTTTCAAAAGACTTCTCTTTCAGATAAATTTTAATAGACAGACTTCAGTGTCAAAAAAGATATTGTCAATCAGAATTTTTTCTTTTTTTATATACTTAGTTAAAAATATTATTTTCTTTTTAAATGATACATAAATCATTAAAAAGTCTTAAATATGATAGACATAAAATAAAAATCATAAATATTACTAAAGATAGATATGTATATCATATAAGCATAACGTAATTTATAATCGACTTTTGAATAGGAACAAAAAGAAAATTCACATATGGAGTTTGTTTTTTTTTTTACTTTATTGTATTCTCAGGAGGTCAAATTTTATTGATTTTTCTTTTAATTTTCTTGTAGTTCAAAAAAAAAAATAAAGAATTAGAATTTTAGGCTAAAAAAGAATGAAATAAAATAAATTTCTACAAATTATAAGACATTGATTTTTGTTTTTTTTATTTTTTTTTTATTTTGTGTCGCAAATGGCATTAGAACATATGGTGTTTTACATGTAAACTTAAGAATTCTGTGCACAAAAATTAAATTTTCTAAAGCTTATTGAAAAATGAAAAGGAAAATCAATTTTGAATTCATAACACATATTTTGGCAAGAACATTTTTATCAGAAGCAATAATGCTTGGTTTTTACGTTATTTAATTTTTTTTTCTTGTCCCAGAGCATATTTGGTAGAATGAAAACTATGTGTACACTCAAAAAAAAACAACCGTAAAATCTATGTATTCTTCCGTTAAAGCTAACGGAAAAATCATGTGAAAGTGAACCAGTGGAAAATGTTGTTGGAAATAACAATTAAAAATTGTTGAATTTTCCGTAAAAAATAAATGTTAAAAAGTTAACGAAAACATACGTAAACTTTACGGAGTAGTCCATAAAGTTTTAAGAAATTGAAAAGTACGGAAAATTTTAAGGAAAACTCCATAAATCTTATCGATGTATGTCGTTAAAATTACTTTAAAGGAGTACCCGTAGAATTTTAATAAATTTTCTTAACTTTAAGAGATTATCCCGGAATATTAATTTTACGGACTAAATCCTTGGTACAACAAAAAAAATGTTAAAATTACGGTTTTATACTTTGTTTTTTTTTGTTTTTTTTGTTTTTTTTTTGTTTTTTCTTTGTTTTTTTTTTGTTTTTTTTTTGTTTTTTTTTTGTTTTTTTTTTGTTGTTTTTTTGTTTTTTTTGTTTTTTTTTTGTTTTTTTTTGTTTTTTTTTTTGTTTTTTTTTTGTTTTTTTTTTTTTTTTTAGTTTTTTTTTTTTTCTAGTTTTTTTTAGTTTTTTTTGTTTTTATATTATAGTTTTTATATTGTTTTTTTTTTATTTGAATGGTCACCCATCTAAGTTCTATCACAACGACGCGTTGCTTAACCGCTTTGTTCAATGTTATGAATTCTTTCACTGAGCTATGTCAGTGATATACAACAATGTATTAATAGACAATATAAATTCGGTTTCTATACATGCGAATTAATTTAAATTATTTATAGGGGTTAAGGAGTTTCCCGTAAAAGTATAAGAGTATCCGTAGATAATAAGGAAACATAAAACGTTAATATTTTATGGGCTTGTTATTAAACTTTCATTAAAAAAATATATACGATTTTTTTCGTTGAAATTAATAAATTGTTGTTAGTTTTAACAATTTCCTTGTTACTCTATCAGCTCAATTTTAAGGACTTTACTTCATCAAGTCTTACCGTAGTCCGTAGTTGAATTTTTTGATGAAACATCCGTAATACGGTTAAAAATGGTATCTTTTAACGTAAAACCCGTTGAATTCAACAACTTTTAGTGAATGAAATTTCAACGGACATAAAACATTAGCTTTTTACGGATGTTTTTTTTTGAGTGTATATAAGAGTAAATATTTAATATAGCTATGATGGTCATATGCTGCATATGGTTTTTTTTTTTCAGAAATAAATTTTTTTTTATCAACTTCAATAAATTTTTTTTTAATTATTATTATTTTCTATTATTTGAATTGAATTCTATTGATCTTTTAACGTTGAGGTTACACACCGTATTATTTGTTTTATTTAGGAAGAACAAATAATCCATACCATTTCGTCTGTGAAATACCAAGATCTTGTGGATTGCTAGTACACTTAAAATATAAGGTTTTGAAGTACACTGGAAAGTTGATGAATTGTAAAACCAAATTCTATCTGAATAAACCATTTTATTAATATCTGAAAATTTTTATAAATTACAGAAGTTTAGCTTTTAACATTACAAGAACTTGCGTTGTAAATGTATCGATTTGGGAAAAATTGTAGAGTATAGATTAATCTGATCCACCAAATGTACGCCGAAGTATACACTTTTCTTATTTTCATCGTAATATTTAAAGCACGAAAATTTTTAGGATTCTAATTCTTGAATTTTCAATTTCATTTGAAATGTTCATAACGATTAAGTTTTCTCTTTTAAAAGATATAAATAGTATTAGGTAATCAATTTTATATGTTTCATGTTGAGTGACATGTGTATTATGTATGTGGTTTAGTTAGAATGCAGGTGGTTTTGTCATGTGATATTACACTTTTTTCCATAAAAAAAAAAAAGGAAAAATTTAAGCATACCCACATGCATTATTCGAGGCATTATATGGCAACTACATTCATACATATACATTAAAAATGGATATAAAAATATATTATTTACATATATATGACTGAATATCCTTTAAAAAGAAAATTAAAGGAAAAAAAAGGACAAAAATTGCATGCTTATAAATATAAAATTATAAAGTCTTTTATGATAGTTTTTTACAACCCAATTAACTTTTGTAATGAAAACTTTCTAAAGTATATGAATTTTAAAATATTTTCATTCTGAAACGAGAAACCAGAGATATGTAATTATGATGCATGCACTAAAACCAGAAGACACATAGTATTATATGAAAAGCTTGCACTACACATTAATTTATTTTGCGCTAATAAAAGACTGGATAGATAATATTAACTATTAGTTAACTATATGTCTATAATAGTCAAGTAGAATTTTTTTTGCCATATTATTAAATGCGAAAATTATACACATATATAAAAATTAACTTAAAATTATCTAGCTTTCATTTTTTCTCTACTCTATAATAATGATATTTGAAAAAGTGCCAAATGTACATAATATTCTGGTTGGCGAACATTATGTCCAGCGGGACTTTCAGTATAAGTTCGTCTATTTTAATAACCACGTACATTTTTAATTATTCTTTCAGAATAATTATGAGAACATAATATTTTGAAGAAATTTTCGGTCATCATGATTTGATTACAGACCCACAAGTAAAATTAATTAAAATATAGTTTTTTCTTTATTACAACCGTATAGTAAGCGAAAACTTAAAATATGAAATTCTTCTATTATCATATCTTTGTGTCTTAAACCGATTTTTTGAAATTACAGTCTACTGCACACATTGCACAACTTTGTGAGAAAGTTATACAATAATAAATTACAATCCAATTCAATTGCTTGAAAAAGAACTTACGTTCAATTTGCTTTTGTAAATTGCAATTTGTTTTTTTCCCCCAAAGGCGCAATAAATTTGTTTATGAAATGCATCCCATAAAATTGTTTTTTTTGTTTTTTTTTTTCATAATAGTAGATTCAATTCTGTTTCATAATGTGACTTAACTGAACAAGCACATCATTTAAAATTTATGTAAAATATCTTATTATTAATATTACACCTGTCATTTAGTTGAAACGTAAAGATTGGAAGAATATACATATTTTTTTTTTTGTAAATTTTGTACCATTATAAAATGAATTTTTGTATGAAATAAGTTACAAATTCGAACATTTTGAGTATAGCATTAAGTTCAACTATAGTCTACGGATTTCAGAGTTATATTGCTATTAACTTGAATGCAATGTTAGTGCATATTATTACTATCTGACTTATTAACTATATACACAGAAAAAAATTTGCTCGTACTAATAACTAAATAATTCGTTAAAATCAACGAAAAATTCGTTATTTTGGCTACAACGAACATTTCGTTGAAAAAAGCTCGTAGTTCGTTAAAAAAGTTCGTTATACCCCAAAACCAAAAACCTTTCAAATTCTTCAGCAAAAACACCGCAAATACGAAAGAAAAATTTTACTAGACTAAATTTTTTTTTTTATTTATTTAATTTTTTATTTATTTCTTTTTTATTTTTTATTTTAATTTTTTTTTTTATTTTTTTTTTTATTTATTTATTTATTTTTTTTTTTTTTTATTTTTTTTTAAATTTTTTTTTATTTATTTTTTTTATTTATTAATTTTTTTTATTTATGTTTCTATTTTTATTATTTATTTTTTAAATTTTTTTATTTAATTTTTTTTTAATAATTTTTTTTATGCCCGCTTGTGGCTTCGAACCACTGTCCTAAACATTGCAATCCATCAACTCTGCCACTGAGCTATGAACTAAATTTACGGCAATGTGTAAAATGGAAAATATAAGTTCTGTATGGATTGAAATTTTTGTTTCCCGTATTTAACGATAACGAACTTTTTTAACGAGTACTAAAAATGAAAAAAAAAGTTCGTAATAGAAAATAAACGAAATTTACGTTACAAAAACGTATTTATTCATTATTTTTCGTTATCTTAACGAGAATGTCATTAACGAACTTTTTTGGCGTAATGAGTACGAGCAAATTTTTTTCTGTGTATAATCGCTTAATCTGTTTGCGGAGGTAAGGTTTTAGTAAAAACTAAAGTTAAAACTAAACTGTTTAAACAGCAGAGTTTCTTTTGCAAAAAGTCACTGATTATTATTAAATTTCTGATGAAAAAAGTCTTTAAATATTCACAAGAATATCATAAAATAAGAACTTACAACAATATTACATCGCAACCATTTGATTTTTATCTAAACATGGGTAACAGGTTTAATTTTATAAAAAAAAAACTATAATAACAATGACAAACAACTTTGTTTTTGTCTAGTTTTTTGATTAAAGGAAAATTATAGTATCTCTCTCTCTGTACTGAAAAATGTGCAAAAGATATGCATGAATTTTTTAATTAAAAAACAATGCAGAAGATTTGCATAAATGCGTGTAAAAATGTAATTGGAAATGCCAAATTAGTCCATTATCAAGTTTGTTTAAGTTATGGTAAACTTTGATGCAATATACTATGTCGTGGATGTTTGTTTTTTAAATGAATTTATTACGATTCAAAATTTTCAAAAAATGCGATAGTTATGTAAACCAATTAGAATGTGTATCAATGTCAGGTAAATCAAATATAGATTGCACGATTTCCATTTTTAATTGGTTTTATGACACTTCAATGACATTTTTTTTAGAATTTTTAATGTTGGGTAAAAATTTAATTTAATTTAAATTAAATTAGATTCACCAAAAAAAAAAAATTGATTGGAAAAAATTTTATTTATTTATAATTGAATTTGATTCATCTAAAAAAAACATTTAATTTTAAAATTAATAAATTGATGTTATTCTATTAATAAGCAGATTATAGAATTGCCTAGAACTTGATTTATACTTGATAGAAGATAGTAACTCATTTTTCTTGATGTCATTTTATTTTATAACTATTTGAATATAATTTAAATTGAAATTATTATCAATCAAAGAATCTTTTTCATAGGCGTCGTCAAGGATGTTCACACTAACAGATGTCATGTTATGATTAATAAACAGAAAAAATTAAATAAAGTATATAGTAATTAGCATAATTTTTAAATCACAATTATGAAGGTAGCAATTTAACCATAAAAAAGTTAGGATTTTCTGCAGGGTATTTGAGTTTTTTTTTTTTTTTTTGTGCGCTATAAGATACTTGTGATGATAAAAAATTATAGCTTTATTAAAGCATCATATTTAAGCTTACAAAAAAAAAAATGAATTGATCGTTAGAAAGATAAAAATCTACGAAATTTTTGTTTTGCGGAAAAATATATTAGAAAAATGTAGTCTGACTTTTAGAAAAATCAACAGAAATATTTTGTTATGCAATAACAGGAAGATAAATAAATTATAATAATATCGTAAGTGAAATCATATTTTACATAAAGATTTGATGTTGTAAAAAAAATTTTTTTTCAATCAACAAAATTATATTTTTTCATATAGAAAATCACATTGGGAGTCCGTTGATTAAGTGAAGTACGCTTGATGACCCTTTTTTGTTTCATCCTAATATATATAATTTATTGAGTAAGCATTTAAAACTATGAAAATTATAATGATTGTGAGTAAGAACGGAAACACTTATAAATTCGAAGAATATATCTCTTGAACGTCGTCTGTTAATTTCGAAGAACTTAAAGTGTACAAAATTAAAAAAGAAAAAAGAAACTCTAGTTTCAAGCAGTTTGTTGTTAACGATTGAAAATTAAAGGTTTCTGCAAAATTATCAGCACGTTACTAAGTTTCGTGAATCGTTTAATATATAATAATATTTCTTAATTCGATATATGATGCGACGACGAACGTGCTGATATTTTGAAATATTCATTGAATATTAAATGGTAAAACGCAGTTGGCAAGAAAAACAAAAAAAGAAGTTAATTTCATTTCTTTCATTTATGGAAGCTGTTGTGAATCTTTTTATTATCGAAAAGAATTTCAAATTCTAAAAATAGAACTTCCTCTTGTTAAACATTTTTTTTTTTTAAATACAATTAACTTTATTTAAGAATTTATTATCTTAAACTTTGCAAAAATATGTTTAGAAATTTCTAAAGAAACTGGTTTTTGTTTTTTTTTTTTTGTTTTGCAAGACTTCAATTGAAATACATCTACGATTTCCTTAATATTTTATTCAATTTATTTATGTCTTTTTAATCTCTGCCTCTGGAGGAAAATTAATATTAGTAAATTAACAAATATTATTGTTTTGATGTTTGAATAAGAAATATATTGAAGCACCATCATGGTCATCATTGTGCTAGGAAACCAAAAGTATAGATTTATTTCCCATGTTAAAAATTAGTGAAACCCTATACTCTTTAGTCTTTAAAAAATATTTTGAACAACGCAAGCAGAGCTCAAGTCGACAATGAAATATTTTATTCAAATTCCAACTCGAAGTGGGAATTGAATCACGATCGTAAATTATGACAGTCTTAAATCAGAACTCTCAGCTCAGAATGTAATTTAGAATGTATCTAAACCAAAATTTTCGTTCAAAATGAACACTAATCTTTTTAACTTGCTTCACAGATACAAATTTTATAATCGTATGCCATATAAAAAATATAGAGAAGTTTCTAAATGGATTTGTTTTTCTTTCTGAATTTTTATTTTATTTTATTTTTTTTGCTTATGTTTAAAGAATTCTTGTGAAGAATATAAATTATAATTCAATATACCCAGGTATTTAATGATTGCAGAATTTTTATTAGTTTAGGATTGAAAATATATGTAAAATGTTAACATGTGGTTTGTTTTTTTTTTTTTTGCAATATTAGCGCCAAAGTTATATTGGCACAAGTTGACATAAAGTTAAAATCTTTTAAATTTCATGAATACCCACTGAGTGGATGTGTCAGATATTATTTTATTTACTTTGTTCATACAAATTTAACCTTTTGTGTGTATAAAGACAGCACCTTGTTATTAAGTTCTAGACTTAAGTGCATATGTTTTTTTTTAATTAATTTTCGCGAATCGAAACAGATTCATATTTTATTTAATTATTATTACATTGAACAACCTCGACAAATAATATTTCGCCGCAAAATAATGTTTTTGAAAATGAATTTTTGAAAATTTTTTAAAAGTTAAGTAATTAAACTTTATTAAAAAATAATGGAAGTTTAATAGTTCTCTGGTTTTGTTTTGTTTTGATATTTTATAATTTAAATTAAAAACAAAATAATAATAACTAAGGTAAATTTTACGAAATTAATTCTAAGAAAATTAATTTAGTTCTGTTCAGAATTTTTTATTAAAAGAGTAACCTATACTCTAATTATATAGCTGTTTATTTAGTATATAGATGGCAATAAGACCTTATTTCATAGATTCAGTAACACTTTGAATTTCCAAGAAATTTTAATATATTTATTAGTCAAAAGTATCTGTATTATATTAAGATTTTAAAATAATATTTAAGATAGTTGGAATGAATTTTCCTTTTAATTACTTACTTACTATGTTAATTATAATGCGAAACAATTTGGATAGAGTGAAAATTTAATTTCTCTTGTTATCATTTCTCGGAATTTTTTGTCTAATAATGTAAATGTAGAAAACATAATTAGTTATATACCTACTTACCACTTTTTAACTTGTACATTATTTGAGAAGCATAACGACTTGAAATTATTTTTCTTGAATGATTCAAAGAGAATATTCCTGAAGTATTTTAATTTCAAAAAAATAATCATAACCTTGATGAACTGAGATTTTTATAATAATAAAAATTCTTGATGAAACTTAAAACTATCAGTTCCTTATTAATTTTTAAATAAAATCTGTGACCTTTATGTGCAATTTTATTTTTATAAGTTTTTGCTACTCTATAATAAAAAAAAAATAAATGTTTAGAAATTCACTTTACTTCATTATAATAGATGTATAGTTTTTTTTCACATATTTTTTTTTATAAGATAATGCGGCATAAAATCTCATATAACTATCAAATTGTAGAAATCTTGATTCTTTTTTTTCTCGATTTTTCCTTGAGGTCAGGTTTAATATTTTTCACAAATATTTGTGAATATAGTTTCTGTTTTTCCACCTGTATGTCGCACGCAAAAACCGCAAAAAAAATTTATATATATAATAAGAACATAAAACATGATATATAATGTATGAGAAACAGTGTATCAAGTGGACATACATTATTTTGTTAAAAATAAATTTTACATAGCTCTGAAAAATTTAATTTTTGTAATATTTTGTTATTCTTATTTCTAGTATTCACTTCTTGAGAGAACTTGGAGTATTTTTGATTTTAATCTTTTGAAACATAATCGCTGAGTTCTGGACTTATAATTATTGATTTGGGGGGCTTAACAGGGTTTTGTTTAAGTTTAACTTTAGGTAAAGAATTTTATATAAACTTTAATAAGTGAAATTTTAAGAATATTAAGATATTTACAAAATTTAAAATAAAAAGTTTCTTTTTGACTATTACAAAATGAATTGAATGACATAAATCTTCATAGAGAAATTATGATTAGTCTACTTTCAAATGCAAACCAATTACAATTTGTCAATTTTGCATAATGCTATAAAAAAAAATCTTATCATATAACTTTTTGCCAACCAGGAAAATATCTATTACAAAAAAATAAAAAATAAATAAATAAGAGTATTTTTTTTTTAAATATACACCTAGATACATTATTATTGGTCTTGGTCGTATATCATCAACCAAAATGTATATACTTTAATTTTAACATATGCACTTGCGTTTAATTTAAGTTTATTTACAAATAAAGTGTGTCACAAAATATACATAATAATATTTTAATAATAATAATGACCCGCAATTATTTTTATAATTTGATATATTAAATAAGTATACATTTTTTTTCTTCTAGACCCACATATAATACATCTAGTCCAATTTCTAAAATTATTATTTACTTATATTACTCATGCAGATTGGACTATTCAAAAAATATTTCAAATAAATATAAATAAGATGAACATAATGAACAAAAAGATGAGCCAAAATGACGACGCAATCGTTCTTAATTTCCATTGATGTTAATATGTAGTATCTTTTTTGGGATCGGGATTTTTCAATGTTGTAAAAATGTAGTTAAAAATTACGCATTTTCCTTTTTACAAATATTTTTTTTACTTGGAATATTTCATGTTTGTTGTCAAAAATGGATCTATCTAGTGAATAAGTTTATATTATTCAAATATTATTCATTTTATTGTAACGAGATGGGCGGTGTGCTTGCAACTAATTAAATTTATGTCAACAAATAAAATTAAAAATTAAATTACAATCTGAGTTATGTATCGTTTATTCGGTTAAAAAAATATATATATTATCGGTTTTGGTGGTGGCATAGTGATATTGTGTTTTAATACGAATAAAAACAACTAAATAAATTCTCCAAAATAAAGTACTTAATTAATTTAAAAAAAAATAATAATAATAATAATGTCGCGGTTTATAATCAATATAATTATGTCTAGATTAAGGGAACACTTTAGGTTAAAGGTATAATTTTTTAATTCATACTATCATACTATTTTGTTTATGACTTATACGCTATTTGCACTTAAATTTAAAAGTTGGTTCTAATATTACATTAAAAGAGTTGAATTTCTTTATTTCTGTTTATTGTTTACTTCTCAATTTGGCAAATTGTCAGAAAACAACCATCTGAATAAAAAAGAAAAATTAAGAAAAAAAAAAACAGAAAGCTTGTCAACTTTTTTGTCTGCAAACCAGCTTTGTCTGTCAAAAAACTAACACAAAAATTAGTTATTTTTTACTTTTTGTTTTAGTACGAAAAATGCCAGTTTTAAGGTTAGTTTTAAATAAAGGTTAATTTTAAGGTTCAAATGCAAATATCGTATTAAAGGATTTAGCCACAAAAAAAAAATAAAACCATAAAATAATTTATGCTTTACGAAAATGGAATTATTTTTATTTGGGTTAAAAAAAAAAAAAATTTATATATATTTTTTTCTTCTTCATAATTTCCTTCGTAACACAAAAGGATTTTAATCCTCTAAAAATCCTGAACAAAATTATATTTTTTTTCATGTAATCTTCTTTGAAAATAAATAAAAAAAAAAAAAAATACCAGAAAGAATAAAAAATTTTCAAAAATTGTATCTTATTTTTTTTTTATGTAATATTTTATTTCAGAAATGCTTTGTGTATATACCTTCCATTTGGTTGTATTAGCGGAAGCATTATATATTTAAAAAAAAAGGTATCAAAAAGTAAAAATAACTTTTATTATTTGCTTTGAAAATGCGAAGGAAAATCCTTATTTCCATTGTATATAAGAAATTTGTCTGATTCAGGGATTTTTCAATGATTATAATCAGTTTTTCGTTATAATCTAAAATTCCAAAATTAACCTATACGCAATGAAGTTTACATACAAATAAAAAAAAAAAAATATTATTTCTTAAAGTTGTTTGTTCTTTTTTTTTTTTTTAATTTATTGTTATTCTAAGTTCATTTCATTTAATCAGAAAACTCAAAAATCACTATATATACATATGAATGTACAATAGCTCGTAATATTCTGAATTATTCAGCTTAGGCTTGTAGCATTTGAGTATATTAATTGAAGAATGTTGATTCAAAATACATAATTCACACTATAAAGAATCTTAATTTTTTTAACTATCCTCTTTGACTAATAATGAGCTTTGAATTAGATACATTCTAAATGTTATAATAACTGATACTAAATTTTGACCCCATAATATAATTTAGACTAAGTTTAAGTTGTTCTTAATACCATCAATTTATATTATAACTAATACTCTATGTATGATTATAAGGAAAAAATAGATCTAAGTCATTGTAAAAAATTAGTTTTTATTATCCAAAATTACATTATCCTTTTTTTTTTTCGTATACCATCCAATAGAATTATTCGAATAAATCTGAAATTTTTTTTTCTAAAATAGGTAAAATAATTTTCAAAATTTTCGTTATTATATATAAATGTATATAGTACAGGTAGTACAGGTACATAATATTGTATAAGTTAGAGCAATCGGAGTAACATAAAATAGAAAATATACAACTATAAAATATTCATAATATAATTAAATTTATAATTCTATCATATTTATATCTGCAAAGAAGCACATGGGTTGTATACGTATTTTTTTTTTGTATATCCACTAAAAGATAATAATTTGGGAATGAAGCATAATATCAGAAAGAAAAAAAAAATATTTTCGAAAAAAAACTAAAGAATTATGTCAGTTTATAATATAATTCAATATAGTACACGAAATATTTTATCAAACGTATATATATACAAAATTTTCATTCTTACATATAAATATATCATATACCCATTTATAAAAAGGATAATAAAACAATTGTACATTTTATGTATATACCTATGGTGGTGTAGTGTCTATGTACTGTACATACATTGTTAAATAAAATAAAATTTCTCATGAAAAAAAAAAAAAACATATGCATTTTTGTCTATCCTTGAATATAAGTAGTACGTAGATAAATCTAATAAAAAATGTATATTTCGTTCAACATGAAGATGAAAAAAATAATAAAAAAAAAAAAAAAAAAAATTCCATGAAAATTTATCTTTGTCTCGACAATATTAATGGAATAAAAAAAAAAGAAAAAAAAAAGCGCAGCATTATGTTTTATAAGTTATATTAAGAGAAGTTTATACCCCTTGATGAAATAATTTTCCAGGCTGAAGATTTTCTTTTTTTTTTAAGGTAAAAAAAATCGATTTTTACTTTAAAATATGTTCAAGTTTGTCCACAGATTTATCTTTGGAATTTTTTTTTTATTTCCTTTTAATATTTCATTTTTGGTTTAACTAAAATTAATAAAATTCATATATTTTATTTTTTTTATTCCTATTTTTTTATGCTTATATAACATTGTTCTAGGACTGGAATACATATAGTTCAATACAGTCATAGTTATTGTTATATATAATAAGATAATATCCAGTCTAACACATCAGAATTGATCGAATTTAAAGATATAGGAAAAATATTAATTTTTTTTTCCAAATTACCTTCACTGGTGTTCCATATTCATTCATGGTTTTTTTATTTTTTGTAAGTTTTTCTTCTTTTACACGTTTTTTCTATTAAATTTTCTTTTCAAAATTTTTGGAATAAAAAAAATAAAATTATTAGGCACTTGATGCGATTAATAATTTGACAACTGTTTGCACTACATATTTTCTTCTTAAACATACAATTTCCTTCTTTGAACCCTTATCTTCTTCTTCTTTTTGACTTTTTAAGCGCCTATAAGTTATGTGTTTATCAATGAAAATGTTAAATTTTCCTTGTTTTTTTTTTTTTTGTGTATATAATAAATAGTAACTCATGTGAAAACAATATAAAGAGGAAATATCCTTATTTTGGATAACTTTCATGCGTAACTGAACGAATTTTTCGCATTTTTTTTTATTTTATAACAAAAAATTTTTTTATTATCTCTAAATATTTATTTTATTTATTTCACTGATAAACAAAGAAGGAAATCTTTAAGAATGTAGCAAGAAAAAAAAAAAACAAAGGTTTTTCCAGAAGAAAAAAATATGAAAAAAATATATATACAAAAGAGATTTTTCTGTCCTTATTCGAACAAGGATCTTTTACAAAAAATTTATATAATAAAAAAAAATACATAGAATTTTTTTCTTTATATACAAATAATATATTCGTGGTATAATTTTCTTCCTTTTATAAAACAAGAGAACAATATCCTTAACTTAAGATCTTTTTTTTCCTACACCGACTTTTCAAGTGAATTGTTTTCTTTATCGGTGGATCAAAACATAAAATATTCTGAAATAATTTTATCATGAAAAATTTTATTATAAAGTATTTTACATTTAAACATATACTATAATAATTAAATTTTCTTAATGGAAATGTAAAAATATGTAAATATATAAAAACATTGATAGTAATCACAAATAAAGTGTAGGTATTTTTTTTAAATGTTTTTGTATTCAATAATGGGAGGTCACATTTGTAAAAAAAAATTATAATTTGAAATAATAATTATTCTTCATTTTATCGATACAAATAATATTTTTCTTGGTATTAGATTCACTTCAGTTACATTCAGAATCAATACTTTTATTTTTTATATTATTTGATACTTTCATAAAACATTTTGGTTTGGAAATTCCCATACAATATTAAAATTTGATGAAAAACAGATTTTAATTTTTTTTCGGTAGCTTGATTCTTTTTGCAATTTTTTTTACTTTCCACCGTAATTCTTATTTAATACCGGAGTTTATTGGGTGAAATGATGGAAAAAAAAATTATATTGCATTCTAAAAAAGAATTTTTTGCACAACATAAAAACATCTTTGTTTTTAGGTTGCATTGTACAAAACAAAGTTTGAAGTCAAAATTAAATTCTGATAGTTTCAGTTTAATGGAAAAACGTTTGTGCGAAATTTATATGTTTTTAAAACTAATAATAATGTTAGTAATGAATTGTATATAAAAATTCAAAAAAAAATTAACAAAAATAAATTAACAAAAATAAATTAGTCTATTATTATAGTAGCTTGATAAATATAATATTTGTTAGACAAATCTCACGTACAGGGAACAAAAAAATATATTATGTAATTTGTTTTCAAAAATTGTTAAAACATTTTTTTTTTTGCTTTTTTAATTCAAAAACAAATAAAAATAAATAATAGAATTATTTTTTAGTGAATCTTTTTAATTTTGTCAATAGATAGTTTTTGTACAATTATACATGTATATATAATTTAGCTCAGTCCTAATATACCGAAATCAACTAGTATACATATTTTCATAAAAACCTAAACAAGCAAAAAAAAAAATTGTAATAAAACTCGGAACTTTCTCAATGAACAATTTCATATAAACTGGGTCTGAATATTCCCAATTTTTATTTTTTTAATAAAAGATGTTGTTAATAATTAACAACATCCATCATTTTACTTTAGTTTTTGATAATTTTTTTTGCATTCTATTCATTCTTGGTATTTAATGCATTTGGGACTACAGTTTTTGGAATTTTTTCTATTTTGGTTTTTCGGTTTTTTTTTTTTTTTCGTTTTTGGGATTTCGTAGTTTTCCCTTGGGATTGTCAATTCCATTTTACTATTTATATTTACCCAATAAAAAAAAAGATTTTATTTACTTACAAATTAATGAAATATGTTTACCCAAATTTAAATTAACTTAATATTTTTAAAATAAATTTTGTTCAGAAATATAATATATGTATGTATAACTTATATTGCAAAAAAAAAAATTTCGCCAAAATAAATACCTATATTAAATAAATTTTCATTAATTTAACTGTCTATCCTGATGACATGATGGTGATAAATTCACTCAAGAAGTAAATATAGGAAATGTAATTTAGATGAAAATAATTCGATTTTCTAAGTCTATGTATACTATCAGTTAATCAAAATATTATTAAAAAGTACAAAATATGTATTTAGTTAAAATAAATTTCCTATACGGATGAAGAACACCTTAAATGTTGCCTTGAGAAAAACTCAATGTGTATAAAAAGAAATAAAACCTTCATTTTTATCTCAAATATGAAATAAAAGAATCTTGATTATGTTGTATTACCAACATTCTGATCATTTCATATTTTGTGACAAGAAATTATTATATCTATAATTATTGTATCATTTTAAATTAAAGATAATTTGTGAAAAATAAATTGTTCTCAATATGGAATAATTCAGGGCGTATTATTGATTATATCAATCCACCAACCATCTTATTAGGTGACAGTTACAGCAACTGCTTTCACTATAGAATTTTCTTATTCAGCTTTACTTAAGAAAATAGATAGAAGAAATTTTCCAGAAACAGATGTGATTGATAATATGACTTTCGAACAATATACTTTTCTGGTTTAAAAAAGCATCAAATGATTCAGTGGCTGAACATAACATTTATGCATATATTATATTTTTCTTCTTTAACTCGTAACATTTAAATGAGTTAGCTCTTCAAGCTATAAGTTCATGTCAAACTTATACCATAGCAGGTACATTTCCCTAATGTTATAACTATTAAATAAAAAATGTATCCAATTAAAATTTACTAAAAGCTTGCATTTTCAAAGTAATTTAAAAAGTAAAGAATTTGCAAAATAGGTTTTATTTTTGTTTTAAGTTTATTCTCTAAAGTCTAAACTATCCCCCTAGTCTCAGAATCAGAATCGCATAACGTCAATTAGGATGGTGGCAATTGGCAAAGTAAGAAAAATATCACCAATTCTACGGCCACAAACATATGTATTATTAAATAAATGAAGACAATTATTTAAGTATTTCAACTTATCTTTTTTTTTTTGTCAGTAGAATTTGTGATGAGTTGAATTTAATTAATGACGAGAAAAATTCTCAGAATTCAAAACTTCTTAAAGTCTGCTGTTAAGAAAAATTGTCAAGAAAAACTTTTATGTCTGAAAACTTTCATGTTCTGTTCATTTCTACACAAGTTATTTGAATTAAATTTTATGTCAATGAAAAATAAACTTTCATTTTAGAAAAAACCAAAAATAAAAAAAATACTTATTTTTCGTTTCTTAATAAAATATATCACTAAAGTGTGGGTCCTCAACAATCATATGGCCATTAAAATTAAAATAGCGATGGCCATTAAAAGTAAAATTCAGAAACCAGACTGAAATTTTTTTTGAATTTAATTTCAAATTAAAATAAAATTGGTTTTATTTTAAAATAACATTTGACAGATTTCCCTCATGTCAGCGCATGTTTGTAGTTATTTGAGTTTCCTTCTGGGACCATTTTCATTAAAAATTGAAAGAAAATAATAAATATATATATTTTTTTTTTGTATGCCAGAGTGCTTATATGAAAATTAAAGATAAGATTTAAAAAATAAAAATAAAATTGAATTTTATTTTTTTGTACGGAAGGAAAAAATTAATTTGATTCTTTTATTTGTTAAAGAGAAGAGATTTCTTAAAGATTCAATTAATTGTTAACATTTTTGGTGTTTTTCCTTTTCGGTTAAAAGCTTTTACTGATTTTGTAATTAAATTTATATCATTTGTGGTTCATTTTTATTTAAGTATTCTTATTTATTTTTTTTCTTATAAGATAAGAGTATTTCAGTTTCTTTTGATTTTTTCCATTCAATTTATTTTCTCATTTTGATCTAACTATATATAATCTTAATATTTTGCTTTTGTAAATGACATTCTTTAATTGCTATTAATTTAAGGCAAATTAGTTAAAAATTAATGAACCAATTCAACTTAAGTGAATATCTTTAAACGAAAAATGTAAATTATTTCATTTGAATTGTATTAAAAAAATTTAAGCTAAACATTTTTTGAAATGAAAGCATTAAAATTATTTTATTAACTTTAATATTTAAATTTTAGAATTTTTTTTGGTTTCTTTAAATTAAAACAGATTATAAATATGAATTAATTGAAGAAATATGCCCTTGCCTGTAAGTATTTGTATCTTGACACTTCAAATGTTTTCAGTTCAATTGAAATGCTCCTAATAATTAGTTGATTATTTTTTATTTTATTTGCTTATAAGTTTTTGCAAATAATGTAAACTCCAGTCAATTGCAGACATAGGGTAACTAGAAATACTTGAAACATTGTAAAATTTTGTTGTATTTCTTGTAAGCAATTTCTTATATATTGGTAATAAATTGCACAGTTACAGAAGAAGAAGTTTAACTATATTTTTTGTTCACAAATTTTAATTATAATATATACTTATTTGTGCAGAAATAAAATAAAATTTATAAAATCGTCACAATTCCATTTCTTAAATTTCTTAAATGTTTAGAAAATTACATAAAATTATTTTTCTTAGTTAAAAAATTCATTTTAATACAAGGTCTTGATAAAATTAGTCTAATCAAAATATCTATACTAAGGCAATATAATATATATGTACATAATTACACTCTAATCGATTATTATGTATTTCATTATTGATATCAATAATGAATGATTGAGTAAGATTGTATGATTTAATGGTTTTTGCTTTTATCAAAAATCTTATAAAATTTTATATTATCGTGAAATGATATTTGTTTTTTTTTTATTATATTTTATGTAAAAGAGAAGTAATTAATTTTCGCTCATATTCTCATTAGTAAAATCTGTGAAATTTATTTGATTTAACCTTTATACGTATAGATTAATTTTAGAAATGATGAGTTGCAACGACCTTCAATTACTTTTTTGTTTTATTTTTTTTTGTTTTTTTCATTTCATTGAACTTAACCACAAAAATCTTGATGTAACGAAAAAAAAAGATACGGTCTTTAGCAATCACAGTAAAATTTTTTTTTTTTAATAAAACGTTAAAATGGGAAAAGTATTGCTGTGAAAAAATTTTGCTTATACATAATATTAGTTGAGTATTTATGCTAAAATCAGATATAGGTATATTTGGAAACATGTTTATATATACAATTTTCTTTGAAAAGGTACATAAATGTTCACACTTACTGTAAACATTCTAGATAAATTATCTGATTTAAAACATATTTTAAAACATTTTTACTGTCTTTTTTTGTTGTGATTTACTATCAAATATTTTGTTGCAAAATCAAATTATCCTTTCTAGAAAAACGGAACCGTATATTATTTAAGGATAATTATAATTTTGATACCTTTGCTGACATAATGTTTGTAGTGACGGAAATTGTTTTGGACATTGTCTACAAAAATTAAATAATTGTAATTTTCTATACGAAGGATAGTGTCAAAATAGAAATCAATTCAATATTCTATTCTATTATATTCAACTATGCAAACTATATAAAGATAATTTTATAAGGTATGATGTTGCTGACAGCTTTTTAATTAATATTAGTACAGAATCACTGAATCAAATTAAATGAACTTCAATAAAAACTACTTTTTGTTTTTAATAAAAATGGTAAAGGTAGAAGCATTTTGTAGTTATTTACATTAAGTTATGAGTTTTTTCGATTTTATTTTACTTAAACTTTCTCGTTCATTATAAATTTTTACCGCGATTAAGTTAGAAGCTCATTAATTTGCCAATAACAAATCAAATTATATTTTTTTATACTTATTTTGCACAAAATCAACAGTTTGTTTTTGAAAGAATTATTATGAATGAGTTATTATTACATTTATATTTTATTTTTTCTTCTTCAATTGAATAATATTTTTATGTTTTTCAGCAAATCAAAATAAAAATAGATATGGTTATAAAAAAAAATACATAAATATGTACATTATATATAAGTAATTTTATAAATATTAAAGTATTCCCCAAGGACATAAGAAATATTTTCATGAACAATGTGCGAAATTTAATTCTGATTATTTTTACATTTTAATGAACAATATTATCTTTAACTGAAAGACGCTAAAATAAAATAAAAATAACAAAAAAAAACATCATTTTGTTAAATATTTAATTTCCGACTTAAAAACTCTATGGGTCATCATCATAATTCTGTGTTTAAAATTGGATTTAAAAATAATAAGTTGGTTATTTTTAGATAAATACATTTCTCTTGCCAAACATAATTATCCAATATTTTAAGTTTATATAGGTACTCTTTTATTACATAAGAAAATCACAATTTCCTAACTAACTATGCAGAAGGCATAGTTGAAGAAGCCAGTTCGCGCTATTTTGGAGATACAAACATGTACTACTTCAAATTATTCTTATCAATTAAACCAATTTTTATATTACTATATATTATATATATTATATTATACTCCAATTAAAACACTAATTTAAATAAACATCAACGTTTCGTTTATCTACTTAACTTCATTTGCAGATGAGATTAATATTTTCACATTATTTAAGTCTTAATGAAATTTAGGAGTTAAAATCATTGAAGTGGATTTAACTAAATTTTTAATTTGTCGTTTCCTTTGCCACATTAATAGAAACTTAAATGAAAAAAATAATATATTTTGAGTTGCACTGGACGCGACAAACATAATATGCAAATCTTGTATTATCGTGACGCAATAAGTTAAATCTTTTTTAAATGTTTGCGTTAAGAACAAAACAAAAAGAGAAACTAGAGCCTACAGTGCACCTAGAAAACGAAAGAGCGACAAGCAAAGAGCGCTTACAACGTTTGTGCCGCATTAGTCACGACACGACGTCGTTGAGTATAACCATAGATTAAGAATGCAAAAAGATTGTTAGCTTCATACAACATTTTTATCACCATTTTTGGTATTTTTATGTGAAGGTGTTAGTAAAACTAAATAAAATTCTTTTCATATATTGATAATTATCACGTATTTTATTTTGTTTTACTAACGCATTCACATAAAAATACCAAAAATAATGTATGAAGCTAAGAATCTTTCTGTATTCTTAATCTATGGTATAACCGATAATAAGAAATAATTAAAAGGAAAACTATTGGAAGACTCATTCAAAAAAAATTTTACTTTACTTCAAAATAAGAATATTTTAGTATTATTATTATTATTAATAATATTATTATAATATTCTTTTTAGTTTGAAGGCCGTTTAATAACACCTGAAAATGATGACTATTAGATCTTTAAATATTAATTAAATAATATTTTTTTATAGGTATAGATTTTACTAATTATGTTCTTATCAAACAAATAATAATAATGAAAAAAATAAATATTATTTAATTGCTGCTATATTATAATTTATTACAAAATAAATTGTTACAGCAAAAAAAAAACTATTATTCATCAAGAATTATGAATGGAAATAATAAAGTTTTTTGTTTTTCAAGTTTCTTGCAAAAAGTTAATTCTTTAAAAATAGAAATATTACTCAAAAAGAATAAATAACAAATTAATATTATTTAATTATACATCTTTAATATTACTTATTTAAAAGGAATTTTTTTTTTTCCAATTTTTTTTTTTTATTTTGCCTTTGGCCGGGTGATTTTCTTTAACCAAATTTAATTTTTCTTTTAAAAAATATTGTTTTAATAAATTTTTTGTTTTGTCGAGACTGAGACTGTTTGAATTTTCTTAGAATATTTATATATATTTTTTTTAGGGTTTCCCAATGCACAATATTGTAAATTTAATTTTATTCAATTAATTTTAGAATGTTTGTAGTCATATGAACTCGTAAGTGTGACTAAACGTAAAAAATATTTGTCGCTCAGTCACAGGGAAATAACCTAAAATATATTTGTAGTTTAGTCATAGTTATTTGGAAACGTTTTTCTACCACCTTCTTTCAATATATGAAACAATTTGATTCTGAATATATGTACTGAGATTTCCATATGCTCACAATATTAGATTAACTTTTAAAAAATAGTCAGATAATCTAAAATTGAAGAGTTCTAAGCGAACTTTAAAAACCTCAATAATTCGTGCAATTATTTTTTTAGAGATTTAGTCCACTCAATTTTAGAATACTTGAAACGGGATCGTGACGATATTCCTCATCCAAAATTCAAATGGACAAAATTCTTCTTTTTCGAAAATAATTCTGTTTTTAAATTCACTATGGACAAAATTCACAATGGGCAAAATTCGCTATGGACAAAATTCGCTATGGACAAAATTCATTAGGGACAAAATTCACAAATTAAAGCACAAATTAAGCACTAAATGGTAGCATTATCCCTTTTCCAAAATTCGACGAAAAAAAATTCGGTTCAAAATTAGGAATTTTCGGCTAATCTAAAAAAATTGTTTTTATAATTATAATTTTCAGGAGCACAAATTCTAATTTTTGAAGCACAAATATGCACAAATTAAGTACTCAATGATAGCGTCATAATTTTTTTGGAAATTCGAATCCGGCCAGAGATACCCCTTGACCCATGTTCGAAATTCGAAAATCAAAGTTTCTCAAAAACCAAGCGAACGCAAATTCTAGTTTTTGTGTCACTAATAGTCACAAATTAAGCACTAAATGCTCAATAATTGCGACATCACTTACAAAGAATTGGCCGGCTGAAGAGCCTCCACCAAAATATTTTTTTAAAAAATTTTGTCTCTAATGAATTTTGTCCCTAATGAATTTTGTCCATACCGAATTTTGTCCATGGTGAATTTTGTTCATAGTGAATTTTGTCCACAAAATTTTTTTTCCATAGTGAATTTTGGAAAAAGAATTTTGGATAAAGAATTTTGGCACAAGGAATTTCGTCACCAACCCACTTGAAACAGGGTTTATTTGCTTGGATTTTACTTTTCCCATAAAAATGTTTTTAATTAAAACCTAATTTTAAAATTTAATTAATTTAATGTTCAGTATTTTTGTATAAATGGTATTTGAATTTAACAAGGATTATATGAAATTATTTCATATACTTAAATAAATAAATTTAATTAAGTTAAACAATAAATCAACATTATGCTACATAAAATTTAGGACCACCAGATGCAAGCTCATATGTGTAATTTTAGAAGATTATAAATTATTATCCAAATAATTGTATCTATTTATTGGAAAAAAAATATGAAAATTCTATTTTCTTTTATTTATAAATTTCTCAAACCATATGAATACTATCTAATATTTTATATGAATTATAAGCATATGTTATGTAAATATATTAACATTTATTCGTGCTATTTGTGAGTTGTGCGCGAAAATGAGTATGATAAAAAAATTAAATTAACTAAATGTTTAAAACATTAATATTGAATGTATTATTTTTCAATATTTTTGAATAAAGCCACAAAATCTCATCACTTCGAATAACATTAACAAAATGTTTATTACAGTTGTTTATTGTATAAATTCATAATAAGATAGTTGATGATTAAAATTTAATAGATTTAGTTTAATATTAGTTTTATATTCATATAAAAGGTTAGATATATTTTGATTTTTTATATTAGGCTCTCGGACTGTAACAATATACTCTAAGAATAAGAAGCTTATTTATATCAATAAAAACAACATAATTAAAAAAGAAAATAAATTAATCTATATTTTTCTCGATATTTTCCCAATAAATATTATTTGTTTATGTAAGAAATAATTTTCTAATAATAATTATATATAAATATGTATAATTAGTATATTTATATATTATGAATAATTGTCAACATAATAATGTTATTTTGTTTGTTTTTCTTTTCAGGTAAGCAATTCATTCTTCAAGGAAGAAAAATATGTATTTTTCGTGGAAATATTCATTGCAAATTAACAAAACAAACAAATAATAATAAAAATTATGTTTACCATGGTGAGATTAATTCAAATCAAAATTAAATCAACATTAAGATAATTTTTATCTAAATTATAAATATCTTTTCATGCTTTTACATTCGTTATTATATTCATAATATAAAACAAACTAATTTTGAATTTCAAAAGAAATAAATCAAAACAATATTTTATGCTTACCAAGTTAAGAGTGAATGCAAAAAAAATCCAATCCAATATAAAAATGGAATATTTTGATTAGTAGAAAAAGGACAACCCTTTATAAATTAATTAATCTTGAAATTAATCTTTAGTTAAAAGCACAAAAACAAGAAAGATACACCTATATATTCATTTTTATTTGTAATTCGCCGTCATAATTGTCACAAAAACTATTAGGATAAATTAATCTTTTGTTTATCTTTTCACGATAAATTATTAAATTGATTAATTTAAATATAATTGTAAATGGGAACAAAAAAAATATTGAAAATAAAATTTCCAATTTTTTTTTTGGTATTATGTATCTTTTTTGTTTCCTCAAGGTTAAAAGTATCATCAGAAATTAAATTATTTATTTTTTTTTTATTTTTTGTGATTAATTACATTTATGCTCACTAATTGCTTTCATTAATGCTTTTATAATTTATGTCATAAAACTCATTTCATACATTATTATTTTTAATACCAGTTATTTCCTCGATACATCAGTAATAAAATTACTTTAATGGATGACTCAAGGATATTTCTCTATTGTTGCGATAACTTTTTTTGTTAATGTGTACACCTGGACGAATAATTTTCATTGATTATTATTCATTTCATTCATTTTACCTTTATCTAAATTCCATTAAATCTATTTAGTAATTTAAATAAGATAATAATAAAATATTCATTTTTTTATTTGAAAAACAAATAATGAATAAAAATTAAATAAATAAATTATATTATGAATTGATAATTTAAATATAAAAAGAATACATGTAAACATTTTCATATCAATTAATCTTCTTTTATTATCTATAATAAAAAGCTAATATTGTACATGCATACCTAATGTTAAATACATTGTGAACTTACTTGTTCAAATAAATCTTGTTTTAAATAAGCATGAATTAAATTTAAAGGATTATTCGTTATATCGTAAGCAATTTATTATTCGCCAATAAAATGTTAATAGACAAAGTGTAGTCAACAATATGGTAATTGATTATTATAATGTAAAAGAACAAAATATTTTTTGTATAAGTATATAATGTATATAACTAAAATCAAATGTTATTTATTAGTATTTTTGGAAAAATAATTAAACTAAATGTGATAATAATTCTTAAATTTCTTTTAACATAAAGTCACATAATTAAATTTGATAACAATTCGATTAATTTGCAAAGATTTTGTTCGTGATCTTAATGAAATGAACATTGTCATAAATATACACATAATAATATAAAATAGGAATGTATGACAATACCTTGTAACCTATAGTGTTATATATAAATATCTACAATAGTCTTATCATTAGCAGAGGGAAATAGAAAGTATCGAATTTGAGGAGCTATAAAAAAAATAATCTGCTGTAACATTTTTTTAATCTTTTGTTTTTGTCGAGTCTTTAGACAATGCTTGTGAATAACATTATTGACTTCAGATAAACATGCATAACCTTTTTCTATATTCGAATAACATGCTTTCAAACATTGCATTCTAGTCGTTTATTGTCCTTTATTATTATTTTAATTAAAAATTACTTCAGGTTACGAAAGAAAAATATTGCAGATTATTCTTAAAAACAAGAATTACAAATATACCTTGCATATTATTGAAATTATTGAAATACATATTTACTTTACTGGAATAAAACAGCATTGCAGTATAATATCTAAGCTTAATACATAAAAACGTTGTTTTTTTTTTAATGTTGGACAAGAAATTGTATTTTATAATTCTGAGAAACTTAAATGAAAATTTAAGTAAATTTCTCTATATATATTCAGAAATATGCTTCTTGACTATAATGTATTTATACCAAATATGTTGTGTACACATCTTCGGTCCCTTGAGTTTTTAACATTCCTAAAAGCTAAAAACATTTTTCTTAATAAATTTAATTATCCAAAATATATACTATTTATTTATATTTATATGTTAGATAAAACTCATTATTAGATAGTTCGAAAATTAATTTGAAATTCCGTATAATGTGTTGTGTATATAAATTTTATCTCATATTAAAGGGTATATAATAAATAAAAAATTTTCCAATATCCTGATTCTCCTACTTTCGATAGAAAAACAAATTAAATGCAATATATTTAAAAAAAAAAAAAAAAATGTTTTGTAACTTTCTCTTAAGTGAAGAAAAAGTTTTATACATAATGTTATTATGTATATATGCAAAATGTTCAGAAAGTTTTTTTTTATCTGCATTAAATGTTAAAATTAATTTTCTGTCAATATTTTTGATTTTTTAAAAGTACATATTTTCTTTATAGGAATTTTTTTTTTTTTGGAAAAGTTTTTTTTTGGGCCTTACGTTGTATTCCGGTCTTAAGTTTTTCCACATAGAATTTTTCCTAACATTGCATTTTATTAAAAATAAAACTTAAAAAATAAAAAACTGCTAGAATATCCTAAAAAAAAATCTTTTTTTAATATTTTTTAAATTTATTTTTATTTCAAAATTGGGGTGTTTTACAAAAGTGACAACAATGAAGGCTAGCTAAGATGTAAACATTTTTTTTTTTAAAAACATTAAAATCATAAAATTCCTACTTAAATTATACTTTATTTTTTCACCAAAAGTTGTAGGTTGAAGGCAAACAAAAATTTCTCTTACAGGCATACCTCGATTAACGCTACCTCTTTTAGCGCTGTTTCGCTATAGCGCTCGTTTGATTTTGTGAAAAAAAAATTTTTTTTCAACTTTAAAATATTTTTTAAAACGTTTTATTTTTCAAATTTGATATTTATAATTCTTGGAATCCCTCTTTTTCAAAATTTCAAAAATAATTATAATTCGGGAATCCTAAATATCAAAAATCATCAAATAATAATTATAATTCGGGGAATCCTAATGTGAAATTATGTATTAATTGTTCATTCGAAATAGTGATACAAATAGTTTTATTGTTTGGTTATACCTATGTATTGAATTCTAATTTAGTTTCTAATTTTTAAAAAAAGTATAAATGAATTAAAAAAAAATTTCAAAAAAAAATACAACTTTTTTTATTTTTGACTTCATAAAGTACCAAAAAAAAATTGGTCAGAAACGTAACCATATATTTTCCTGTAAATAGCACCTCTTTTAACGCTGTTTCTGTTAACGCTCAATTTTCAGCAATTTTCAGGAACACATCATGAGCGCTAAACGAGGTATGCCTGTATTTGTATACAAATGATAATCCATTTTGTAATAATATACAATAATATAATTCATAAATGCATTTTTTAATCTAAAACTAAGTATATAAACGAAAAGTATCTTCTCAACACTTTTAAATCATAATAATTTTTAAATATATGACTTTATGGAATTTAATTTAATTTTAACTCACATATCCTTGCCTGATTTTTCTTTTTCCATTAAAATCTTCTAGTTCGTTCTACTTAATTTTAATATTTTAAGAAACTTTTTTAACTTTTTCTTCATCAAGAACATTATAAAAATTTATAATTGTTTTCTCATTCTCAACTTCTTATTTCCGAAAAATCTCTTACGAAGTTCAACTTTTCAAAAAATAACTTATTTTTTTTAAATGTTTTTTAATTAAATATTTATTTTTGCTTTGTTATCAAGAAATTAAAAAAAACGCAGAAGGTAATCCGGGGATAACATATTATGTAGAAAAAATTAGTCTTTAAGTTTTTAATATTTAAAATAATTCATTGAGTTATAGTTATACGAAAAAGATTACAGAAAACATTAACAAATTATAATTTTTGTTTGTTATTAACTATAAAATATACAAAAAAATTACTTGCCTGTGAGTTATAATCTGGTTTTCCGAATATTACAATGCTCACAATAGCTTTAATATTATTTTAATTTTTAAAAAAAACTCAGATACTTACTTACTTATTCAAAATGTACATTACGCAATTAATTGATATCCTGATCAAAATCAATGTTTAAAATATAATCTTTTCAACAATCATGAATGTTGAACAAAATCTTTAAACTTTAAAATTTAAATATTGATTAAAAATAAATTTGAAATAAAATATAATATTGATAGAAAAAAAAAATAAATAAATTGTTATTCCCTCAGAAATTTATTAATATTTAAAATATTATCAAATAACATTAAATTGAATATAAAATGAAATTTTTATGCATATGAACACTCTTTCCTTATTCAAACCAAATTGATTTAAAATTAAATTTTCTTGTAAATTTTAGTTTAAAATTTAATTTTGATTTCCATCTATCTATCTAACTATCTATCTATCTATCTATATATATAAAACCGAAGTTGTATGTTTGTATCTTAGTCTGTTTGTATGTTCCGAATAGGCTCCTAAACCGCTCAACCGATCGTTTTCAAACTTACACCATGTCTTTGTGTCAGGTCGGAGGTCGTTATAGGCTATTTTAAAATTTGGTTGGCCTCCTACCCAGGGACCTCCGCCGGGGGCGGACTTCAAAAGTTTGTCCGATTTCATTCAAATTTGGTACGTAAAAAGAGGAAGTGATTACAAACAAATTCCGTAACAAAATATTTGTTGACCTCCTACCCAGCGACCTCCTACCCAGGGATCTCCCCTCGGGACGGATTTTAAAAGTTCGTCCGATTTCATTCAAATTTGGTATGTAAAAAGAGGAACTGATTACACACAAATTTCGTAACTAAAAATTTGTTGACCTCCTACCTAGGGACCTCCTACCCAGAGACCTCCCCTGGGGGCGGACTTCAAAAGTTCGTCCGATTTCATTCAAATTTGGTATGTAAAAAGCGGAACTGATTACACACAAATTTCAAAACAAAATATTTGTTGACCTCCTACCCAGGGACCTCCTACCCAGGGACCTCCTACCCAGGGACCTCCTACCTAGAGACCTTCCTGGGGGCGGACCTCGAAAGTTCGTCCGATTTCATTCAAATTTGGTCCGTAAAAAGAGGAACTGATTACATACAAACTTCGTAACAAAAAATTTGTTGACCTCCCTGTGGGCGGGTTTTAAAAGTTCGTCCGATTTCGTTTAAATTTGGTACGTAAGAAGAGGAAATAATTACACACAATTTCGTAACAAAAAATTTGTTGACTTCCTACCCTAGGGGGGAACTTCAAAATTTTGTCCGGTTTCATTTAAATTTGGTACATAAAAATCATTAAACACGAATTTTGTAACAAAAAATTTGGCCCCCTCTTTTTCGAATATATAGAAATCAATTTCTTTATTACTAATTACTACAAAATATTAAAAACTAAACCACTCAACCGATCGTTGCGAAATTTACACCGTCTCTTTGCCTCGGGGTCGTTATAGGCTATTTGAATGGCACCCTACCCAGAAATCCCTCCCGCGGAGGACTGCAAAAGTTCTTCCGATTTCATTCAAATTTGATTCATAAAAAGAGGAAATGGATAAAAACACAAATTTGGTTTGGAAACCTGTTTAAGGAAAGGATATCATTCGATTACATACAATTTAAGTGTTGAATAAGTAGAAATGATAAATATTAATTCTTCTTAGATATTTATAAAATAATTAGCTCCTATAATTCTTCATAAATCTGACAACAAAAATTTCACTTAAAACGTATGTTCCACAACAACGTGTGTGCGGGTACAGCTAGTTTATAATAAAATATAAAATAAAATTTATCTATATAATATAAAAATATGATTACTTTAGTATATTAAGAAATTGATTGATTTTAGAATTTGTTATGTTCTTAATAATAACAGTAACCATATACTATCTCTTTATTCAAATTTTAATTTATTACTAGAGAACTCCCATGCTTAGAAAGTTATGAAAATTAATCTTTTTAACTATGTTCTACATAATTTATATTTGTGAAAATGAATCAACATTATTTGTTTTTTTTTTTTTTTTTTTAACTCTGTTTTTATTTCTTCTCGCAACATTAATCTTTTGTATTCTTTTTGTATTATGAAAGTTTAAAAATAAAAATACGTAAAACATATAAATAAATTTTAGATGAAAACTCTAGATATTAAAATAACTGGACAAAGATAGATTTAAATTAAAAATCTGATTGATAATAAAAATTAAATTCAATTAAAATTGAAATTAAAAACTATATAAATAAATTATTTTTATTACTCTTCTATATAAATATTATTTTAATATTTTTATGTTTAGAAAGTTGAACATATATTTATATAATATATATTATATTTTTTTTTGTAAACATTTTTTTATTGTATAAATGTTGAAATGAATACTTTGTGTGAAAAAAAATATTTATTTAATTTTTATGATTTTAGTTAAATGCAATTTATATCTTACTTTAAAATGAAAAATCATTTGGTTTTCTTTTAAAGAAAATTTATTATATTGTGTTTAATATTTTTTTTGTTTATGAAAGTTTGAAATATCGATGAAACTTAATAAGTATTTCTTTTTTAGTTTTTATATTATATTTTTATTCATATTTTATATCCATGAGTTAAACTTTAATTATATGTAAACCTATTAAGTATATATTTAAATTTAGATATTATATTTAAACTTGTTATTTCCCATATTTGTTATTGTTCTAATTTTTGATAATTAAGGAATTCTTCATTTGACCAAAATCATCGGACATTTTTATTCAGTTGCATAATTATGTTTTTTTTTTATGTGATTTCATTACTTAAAAAAGTTTCTCTAAAAGTTTCAGTTAAAATTTTTGGGTCTTTTTCAGATTTAATTGGTAACCTTTATAATACTTATTTTTTTATGAAATCTGGGATAAATATTGTTTAAAAAAATTCACAAAATGTAAGGCAAAATAACTAAATTTCATACAGATGGCAAGCAAGGGTTTTTTTTTGTTTTTATAATTTTTCTTAATTGTGAAGTCACAACACATTTTTATTTTTAATTAAATTTTAAAAACAAAAAAATTTAAGTATGAAAACTTAGTGATTATTTTTTTCTTTAAAAAAAAAATTGTTTTCTTAAAGTTGAAGATTTTAATTTAATAATCCATAAAATATATGTGTATACAAGATATTTTATTTAATAAAAGATTGTAGGTCAATTTTATCCAATTTCAATAAAATAAAATTTAATTACATATTTTCATTTTTATGGTAAAAAAGAAAAGTAAAACTTAATTGCTTTGTGGCTAATAAATTACACATTTAGATATATACATTTTAATTAAAGTTCAATAAAATAAAACTTAAATGGTTATCAAAAAATTAGAAAATGTAATTAAAACTTATTATTAATTTATCAATCACCAAAAATTATTGATTTTACAAAAAAAAATAAAGTACTTATCTGGGGGGTGAATTATGTAGCTGATATTTCATATTTTAAGTATGTATATGAGACCTTTTTGAATGTTTTAATTTTTAGTGTTCTGTAATCTTTATTATGTAAAACTTTTTACATACACTAATATCCTTCTTCACACTAATGATTAGAACTATAACGAAAAGTTATTCACAATGATAAAATAATGGTTAAGTTTGGGGTTTAGAAAACACAATAAAGTAAAAAGTGATTAAGTTCTTGGTTATTGGGTATATCTCACTTATTGAAATTTACGTCAAGGTTTGATTAGGAGTTAGTATTATCTTAAATAATTAACAACCGTTGGTCTTTGGCAAAGAAGTTAACAACAGAATCAGGTGGCTCAATTATAATTTTAATTCAAACCCAACTTTCGAAGTATTTTAACTTTTAATAAAAATATTTAATTTAACAACATTCTTTATTTTTCGACATTCTGTTACATTTTTCTTACAATTTTCTTTTGTTTTTTTTTAGAGTTCTAGATTAACGTTATCTTTACTACTAAGAAATTTAATTGTTTAAATTTAATGTATCTATTGTGAAACAAATATTTAATCTTAAGGAAAATTTTACAAAAAACCTCATGAATATTTAATTTTATACATAATTTTGTTCTAAAGATAATACAATTTTTCTTCTTTACTATACAGTGAGGATAGTGATAATCATATAAGGCGCTTTTTATTTTGATTGCATTCCATTTTCATCGCTTCACATTTATAATGTGATTCTGTAATCGATTTTATAATTGAATTAGTACTAAAATCAAATGAACCTTTAACTCAAAACACTTAGGAGTAGATAATTAATACTATTTTAATCACGAATTTCCTGAACAGAGGGTCATAGATAAGTAGTTAGGTTTTGTACCTAGTTAGAGCATTTTATTTTGATATACTTAGATGAAAAATTATTATGAAAACCAATAATTGACGCATAATATGTAGGTACTATAATTTATTTTCTTTTTTTTTTTAATTTTATTATTTTGTTCTTTAAAGAATATTATAAAAAATAATAGTAAAGATTTCTAAACTGATTTGGCATAGAAGTGAAAGAATTATGTTTATCTAGAAATTATTAGTTTTTAATTAAAAATAATAATGATAATAATAATAATAATTTTAATACAATTTCATTCGCTATGTTATAATTTATGATGGCAAAAAAAAAATTAGACAAAATAATTTTTCATGCTTTCTTTTTTTTTTTTTGGTCCAATCTAAGAGGAAGTTGGTACAAAAGAAAAAAAACACAAAAATTATAATAACCTTGTCTGGAAGAGGCGGAGAACAGGCGTACTAAAAATATATAGTTAAAGTGGCTAAAAATTTGTTGTTTTATTATTATATTTTTTTCTCATTAAAAAGATGATATCATGTTGTACTCATTTATCAATATGAATTTTTTTTTTATTCTGTAAAATTTAGCATACAACCGTGGAAAACAAAATAAAGATATAACCACTTTTTTTTTGTTCTTGTGTTTTATTAAGACAGAAAAGAGATTATATTTCTGGTTAAGAGGAATATTGTTTATTTTTATTTTTTATTTTTTTGTTTGTTAGTAAAGTCCATAACTAATAATGAAAATTAAAAATAAAAATTGCTTCTGGTATTATTATTTTATATTTTTTTTTTTCTTATGTACGGACAGTTGTTTCTTATATTTAGGTATATTTCTGCATAGTTTTTCATTTATTCTCATACAAAAAAAATTTGTTTTTTTGTTAATATAAAAAATCTTTTGTTCAATAAAAGAAAATTGATATTGGGAGGAGGAGGAGGACTCATGGTGCATGATGAACTTTAACATAAAAACTTTTTTTGTTTGACTGAAAATTAAAATTTTTTTTTATGGGGCAAAATAATAAGAACATAGTTTTAGTTGCTTCTACAATAAGGACGTACAGTTTTTTCTTTTAGTTCATACTTAATAAATTTTTATAGTTTAATTAATATAAAAAAAAAATTATTAAAATACTTTTATATACTTAGATATATAGTTATAGTTTTTTAATTGTTAACATTTTGGAAAATTCTGATAAATTTAAAACTCCTCAATCGAAGTTCTGCAATATCCAATCTGCAATATCCAATTCTGTAATATCCAAAATTTCGCAGAATTTAGTTTATATGATAAATGCATATTATATTTTATTTTTTATTTTTAATGTTCTTTTCAATTTTTTTAAAATTTATTTCGAAAGAAGAATTTTTTCCTATTTTTCATGAAAATACATACCTTTCAACAAAATATGGTTCATCGAGATGTAATGACAAATATTATGTCCGAGTTCAACATCTTCTACAATCATATCAAGCATTAAATCTCTCTAATTTACTTAAAATTAATATTATTAAAATTCCACAAATTTATTCTATTAAATTTCATAGCTTTTTTCGTACAAATTTGAAATTAAGAACTGGACATTGTTGATGTGACAGGCATTTACCTTTCTATATGGAGAATTAGCTGAAATGAAATTTATCTTCAGAAAAGTGGAAAATCAAGCAATCAAGTGTTGCAGAATTATTCTCAATAAAATTGTGTTTATTGCAGCATAATCGCAATTAGTTTAATCTTTAATGGCATATTTATGTCATTCAAAATACTAACTATTTTTATTATATAGGAAAATACCATATACTTCCTATTGCCACAAAGAGTTGAAACATTTTTATATTTATATATAGTTAAATATTATGTTTCCATTAATGTGGTTCCCAAAGGACTTAATTCCCATAAATTTGTTTTTATTGAGAAAATAAATTGGTAAATGTTTTTTTTTTTTTTCTAAAGAAATGTAAGAAGTACGCTTTTGATTAATATTATTTTAATATTTTATGCATACATCATGAATACGTTTAAAGGTAGTCTTTAAAAATATAAAAGTTATAACACAAAATCTTAACTTATATATAATAACTTTAATGAATGTTAATAATTTTGTAAATATTTATGTAAATCAGAAATAAGATCTGGAAACTAAAGTTATAACATGTAAAGCAGCATAGTGCAAATTGGGGGAAAATATCGATTAGTCATTGTGAAAAGTAAATATTAGGACATACTATGGACAATAATCGTGATTTCTTAATTTATTTTCCATAATAATGTATATACATATAAATTCATAATATCAACATAAAAGCAATTTCTTTATAAAGTTAAAAAAAAAAGTTTCCTAAAAACGTGATTAGCTTATAAAAATTATTTTAACAAAAAAAAAATAAATAAAAAATAAAAAAATAAAAATAGGCAAAAATATCTGCAATCATTGGTGTTGTTAACAAGGATATTAAAATTAAAATTGAAGCATCTATTATTTATAATGAATTTAGCTTTACATAATAGCTTTTATGAGTAGTATATTTAATATAAATTCAAAATTCGTAACATAAACATATGTTATACATACAGAAGTAAACTTATATTGATACAGGGTGTTAACAAAATTGCAAACAACAAGAGATAACTACATTATAAACAAAAAAAAGTTAAAATTAATTTTAACATATTTTCTGTCAACCCTTCGAATCTTCAATAGTAGGGATACCATATTTTGATCTCTTTTTTTTTATAGCTTCGAAATGCGAAATGCCCTTTGATAGTTTTTCAAGTTCTAGGGCTTTTTGAATAGGTAATTAAAAGTTGGATTTATGGTAACCGAAAGTTGGACAACCTCAAAAATGCTGTAAAGCCCACCGTTTTCGAGATATTTGCCAAAAAATAAAAATTTGCTTTTTTTGGTCTCTTTTAAAGAGATCAAAATATGGTATCCCTATCAATAGCCGAACTTTTTTATATCATACATTTAAAACAAGATATTTAAAAAAAAAAGTATATGCATTTCGAAGCTATATGGGAAAACTCCTTGAAACAATTAAGTGGAATAATGACTAATATTAATCACAAATTGATTTTCTTCGGAAAGAAAGCACTTTTCCAAAACATAAGTCTTATGCAAATCAGAAAAATATGAAGATTATAAAAAAAACCTCATTATGTTTTAATAAAAATATTGAAAGAAATAAGTAGTTTTTTTTTATCATGAAAACTACTCAGGTACAATTTTTTTATTAGTGCTTTTGAATAAATCATGATGAAAGTTTTTTTTTTTTCAATTAAGTCAGCACAAAAAAGCTAATTTTGAGAAATCATTAATGAATCTGCATCTGAAATTATAATATGCAGCATAAATTTATTCATAATCAAAAAAAAAATAAAAAGATAAATAAAAAATTTATGATTAAAATGAAGCTATAGAGAAAAATTATGTAACTATGATATTTTATTATCGTTTGATTTAGAAAAAGCAAAAAAAAATTTCTGGATGATATTATCACGTTTGAATTTAAAAATATAAAATAATATAATGTTTGATAAGTCAAAACTGGATTTTTAATAAAATAGTTTTATAAGAAGTTTGATGATTTTACAGGTGTAGACAGTGCCGGATAGAACATTCACTGGGCCCTGGGCAAAAGATTCTAAAAGGGCCTTTTTTGTAAAAAAGTAAATGTAAATATACTGATTGACCGCAAATCCATTGACATAAAATGTGTTATAGCGTTTCTGCACTGGCAGTATTAATATCGGTTCTTGCGAAAGATGTCTTTCTTTCAGCTCTCGTTCGTCTTTGGCCATATAAAAAAAACACAAGAACCGAAAGAAAGACTCTTCTAAGTACATACTTTGTCGCTTTGCAGTTTGTAGATTATTATTTTTTGTTGTTTTTCTGCCTTAAATTAAAAAAAATAATAACAAACAGAACAATAAATTCATAAGCAATGAAAATTTGTTTTTTTCTGTCAAAAGTAAGTGCAAAGGAAGTTCTTTTGGGAGTGTGTACAACTTTTTCAAAAGACTGTTTTGAGACGTAGAGAAAGGATATTAAATGTGGAATATGTAATTTTTTATTAGAAATAATTTTAGTAAAAGTATAATCATTTGGTGGGCCCTGGGCAACTGCCCAAAGTGTCCATATGGGCTATCCGGTATTAGGTGTTAAGTTATTCGTGGTTTCACCATTTCACAGAAGAACTATGTGATTTAAAGTTGTGGTTGGGTTTATGAGACAACAATCACATCTTAAGCAATTTATCTACAGCTGCTCGATCTTAAGGATTTTCGGGAGTCTCTGTGGGGATGCAGAGATTACAACTTTTTTTTTGTAACCTTTACGTCTGTGAGATAGAAAACCTTTTGTTTCTTCTTGCCTATTTTTCTTAAGCGTCCGTTTCTCGTAACTCATCTAATATAGTGAATAACTTCACATCCCTGAAGAAAGACTTTATACAGGAAGACTATACTATATATTATACAAAAGGACTCATTATTAAAATTTTAGAAAACAAATTTCCAGCAGAGTCAAATCCTGCCAAAAGATTCTAACAATTATGATAATTCAGTTTATTTTGGTTTATTTGGTGCTAACGTTTTGTCCAAACAAACCTTTAGGTTTCTCTTCAGGCCAGATTTATTATTTATAATTTTTTTTTTAGTTATTTCAAGTTATCATAATTTTGTTTGCTGCTTTTTTAGATTTTTGATGAAGGGTTTACGTTTACAACAACGAATATATGATTCAATCAAATAAAAATAAAAATAAAAATCTGTTCGATTAACCGAGATTGTAAGTGATTACTATTATAAACGATTACTACAGTGTAGATTGAAAATATAGTAGAAACAAAGAGTATATAATATTACATATAAAAAAATTGAATCTACATACATTATTCTTTTACTTTAATTTCACCCGGTTTTTTTTTATTTAAATTTTTGATTCAAGCATTAACTTTCTAATATTTATTTCCAAAAAAAAATACCAACGACAAGCAAAAAAATATTCATCCATTACTTTTCAAATAACCTTTGGGCATTTCAAATTTTATATTATTATATTTAACTTTTAAAAATAACTGTCTGTAATCAAATTGTTTGACATTTTTTCCTAATGGACCCCAATGAAAAATAACTTAAGCTTAGTTTTTATTTTTTTAAATAAATTGAAGAGATTTTTGAAATAGAAGTTCACATAAGCTATATAAAAATAAAATTGATTTCGCAAAAAAAATACAATAATAAAAAAAAAATAATAATAAAATAAATAGAAATAAAAACAGTTCAATTCAATTTATTAATTTAGGTCAAATTTTTTTGATTTCATCTTACTTTTTTTTTTCTTTTGTTTTTCTATTACATGACCAGCACATTTCAGCTAATCTTAGATGTGTAAATTTCAATTAACTTAAAATTATTTTATATATATTTTTTATTCAAGTTTTTTTTTTTTTTTGTTCTTAATCAGCTGTTTTGATTTAATGGGCATATTATTTTATTGGTAATTATACAAAGTAATATTGTTTATAAATTTGTGTACGACAAATGGCGCAATGGTAAAGTGCTTTTTGTTTAATATCAAAAAAAGTTATGTAGGAGTTCACCACTCAGATCACTTATAGTCACAAATTCGTAACGTAATAATATAAGGTGAAAGAGTCCTGAAATTGGATTGTTGTGACATTCTTTACACTTCAACACCATGAAGTTCAACTTTAGATTAGTTCTCAACATTAAAATTTTGTATTGATTTGTCTTAAAAGAGGAAAACAAAAAAAATAAAAGAATTGATTTTGCGAAAAATATTTTTTAATTATATTTTAATTATGTTTTTATTAATACAAATTTATATCATATTTCCAATTAATAATTTATTTTAAAAAGCATAATTTTTTTTTAATTTAGCCTGGCTTATATTCATCATAATAGCATAATTTTTAAAAATAACAAATTTTCGCATTTTGAATATTTTAATTTTTTTACCCAGACTACAGTAGATTTTCAGACCTTTAATTTATTATAAACTTTAAATTCAAATCTACAAATACAAATACAGGCTTTCACAAATGATCAAAAATTCAAATATTTCTTATCTTTAATACTTTAATGCAAAAAGCCCTTAGCCCTAAATTCAATGTTTGCACTATTGTAGAAGAATAAGAAGAATATTGGGAAAGAAACAAATGCTACTATAGGCTACTATAGTTCTTTATAGACACTACTAGACTGTTCAAAGAGCTACTTTTCTATTCTAGGACGGTAATTATAAGTATAAAAGGCTTATTCTAGCCTAAGTCACCAAATTATTAACAAAAAATAAATAATGTTTATTTTTGACATAATCATTAAAAAAAATAAATATCTTTATGGCGCGGTGTCAATATCATTCATATCTACATAAAAAAGTAAAAATTTTTGTAAGTAAATATAATGTATTTTATATACACAACATTTACTTACGTACATATATACATACCTATATCAATTTATGATTTATTAAATGCATTGAACCAATTAAATTTCATTTTATTATAAATATAAAAAAAAAATGTAGGTATCACGAACTTTAAAAAAAAAAAAATTAAATTAACTTTTATTTTATATATATATTTTTTATTTTTTTATTTTCTATAATTGGAAAAACCTTGACTATGACATAATTAATTTAGTAAACAAGAAATGAATAATTTTCAAGAAAAAAAAAAGTAAATAAATTAAATTGTTAAAAACTAGTTTACCGTAATAACAACGTTATGAAAATAATATTTTCTAACTGCACCATTTTTTTTTTCCTTTTTTGTGCGGTCGATTGTAATAATTTTGTGTAATTTAGAATTTATTTTTTTTTTATTTAAAAATAATTTAATCCACCTACCTACCTACATGTTTTTTTTTTTCAGTTCAAAATTAATTCATGTGAATATTTTTATATAAAGTGGACTAATTTTTATTATATTGCTGCTGAAGTTCCCCTCATAAGCCCGTGCTATAATATTATAAGTCCAGATAGTAGAACAACATTAAGTATATAAGATATTTTTTAAAATTGAAAATAAAAAAACTGATTTATAAATTTGTAATTTTTTTTTATTGAAAACTGGGGTAGTGGATCAGTGTGCAATTCTATATATATTTTCTATTTATATATTTTCCAATTCTGACCGTTGACTAATATTAAAAACAATAATTGAATGACAATAATCTGTAGATAATTAAGTAATATTAAAACGTTAAATTTTACATTTTCTTTTTCACTTTTTTAATACCAACTTGCTCGAAATCTTGTAATTAATATTTTAAAGCTATAGATTCGATAATCATTTTTCTTATTAAGTTTCTTCATAATTCTTTACTTTTTAAAATATTGAGAAATTGTTAAATATAAATTCGAAAAAGCAAACATATAGTAATCTAAATTAAATTAAACAAGATTCATGTTAGCAGCACGTGATATTTTTCTAATTTGAAATATTTTGTAAAATATTCTATCAAGGACTTGAAATTTAAATTGATTTGATCATCTTGTCAAATAAAATAGCAATACTATGAACAATGTCTATTAAGTAAATTTTTTTTACTTTTTCTAAATGAACTTCTAAATGACGGGATGTGTAATAGTATCATCATTATAGTCTATTTCTATTGCATTAGAGATTAGAGAATGTTAATTTCTATTAGATTCTAGGACAATTTATTGTTCATTTGAATCAAGTGATTGTGTTTTGTTATTATTATTAAATTTCGATTTATATCTAAATCCCAATAATTTTGACAGAAATTATAAAAATTATCTATGGTTTTAAAATTTTAAGCCTTTAATTAATAAATTTAATGAAAAATGTGCGAGATAAAATCAGTAATTTATTTTCATTATTTGAACACAAAAACTAATGTATTTTTATATGCTTCAATTAGATTTTCAATTAATTGAATTAAAGTATCATGTTTTTTTTTTCATTTTTTTTTATTAAATAAAATCGATTTCCACGATTTTATTTATTAAATTTAATAAGATTGATCTGAAATTTTTTTTCGGTTCATTAATTTTTTTATTTTATTTTTTTTAAGAAAGTTCAATTAATTAATCTTTTGTTATCAATTGTAATAAATCTGGTCATAAATAAGTATCAATATAAAAAAATATACAAAAAAATTATGTGTATCTTTTTTTTTTCTCTTATAATAACCCTTTTTTATTTTCTTATAATAATATACAATCTTCTCAATTAATAAAATAAAAAATTTCTCCAAAAAAAAATATTAAAAAAAAAAAAGGTTAAAAAAAAATTCATGCTAATAAATCAATATGTTTCCTGATGATATTATTTTGTTTTCTATTTATGATACTTTTTTTTTTTAAGAAATTGATTGAAATATGATTTTTATCTGTTGTTGAAAAAAAAAAAGTATATTGCGAAACATTTTCGTTTCGATACAGTTAAATTAATTTTGTTTTTTTTGTTGGTCAAATTCAAAAAAAAAAATTTAAGAACAAACACTTAGTGGACAACTGAAAAATTAATACAAATTTCAGAGCGAGCTGGGAGTCAAACGAGTAACCGAACACCTAGATATGATACGCCATGAAGCCGAATTTAGTTTATTGTCTTTGATTATTTGAAAATTTCAGCTGTTTTTAAACAAACAAATAAATAAATAAAAACAACCATTATGAACTTTGTTATTATTTTAATTCATTTTCATTACAATTTGTGATAATATTTTGATGAATCAATTTATCACCATTATCAAGCCTAATATTTGGACGTGGTGGTGGTGACATTGTGAAAATTAAATTTTCTAAAAAAGAAATAGGAAACTTTTTCAATTAAATTTACTTGTTTTTTTGTTTTGAAAAATTATTAGTAAAAAATTATAAAATAAATTACCAGCATTATTGTAAAACTAGAAAAAAGCCTGCACAGAAAAAATAGTGCAGGCCTAGCCTAGTAACTATGCGTTGATTTTTGTCATTTCGAAAAGAATGCTTTTATTTTTTAATTGATAAAGTACGCCTTGATTTTTTTTGTTTATATTTTAAAATTTTTATCAAAGTACGCCTTGCATTTAGTGTTGCATAGTCATTCGGTTATTTTATTTATTATTTACGTTTAAAAAAATAAATTGAGGAAAGTGCCAACACTGTCAAGGTCGTTTAAGAGGTGAGTTCACCTTTTATTATATTAGATTTGAAAACATTGCCACAAATTTCATATATAATATAGAAAATATAAAGAAGAATATAGAGAAGTTCAAATAATTACAGCTGATAAATTATAATAATTTTAATCAATTGAAATTTTACATCGATATTAATGTTTAAAGTGAAAAATTAAAAAAAAATATATTGATTTTGAGGAAATTTTTCTAAATTATATTTTCATTAAAGACAAAGTTCGTGTAATACAAATTTATGACACACATAACATGTCTAGTGAGTTTATGACATACATACATATGTACAATTTGTTTTTTTAGAGCATAGCATGATTGTTAGAATAAAAAAATTTTTATTCAGAATATTTTATTTCACAAGCCCAGAAAACAATAAGTTTTGAAGCCCTTGATTTTAAAAAAAAAATGTATTTTAAACATCAAAAAATCAATTAATGCATACAATCATACAAATCAACTGATACAAAACAGTTGAAAATTTTTGTATCGTACTTATTCTTAAAAAAATACAAATACAATGGCTAGTGTGTTTGAAATATTTTCCTAAATTTTATTTTTATCTTTGATATAAAAAAAATTAAGATAAACAAAATGATTTTTCGTTTAAGACAAAATTTTATTTACAATTTTTCCTACAAAATATTATATTACACACATATTATGTTTCCTATTTTGTTTTAATAATAAGACAATTGACACTATTATATAGATATAGTTAAGTACATGATTGTGTCATAAAAATTTCACTTCCTTTTAAGAGGTTATTGACTTTTTAATTATATATAATGAATTGATAAAAATGCGGACCAAAAACAAAATTTTTATAAAATCTAAAATCTCTATCTCTGGTGACTAATTTATTGGACAAAAAAGTTTCGTACCATAATCATCTAACAAAGCCAAATTCATAACCAATTACCGTTTATGTATATTTAGCATTAATATAATGTGTATATATATACTTGTATATATAAAAAACAAACTTAAGTATGTACAGTTTAAAAAAAACTTTAGATATTTTTAATTCCCTATGGGGTTATTATACTTTACAATAAAATAAATATAAAATAAAAAAACAAAATAAGCAAAGAATCTTTGCGAAATCAGACCTTCTGTTTCACACAATAAATTTCTGCAAATAAAGTATATGTTTAAATAAATAAAACTATTATAATGCCGGTTTGTATGAGTTTTTTTTTTTGATAAATATTTTTAGGCAGCACAAATCGATCCTCTTATTCAAACTCATATTTGGTTACATATTAAGATCCTAAATAGATCGAAATTATATGTTGAGAAGCGAAACCAGAGCATGACAATGTCGTAGGATAACGAATACGTACACCACTATAGTATTATTCCATGAAGTGTGACATTATATATTTTGCACAATTCAATATTTCTATCGTCGACGAGATGTTGTGTTGTTATTTTACAATTTTCATTCAAAATCTGCTTTAATTCTAATTAATTAAAATTTAAAAATTTAAACATATATAATATCGGACAAAACATATTTTTCATTTTAAGTCACAAAACCAAAAACTCAATGTACAAAACTTATAGAGAAATTTTATTGAATTTCAGTGATCTTCTTTCATTTGAAATGTTCATTACAAACAAATTAGTGCGTACAAACAAACCATTGTCAGAAGAAATATCACAGGCACCAAACTTCAAACATTTTCCATTATTTCGTCTTCTAAAATATTTTTATGTTTATTTTGTCGGACAATGATTTTTTTATTCTTATGTTGTTAATTCTTTAAAAGAACTAACAAACAATGCAATTTTTTTCTTACAACCATAAAGCTCTCTAAAAATTAACAAAAGAATACATAGAGGTGTGATCGTTAAAGAAATTCTTTATATATAATTAAGACATATAACAGCCAACATTATATGAATTAAAAATTTATGAATGATTATTTTTTTTGCCGTATGTAATTAATATAAACTTTTTTTTTCTGTTTTTTTTTTTGCCTATTCTAGATTATTTTCTCTAAGCTTCTGCTTGTTGTGAAGAATATATACCTAAGCTTTATTTTATTATAAAATTAATTTTAAGAATTTTCCCAGAAAAAAAAAAAACCAAAAAAATTTCACAATTGATTTAACTCTGGTAATAAAAATAAAACAAAAATTTAATTATTGGAACCTCTGCGGTTTTTAAATGGAAATCTTAATGTATGTACCATAATAAAATACTATATTCTAAAACTTAATGCTTAGATATTTTATGTCTAAGTTTACCAAAGTTTTTTATAGTTGGTCATTAAATTCGCATTAAAGCAAAAAATTTAAAATAAATAATATTTTCCCACACATAAAAAAAACGTCTTAACTGTTTAAATATAAGATAAATTTTAAAAAAATAACTTCCTAAAAATATGATTATTATTATTATTTTTTCCCCATTTCATAATCCAAATCTGTATACATACAGAAAAAAAGTGAAGAAGAAGAAATAAACATTGTTCATATTTCTGTCATTGAACTTAAGCTTTGTGGTTTCATTTTACATTATTTTTCTGATCAAGCTTTTCTGATATTACCAATTAGCATATTTCGTTTTTTTTAATGAATTTTTTTTTTTTTTAATTTTAATTTTTTTATTACTAAAGAATTTTGGTTTTTTTATTTTCCAACTTTTTATTAAATTGTGTGTTTTTATAACTCATAAAAATGTTAAATCTTTTGAATGTTACCAAGGTGTATTACCAAAGAGGTATTAACAATTTTTTGTACACCTTCATCGAATTATAACATTTTTAAGTCTACACGGTAGGTCAATTTAGAACAATTTGGTGTTGTATTTAAGGACACATGTAGTACTAAATAACACAAAGTTAATGTTAATCGACAAAAATACTGGTTCAGGTACTAATTCGAAATGTTGCTTCTGTAACACTTGTGGGAACAAACTGATTCATTAAGACCAAAAGAAGGACAATTATATGGTTGCCTTATAAATATTAACATTTTGGAGCTAGAGTTATTGTAGTAACGAACCATATTATACTTTATTCAATTAAAATATATATTAGAAACATTTTATAACTTATTTAATTATTTTTCAGGACATTCGCTTTCATGATATTTTATATCTTTGGCGTAAAATATTATTTCAATAAAATAATTGTTGAAACCTGTACCGTCATCGTTTCTTTGGTGTATTACAAACCGGAACACGGTTTTTTAATTTAATTACTATCTTGTGCTGGTTGTAACTTTGATAACACTTGATTGCTTTTTATTTTTTAATTGTATAGTTTTATAAGTTATTCCCTATTGTTATAGCTAAAAAGAATTTTCTTTAAAAACACAATATCACAATAATAAGAAATATAATCATATTTATGACAACTTATTCCTAGAATAAAGAATTCATAAAATGACATTTTAATTTTGTTGAAAGAATTATTATTTTAATTTTTTTTTTTTTTTTTTTTTAACTTCTTTTTTATTGTACTTAATATTAATATTGCAATATATTTTCTTTGTTTACTTTAAAAATATTTAAGTTCGGAGATAAATATTTTTTTTTTCTACTATAACAATATTCAAAAAGGTATATTGCTGCGGTGTACTACGGCGGCCACTATTTGAACAAAAGATACATTAGTTATGTTTATGCTTAGTGTGTCAGTAAATAATATTTTTCTCTCTATTATTTCTTTGTAGGTATACTATTTTATATGAGTAAAAAAAAAAAAACATTTCATTTTTTTTTAAATTGATGCGACTTGTTGGCGTAAAAGATTTTTATTATATTCTTTTTAAAAGCTTTTCAAGCTCGTTAATCTTTTTTTTTGTAACTTATTATGATTTAGTTTAATTTAGAAAATCTTTTGAACAAGGTGTCAAAAGTTTATGTTAAAAAATAACTTAACACCTTTTTTTTTTTTTTGCTTTTATTATTTGATTGTTTTTAACTGTTTTCAATTTAACATTTTGAGCTAAATAACAAAAAAATAAAAAAAATTAAGAACTTAAGGGGGTATTCGTAAAAATGTCTAATTGTATACAATTTATGTTTACTAGGTAAGAAAATTTTTAGCAATATTACAAAGTTATTGAAGTTTTTTTTGTCAGGTACAATCAATAAAAAAAACTTGATGGACATTCATTGTGGTTTATTAGCAAGTTTTCCACAAAAATTAAAAAATTGGATTATAGTGTTTTCATTAAATGTCCATCCTTATGTCCATCATTAAAGTTTTTATATCTAATGAACTGTCTATTCGATTTCATTTCTTTGAATGTTAAAATTATTCGTAATCTTATTCATTTTCACTTATTGATTAAATGATGAGATTCTACGATTTCGGGTTAGGAAATTAGCGGCCCTGAACCAGCCAAGGAGTATTTGGGGTAGATAGATATCGAGTCAAATTAGGGTCTGGTTTTCGACAAAAAATTATTATGTTTGTATGTGGTATTATATGACTGAAAGAATGAAAAAAATATATGTTGAGCCCTTGGTTGTGAAAAAGATATGTTAAATGTAAATTATCTTAAATCGAAATGTTGAAAAAGAGCTACATCATTTATGAGGTACTGTTCCACATTATTTTCATTTATTTTATAAAAAAATTAGCTTGGAAATTTTATTATAGGTAGGTACATCTTTTTATAGTCTGAGTGATGACTATTTGAATTAGATATCTTTTTACTAAGTATTATTATTCACCTATTTCCGAGTATAAATTCAAATCATTCATTTAAAACCAAAGTTCATCATTTCCGTAAAATCCGTTAATATACTAAACTAATAATAAAAAGAGGATAAATAATTTTAAGATTTTTCTCGAATTTCTGACTTTTTTTCTGTCTTATACTTATCGTCACAAACATTTTTTAATTTTGTTTTTTTTTTTTACTTTTCAGATTCTACAACATCGATTGATTTTATAGAAAATGGCAAAATTAATCAATATTAAAAGAAAATTAATTTTTGTATACAAATCAACACAAAATAATTTTCTAATAATTATCTCTTAAAAAAAAAGATTAAATAAAATTAATACATTAATTTAATACACAGTATATTGTCATCAGCTATATAATTTTAATATTAATTTATTTAAAAAAAAAAAAAAAATTACGAAAATTCCATTAAATTATGTTGTATTTTATTTTAAAAATTAATTAACTAAATTAAAAAAAATTGATAATGTTTAATCAATGCGAAAAATATCGATATAATTAAAAATAAAAAACATTTTAGTATTATAATATCTTTTTTCTAACATTAAAAAGAAAATATACTATTCAACAGATATTTAACAGAAAATTTACAGGCTTAGTTAGTTGCAACAACATTTATTAGTAATTAATTTTTTTTTTTGTTTTTTTTTCGAAAAACTGGAATTGATTTTGTAATAAGAAAGAATAACATAAAAAATTGCAAATAAAGGTCTTCAATTTCAATTTATTAACGTTTATTTTTTCATCAACATTTACAGAAATTTATTACACAGAAGATTTTAAAAGCTAATAAAGCTTTTAAGGTTTTTTTTTTTTTCAATCAATCAAAAGAGAGAAACAAGAAAATGTTAAAACAAAGTTAAATGAAAATTTAAAATATTTTAAGAGAGATGATATAAACAGAGCTAACAACTAAAAGATGTAAATAACAAAAAAAAAAGATATTTTTAAATTTATTATGACTAAAATCTTCAATATTAACAGACTATTGTATATTAATAAAAAAAAGAAAAAATAATAATAATTTTAAAAGAAGAGAACATTGTTAAATTGAACGATAACATCAGTGGTCATCAGTGAGAAATTGTGAAGAAAAATTTTCAATTAACACTAAATCATTATATATGATAAACATTTATGATAAATATACTTAAAATTATTAAAATGTCAAAATATAACAAAAAAAAATTAATTTGAATAAATTACATATTACAATAATAAAAAAAAAATTAATATAAATTAATTATCTTAATTAAAAGTGAAGTAAAAAAGTAAAGTAAATTTTTGATTTTTTTTTTTAATGAAATCATCTGTAATACCATTATTACCACATGGTAATAATAATCATCACAAAACTGGTAGCCATCATAAAATTGGTAATCATCATCACCACCATCATCATCACCATCAATCGTCAATTTTATGTAATTTAAAGAAAATGTTTACACGTCGAAATTGGTTATTACGTTGTAGTATTTTAATTAATATAGCCGTAGTTTTATACATTTGTAGTCATGTTATGATTGGTGGAGGTAGTAATTTTACCACAGGACCAGCATATTTAATACAACAACAAGATTCATCATTAGATGGATCATTATCAGTGCCTAATAGTTCAAATAATAATAATAAATTACGACAAATTGTTGTAACAAATTCAAATAGTAATTTTAATAGCAATAGTAATAATAATAATAATAATGAAAATAGTCAAAGTAGTATTCAACAAATTAATGGTGTATCAGCTGTACAGATGAAAGTGGCGGGAGCATCGTCATCATCGGTGTCAGCAGCAGTCAATAAACAGGTTAGTTTTTGTTTTGTATATATATTTTAATATTGAATTCAAAAAGCATTAAAAAAATAAATTATTTTGGCTGTCTTTCTTTTTCAATGAACTTTAAACTCTGTAAGTGGAAAATTTCGCATTTTATTGCAATTTTGATATAATATTTTATAGTTTTTTTTTTTTTTTCTAATTTATGCATTTTAAATGAATATGAAAAGATAATTTTTTTTTAGCTTGGATGAAAACAATTGAAATGGAAATTTCATTTAGCAATTTCGAAAACTATGTACCTATTAAAAAATATTAACATCCATATTAACTTACATATCCGAACTTTTATAAAGCAACATTAAAAAAAAAATAAAACAAAAATAAATTATTTTTACATAAATCTAAAATGGTAACTTAAAACCTTCAAATTACAGAAAGACTTTTTTCTGTCAGTGATTTAAATATCAATAACTCCATAACATAAAAGCTTATTCTATCATATAGTTACAACACCTTGAAACTTGAAAAGTTAGAAAAAACGTTTCGCATTCAAATTTTGGATTTAGATTATTTAAAGTTTGTAAAAAATTTTGATTTAGACAATATTTTTCTTAGAAATAACTTACAGGACTACCTTATCTGGTTATATTATTAAAATAAAGGTGGTAAATTGTATTTTTAAAATAGGGTCTTTTTTTCACGAAATCCAGACTGACAATTTGGCAATGTAGTATGAGTACCTATCTACCTGTTTTTTTTTTTATTGTATACCAGTTTTTATGTAATTAGTTAATTATTAAAATTAATTACTTGAATATCTTTTTCTTTTTTTTTCATTCAAAATGTTATATTGTCGAAAACTTTTTCATTAATTTTAAAATATTAATTTGTTAGCAACAAATATACATAGTTTATTCAATATTAATGATGCCACTTTTATTGCTATCTACCTGTGAATTATATTGTGATGAAAATGTCTTCTGGCAATGAAAATAAAAAAAAAAATAAATAAATAAGTAAACATTTTTTTTAATGTTTTAAAAGATGTTCTTATGATTATTCATAATTTTGCATAATTTATTTGTTTTTTTTTTTTTTTATTTATTTTGTACGTCATTCTTATGTTATCTGTCATTTATTTTTATGATGTTTTTTTTTTTGAAAATGTTATGATTTTTTTTTCTTATTAAATTTATAATAAAAGGTTTTTTATGTTTCATCAAATATGTATCTTTTATTTAGAATTTGGAACATTAATTGTTAGCAGAAATACGTATACATATATGATGCTTATCATAACATTATGATTTGAATTAGATACTTATACCTATAATTATAATTGATCGCAATTTGTGATGAATTTTTTTGAGCTTTTAATGAAAAACAGTGTTAAGCCTTAAAAGTCTTTCTAACCTTTCTAGGTGAAGATAATTAATTCATTGATAAGATTATTTAATATTTTTTGAATTGTGGTTAAAAAAAATTAAAATTCTCAATCTTACAAAATACAATGTTGCATAAGATGTAAGATTTCAATGAATATTATACATAATATTCTGACAATATATGCTGTACATTATTATTAATGGTTATTTATATAAAATTCTTTAAGTACCTGTACTGAAATAAATTTATTTTTCCAACAAAAAAGAATGTCAAGCCTATAAGGATACATTTATGCTAAAACTGCTAATAATCCAAAGAGCAGTGACAAAATGTATCGATCTGTTTCTGAGTAGTGTAACAGTCACTGCTTAATATATATTTATATTGATTTATATTATAAACTAAATAATATTTATTAAAATTTTATACACATATATATATATATATATAATATATTATGTTTATGTTTATGTACACTTCTTTTTGTTTATCTTTGTTTCGTTCGTGTGGCCATGTAATATAACAAATTAATTGGGTTAATTTTGTCCAAAAATTTATTATCTCTAAAGTTTCTTCCTACTTGGGCGTGAAGAAAGTATTTTTCAAATAAAAATATCTTTATATTTATAAATTAATCGTCAAATTTTTTGCTATAAGGTATAATGAAATGAATATTATTTAAATAATACATTCATTCTATAAAACTCCCATATTTTTTAAAACACCTTCAACAGTTTTTGAAACTAAATAGTGCCTTGGTAAGGAATCAGAAAATAATACTTATGGAAAAAAAAATCACAAAAAAAGCCTAAAATAAATCGCAAAAAAATTAAAAAAAAATAATTGTCAATCTTTAATTGAAGACTTTAGCATCTATATGCAAAATACTATAATGATATAATGCTGGGAGTAAATTTTCCGGGTAAAAGAATAGAACAATCTTATCTACGTTAATACAATTTGTAGATTGTAGTTAAAAAATGTTTAATGAAAATGTTAAGATAATTTTTTTTTTGATGGAGAAGTCCTAAACGAGTTGATTCCTTTTTAGTGTATTTTTGATAAATTAGTTTAAAAAAAATTTAATTAAATCAGAAAAAATAACAGATTTCATGGTGACCAAAAAAAATTGATATATATGTATATAGACTTACCATCATTATTTTGAATTTAATTAATTTGATTTAATTATTGGAATTTTTTGAGTGAAAAAAAATATGTCTACCGTGAGTTCTATATCATAGTATTCAAGTTATTATTATAGATACACATCCATATCTATAGAGGAAATATAACGAATGTCTGTGGGTTTGATGAGTCTTTAAACAATACACCGTCATTTCTAGCTTCAAGTATTCAGTTTATATCTCAATTTCTAATTTGTAAACCACGATGCAAGTGAAATTTTTTCTCATTATACAAAAGGTTACAAATAAGAACAAGATGAATAACCAATAAATTTATTATGATGGAGAGTTACGATATAACCTAATATTCGTTCATCTTTTAATGTTTGAACATTAAGAAACTGTTTGGCGATCTCTGTAAGGTAGACGAATATTTAGATCACTTCAGGACAAAATTCTTAATACTAATTATAAAAAATTCTTCTGGGAGCGGAACTAGAAAGAATTTAAATATTATCAACATTATTAGGAAACACAGTAGGAGCAGGATATGTTGGTACAATATTATTGTCAGTATTATTCAAAATTATTGGAGCAGGAATATATCTTCTAAAATACCACTTAAATAGTTTAAGTTAAACTACCACAGCCAATCTAGCTTGCAAATTTTTTTACAAAGAATTATTCCTTCAGTGAGTCAGTGACCGGTAGCTCTGTTGTTTCACTTGAATTCAATGGTTCCTCACTCATAGGCATTGCATTATTATTAAGCTTGGCTTTTTCAAAAAAAAAAAAAAACAAATTATTAAAATCAAAGCAATGTAAATGATAAATGATAAAGTCAAGGATTTCTGACACTTAATTCTTGATAAAAAAAATAAATAAATAAATTTTACGGCAATTTTTTATTGGAAATTAAAAATGTTTAAGAAAAAACATTTGAAAGTTTTATAAATATTATCTTCATTACGGTTTTAATTTTATATTTTATTTATTTTTTTAAGGAGTCTGATAAACAAGTTCCTGAGGAAATAATAGATGAAGAACCAGTTCCTATACCTCAACAGGCCCAGGATTTATCTGGCGGCAGTGATAATGATTCGCCTAAAGATTCTGTTGTACAAGTGATACCACCTAATAATGGTGGAAGTTATCATCAAGCTGTACCACCAGCAGCAGCAGCAGCAGTAGTTGGCGATGATGAAAAAAGATTTGAAGTGCCAATTGATTTAAATGAACTAGCAGCACAAGAAAAAAGTCAAAATGAAATTGCTGGACAACCAGATCCAGTTGGATTTGTTAATAATTCAAATGTTGATAATTATATTTCGAATGGTGATGAAAAAGACTTAGATGATCGATTACGTTCATTGTTAAAATGTCATGATCGCGATTATAAAATTGATATATTACAACGTGGAGATTTTTGGGTTTTAAAAAATTATATTCAAGCTGAACACGGAGAATTGAAATGTCATGAAACAGTGACATATACAACACATGCTGATTATACTTTTTTAGATAATTTAATTCCATTATTAGAGAGGTTAGTAAGAATTCTTAATTTCTGCTATTCTTACATACTTTTTCTAGGTTTGTTTTCCCTGAATACATTTAATAGACGACCGGAAGTTGTTAAAGTTGAGTGTTAAGTAATAAAAATCTAAAGACACATATTATATTCATTTTGTTCATCTTTATTAAAATAAAAATTATGTTTGCTAAAAATGTATAAAATTAAATACATTTGGAACGTTTTTTTCTTTTAAATTATATTATGATGTTTATACTTTGATTAATAAGTTTTTAATAGCACGGTAAATAGCGATAATTTTTTATATTATGGAAAGTAATTTTTATTTGTGACCTTAAATTAAATCATAAAACTTTCTTTGTATATTAGAATTCCATAGTAAAACTAATTTTATCACTATAATTATAAGTAAGACTAAAATTTAGAAGATACAACTTTTCATAAACCTTTTTTAAAATTTATAATTCAATTTTTGTTTTATTATAAATTTTAGATGGAATGCACCAATAAGTATAGCACTACACGCACCTGGAACTGATTTTCAACAAACTTTAAATTCCATTAAATATTTAAGAGACTGCCTACCAGAATCTAATTTAGTGCGACAATTTGTAACTTTTCATATTTACTTTAGTACTAAACATATTCCAAAGACAATTCCAAAAGCCGATAAAGTGCTAGATCCATCTATAACACCGCCATATAATTGTTCCTTACCAGCACCATTTGTTAATGTGAGCATAGCGCATTTATATAAAACTCAAAAGAAGTTATTGTATCCTGTTAATGTGGGTCGAAATATTGCAAGAGATTCTTCACAAACTCATTTTATTTTGGCCAGTGATATTGAATTATATCCTAATCCTGGTTTGGTGAAAAAATTTTTAGAAATGATAGCTCGAAATGATGCATATTTACAAAGGAAATTTCCGAGGTATGTACAAACAATATATACCAATAAATTTTTTTATTTATTAATAGTAGCTAATTCATAATTTCTTTTTTAGAGTTTTTCCATTGTCAATATTTGAAGTAGAAAGTTCAGTGCCAGTACCTAAAGATAAGACCGAATTGCAGGAATTATTAAGAATTGGTAAAGCAATACCATTTCATAAAAGAGTTTGCTCTAGCTGTCATGGTGTTCCAAAATCTAAAGAATGGATGGCAGCTAACGAAACAGAAGAATTAGGTGTTTTTCATATTGGAAAACGAGTCGGTTATTTTGTGCATTGGGAACCAATTTATATAGGTACACATGCTGATCCACATTATGATGAGCGACTTAGTTGGGAAGGAAAAAGTGATAAAATGACGCAGGTAATAAACATTTTTTTATTCTTTTTGTTTTTCATTTGTATTATTTTACCCAATTAGAATGATAAAAGAATGAAATTGAATTGGAATTTTAGTTAACCTTCACGGTCGATAAGAGCAATTTCAAAAAAAAAAATTAAGACCACAATTCAATCAGTGATTGTGAATGTTAATATTAATAATGTTAAATTATTTCCTTTCTTTTTTGCTTTTAGGGATATGCTTTATGTGCATTGGATTATGAATTTCATATACTAGATAATGCATTTTTAGTACATAAACCTGGTATTAAGATATTGAAAAAAGATCCTAGAAGAGCTATGCTAGCTGCAAAAACAAATCAATTAATTAAAAAAATTATTTATCCTGAATTGAGAATAATGTATGGAATGCGGAAGGGTTGTGCTGTATAGTAATTATTTTCCAAAAATATCCAATTTAAAATTATGATTTCGCACTTTTGAAAATGATAAAATAGAAAAAAAAATATTTTCTTTTTTCTTTTCTTTAACAAAAGGAAATAAGATAAAAATTGGATATTTATCGGAAAATCTAGGATAAAAAAAATTTTATAACATATTTTATAAAAGTACATAGAAATTTTATATTACATATTTAAGAAGCTCTTTGATTAGTATTTAAATTATTTAAATATTAAAATAGAATTTTTTAAATTTATATTAAGCTTTACTGACGGTATTATTTAAATCTAATATTTAAAAATACTCATTATGAAACTGCGCTAATTACTTTATGTAAAATTATTATTTAAAGAACTGGCAGGAAGAACAAATTTACATTAACATACACATTACATTTTTCTTTATCATCATAATCCATGCACATTTCATATACTTACCACATATCTATTTCTTTAACGAAAATGAGTTCCTATTTCATATTTTTCATCTTTTTTTATTGTTGCAAAATCACTTATTACTAAAAATTTGTTGATAGTAATAACATAGTATTTTTCAAGCTACAAAATAAACTTCATAAAAAAAAATTATTTTACTAAACATGTCTTATATCTGTAGTTTTACGATTTAATGATTGTTTTCATACAAACATAGCTAATAGACTTAGTCTTCTCCTCTCTAAATACATGCATATCTTTATTTATTTCACAATTATTTTATGTTTTCAAAGTGTTCATTTATTTAAAAGGTTTTGGACTAAAGATTTAATAAATGAAATTTGTTTTATTGTTACATATTCACATTAATTGTTATAATTTAACTTTTCGAAGAGCTTTCGTATGTTTAAGATAAACATTTTAGATAGGATGGTTAGAAAATTATTATTTTGTTAATTTAAAAAAAATAAAATTGGATAAAAATATATTGAAATCTAGAAGTATGACGTGAAAGTTAAAACAAATCGTTAATTGAAAAATTATACTTGACTAGAAATTAGACGTATAGAAATTTAAATGCAAATTAGGGTAGATAGTGTGCTATGAATCTAATTAGACGGATAAATAATACATTTTTTTTAATATAACTTAGACGTATATCATAATAACTTTTTTTTTAATATTAAACTAGATTTGACAGTAGATTTAAGCTTATAAGAAAAGGAAAGAAACTAGTGATTTGAATTATTCAAATTTTCGGATGCATTTTATTAAACATTCAAATTTATACATTAGTCGTACGCAATGATGTTGTATTTTTCTAGAACCTGCTTATATTTTTAATCGACATTAATAATATGATTATCCCTAAAAATTGTAATTTAAAACCGTATCCATCTAAATTTGTAATTTCTTTTAAAGTTTAATTTCCTTCGATTCGTTTTTATATGATTAATTATTGTAATAATAGTTTATCAATAAAATACCTCTTAATCAAACAGAAGTTCGGTTGAGCTTAAAATAACAACAGAAAAATTTAGGAATTTTGGTTAAGAAAGAATTTTTTTTTTTGAAAGATTTTTCTAATATTCGATATAATTTTATATAATTCAATATAATTTTATGTTTTAGGTATTATTAAAACTACAAAGTAGTAAAATAAAAATTAAAATTTTATATTAATAATTTCAAAATGTAATAATGAATGCAAGAAAACGTTATTAGCTTAAAACATGAAAAACTGTCTAATTTTCAAAGGTGATATACATTTTTTTATTAGTTAGGATGTTTAGATGATGAATTAAAAAAAATAACAATTTTAATTCAAAAATAAAAAATTTAATTTAGGTGTAGATAAAAATTGTTTAAAATTATATATTAAAATTATAAAAATTGTAATTATGTTTTTTTTCTTTGTAGAAAACTAATATTGTTAATTTATTAAAATTTTGAAAAAGCTTCTTTTTTTTTTAATTGAATAAAAATTGCAAATGGAAATTATTGTTTAAAAAATAAATATTTTAAGAATATTGAATAATCAAATCGACAATTTATTTCTAAAATAAAATAAAAGAAAAGTTAAACATATATGTTAGGGCGGATCGAAATAAAAAACTTTCGATTTCTCACATGCCCGGGGGGCGAATCGAAGCGATTAGATATAAAAACAATATGCGGAAAGTTTCAAGTTGATCGGATTTTATTTTCTGCCTCCAACTTTCGTTTGAAATTCCCCTAACAAAAACATTAATTTTTGTATGAAATAAAAAGTGCAGACTCTAACTTTTCATTAAGTAGGTTATTATGTTGTAATTTTGTAATCTACATTATATTATAGTAGATTAGGGTAAAAATCTTCAAAAAGAAATAGTTCGTGAATGTTTCCAATTTTTTTTTGATTTTCCCATATATGGCTTCTCCCAAATTTTCAAAGGTAAGTTGGAGGCAGAAGATGAACTCCGATTGAGCTAAAATTTTTCAGACATTAGTTTTAGGCCCATTCGCAACTTTTAGGACCCCGGGCGTTTTCAAATTTAAAAAAAAAAAAATTTTAGTACTAAATCGATCCACACTAATATATGTATAACAATACTGTATTCTGTTTGTAAATCAGGGTATGTAACATATCATACCAGAATTTTTCAATTTTATATTTTATCTTCTAAAATTTTATTTGAAGAGATATTCATGAATTTTTCTTAAATTTATATCAAAGATTAAATAAAAAATTTTCCCAACTAAAATAAAAACCTGGACATAAATATTTATTTTTTAAAATCTTCTCTGAAGGATACAAAAAAAAATTGATTCTTTGAAAATGTTCTTTTTCTTAGATAAAACTTTTTTTTACATGCAATGAGTATTCTGTTTACGTATTCTTTTGCATAATAACAATAAATAAAAAAATATGTATTTGATTTTTATTTTAATATATATGAACTGTGTACATACATACTTACTACTCTAAATTTTGTTCTTAAGTTCGCATTTGTTTACTTGTTTCTTTAAGCAATTAAACTGTCTAGATTGTTTTTAAATAAGTCACTTTCAATATAAATAAAGTACATTATTTTTGTTAATATTAATTTTAAATCACTTAGTTTCGATATATTCGTGTGTGTTTTCAATTTCAAATAACTGTGATTAACGTAAAAAACATCACTTTTTATTATATTTTTCTCTTTTATATTATAAGTTAAATATTTTATTTTTATTTCTGTGACATAAGATAATTGAAATTTTTGAATTGAAAAATAAAATAGAATCAGTTTTAAAAAAAAAAAAAAACCGAAAATTATTTATTATTATAGTAATTTTAGAAACTTCTAAATACACAATGTATTAATATTATTATATACCACGTTTATGTATTATAATTTTAGTTCTAATATTAAAAGGAAATATTATTTTTTTTCTATTTAAATTCTTTAACGCATTTATAAATTACAATTAGAAACAAAATATTTATTTAAAACTGATTTTAATAAAATAAGAAATTAAATATTTCATTCAAATAAAGTAAATGTATCTATTTTAGTATTATTTCCCAGTTTTTTTTTTAAATATATTTATATACTGTATATTTTTTTTTTTATAAAATAATTTACTTTTGTTCTTTTATAATTGCGTCCATAAATTAGTTCAAAATTATGTCAGTCATTTCGATGAACTTAAAAAAAAATTGTTCGCTGTATATGTATTCAACAATTTATTACTCATATAAAAATCAGAATAATATGTTTTATCTAAAAAAAATACACAAACGGACTCGAATGTTCATTTTTTAAATTAAATAATTAAATAGATTTTTCTGTTATTCGTCGAAATTTATTTTTATTTTTTGAATTTTGTAAATTATTTTGAGCTAATTTCATTCTTTGACAATTTTAAAGAATTTTTAATTTAAAATTTTTTTTTTTTTTGCATTATAAAAAATATTTGTAATTATGTTTCTGTTTATTCGATTTTAAACAAATTTAGTCTAAGTGATTATGTATCACGATATAGAAATAATAAGATATGCTCACGCGCATGTCTATTCCTATCTCTTTCGGTCTTTTAGCGTCATTATGTGACAAAAAATAAATTATTTTACTGTTACTGCTATGAAAAAAGTTTCATTCAAAAAAATAATAATAAATAATATAAAAAAAAAAAATCTAATAAAATTAAAATTTATTAAATAAAATAGTTTCGTGTGCAGTGTTCGGTTTTTCGGAGTTTTTAGAACTATCGGTGGACTACACGACCATCCCATGGCCCTAGAATTTAAATGTCGTTTGGGAAATTATTTACTTGGAAGGAATGAATCAATTTTATTGCAGTTCAAGAATGTAATGCCAGAAGAAAATAATAGTAATGTATGCCCTTTGATATAGAAAAATTAATACAAGAACTAGAGCCTAAAAAATTACTAGTGTCACGCTAATTAGTTAAAAAAATTAGTTAAAAAAAATTAAATAAAAAAAATTAAATAAATTAAATGGAAAAAAATTTTTAATTAAATAAATCTTTAAATAAATAAATAAATCTTTAAATAAATAAATAATTAAATAAATTGAAAAAGACGGGTTTTATAATTCAAAAAAGCATTAAATATACACTAAATATATAAAATCCCATACAGAAATTCAATTTATGAAAAATTTTGTCACACTATGACGACATGCGCAGAAGAAATCAATTTTGTAAGTCTATTGAGCATATCTTATTATTTCTATATCGTGATTATGTATTATTAAAAAGAAAAAATAAATAAAACTAATTTTTATTTTTATAAATATGAAATGAATTGAATTTAGTATTTTTGTACTTAGTTTGATAAAAAAAAAAAAACTCTAAAATTAAACATAAAAAAAATAAAATTATATTTTATGAAAATAAGCAAAAGCTCGAAAGGCACTTCTTTTTGACACAAAAAAAAAAAAACAAAAATCAATTCTTAAAAAAAAATGTGATGAACAAAAAAATTAAATTTTTTATCTTTTGAACAAAATAAAAATATCATAAATACTTTTGTTGAACAAAAAATTAAGGTATAAAATCTGTATTAAAAGAAAAATCCTGATTAAAAGTGCCTTAAAATGAAAAGAAAAAAAATTAAAAAATTGGAATAAAAATTAATCAATAATTCAAAATACTAATTTGAAATTGCAAAAAAAAATAATAAAGAAATTAATTAAAAATGAGTTTCTTTTCGAAATTAATAAAAACAAAAAAATCTTAAAATAGCAAAATCCAATATTAGAAAATTATTGAATTTGATATTATTAATTAAATTAAAAAGAAATAATTAAAAGCAAAACTATAGTAAGTGTAAAATTATCAATTTTTTTTTTTGTAAAATAAACTAAAAAATAAAAAAAACTATTAAAAAATAATTTGTTTTTATTTATTTTATTTCTTTAATATAATTAAAATCCTGAAAACTTACACTGCAGGTAGAAGAGAAAATCTTACAGCTGAAGCAATATTCGGCGATAGTTCATTTTCTTAACCTACAACAGAAAAAATATAATGTTTCCGATTAGTTGATTCGAAAAAATTTGGCCATATTTTTGAAATGGGGGCTTGACGACGAAGCCCTCTTGTTTTTGACTCCATTTGGTCGAAAGCGAAAGATGAGTCGAGTTCCATGCTTAGGATTCGAAGTGAAAATTTTTGTAAATAATGTCTGAATACTGTTGGTATTATGTAAATTGACTAATCGAGTATAAAATCCGATATGGTATTTTTGGTGAACTTTTGTTTCCCACAATAAAGTAAATATCTGTGAAAAATAATTTAAACAAATTTCAATGTATGTATTTCTATAAAATTTATTTAATATAAAATTTTTATATACAACAATTAACTTAAAATTGGTTAAGTATGGTATTGTCTGAAATTATTTGAAGATAAATCAGAAATATTTGCATATCACAACAAACATACAAAAATTATGACAGTGAAACCCTAAAATAATTAACAAAATTTGTCTTGAAAATAAAAAGGTTTCCAGTTCAAAACAGTAATTTTTTAAAGAATATATCTATAAGACTAGCATGTTTGAAGTAAAATTTTTTAGTTCTGAAAACTTCGTGAATTATTAATATTAAACAAAATTGATAATTTCATTTTTCTATTAATGCTACTCCAAATACCGAAAAATTATGTTAAATGAAAATTAAAAATAAGGAAAATTTAAAAGTGATAATTTATCTTTTTCTCAATGATACATTTAAACAAAATAAAATTTCTTTTTTGCAATTTGATAATAAATTTGTAATTCAAAGAAATTTTCTCGTAAAACTTCAACAGTTGGGGTGAATTAGTATGGATTACGATCGAAGATGAAAATCCTACGAGCATATTAATCCCTTTTCATTGAATTTCATCAAAATAGATTTTCAGGAAAGGATTATCGTAGATTTTTACGTTCGATCTTAATTAATAATAACCACCCACTTTATAGGAAAATCATTAAGATAAAGCTCAACAAAATTATTCTTTATCAACAACTTCTTCTTCGACAATTGGTTTTTCTTCTCTACGTCTAGGATTACATTCTGTATTATCTGATCGCGAGTCACAAGACTTTTTGATTTCATTAAAAACTAAACCAGCTGAACATTTGTACAGACGAGGATGATCATTTTCGCAAACATAGTATTTAACACAATTATCTTCATTTCGGTAAAATCTCAAGAGTTGAGCTCCTTCAGAACTTGTAGTTGTCACAGGTGGAGGTGGACAAGTGTAGCCTAGAAAAGCTTCTGGATCACAATCTTCAGCTTCATCTGGCCAGTCACATTTGTAAGTTTTCTCATTGAATGCCAATCCTTCAGGACAGGTAGTCAGTTTTCCAACTCCATGAGCACAATTCATATATTGTGCGCAATGTGACTCATCACCTATACGATAAAAACCAAATTGCCTTCGACAATGTTTTGTTGGGTGTGGATCTTGTAATTTTGTACGGTTACCGCAGAAAACAGCAGGTTTATAAACACAATTACCACCCATTTTAGGGTTAAATCTTAATCCATCAGGGCAGAGTTTCCATGTCGCAATACCATCTTCACATTCAAAATATGCATCACACTGTTCAGGATCTATAAATTTTCCATCAGTTTCTGGACATCTTGAATCTAAAGCTGCTAAAGCTATAAGAAATTAATTAAAACTTGTTTACATGATGATTAAATTTAAATTTTTGAATAATTTCTGATGATTTTGAACTTTTACATAAATTTTATTTTTGTGGAAAAATGTTGAGATATCAAATACGAACTCCTTAATTTTAAATAATATAATAAACCGAAAATAATTGTTCAATCTCGACTTTTTAGGATCTCTAAATTCTCTAAGAAAATTTCTATGTATCAGATTTGCCTAAAAATATAAAAACAGAAATATTTTCCAGTTTATTTAATAGACTGGACCATATTTCCGGTTAAAATGAACAAAGTATGTTTTTATTTAAAAATGTTTTATTTCCACCCTATTCATTTCGAACTACAAATTTTCAATGCTAAGATAATTAGCTTTACACACAAAATGGGACTAGATTAACTTAAATTAAATTATAGAAATATGAAAGAAATTTTCAATCGAAGTATTTACAAAGAAAAGAAAGTCCACACAGCTCTATGATGATGTGAATTATCTTATAAGTTAAATTGTTTAGCTATTTTCTCCTATTTTCTCGGTTTTATCTTTTTGATATCTAAGCACATCCTGTCACATTCACAGCACCGTCACATGCATTAATTAAATCATTAAAAGCCCTATCTTCACCACAATCCAATAATCTTGGTCGACCTTCAACGCAAACAAAATAATGTCTACAATCTTTTGGTGATTTATAGAATCTTGTCTCTTCTGGTCCCAATTGTGCATCTTTATGTACTTGTGGGCATGTGAAACCTAAATAAGCTTCAGCATTACAGTCCGGTACTTGATCTGGCCAATCACAACGATAACTATCTTTATCGAAAGCTAAACCTTCTGGGCATTCGAAAACAAAAGCTCTTCCAGCCGCACAATTCATAAATCGAAGGCAATCATTAGCATCACCTAAGCGATAATAACCGAACTGATGAGGACAATCATCGGTTGATTGTGGTTGTTGTGTTTTGGCTCTATTTTCACAGCTAACGTCAATTGGGTACTGACAGGGGAAAGCAAGTGGACTAGTTTTGTCATTGAATAATAAACCATCTGGGCAAAGTTTTTCTTCACCAACACCATCGTTGCATTCAATATATGCATCACATTGTCCTGAGACAGGAAATCTTCCGTTTTTATCTGGACACTGGGAATAAGCTGGAAATCAAGCAAAAGACACTTGATTAGTTATTTTGTGTAAGGTTTCAAAAAATTTTGAGAATGCTGTTTTATTAGCGTAGAATTTGTAAATTGTACCATGAAAATTCAAAAAGATATTTCTATCTACATATTCAGAATTTTCATGGAACAACTGTGCAATTTATTTCCATAAAGTCATTATTATGTTAATAAAATATTAATACTTATTTACTGAAATCAAACGAAGACATATTTATGGGAAAATGCTAAAAAAAAAATATTATTCAGCTTTTGTCTCTGAATTTCTAAAAGATATTTTTATTTTAACAATTTTAATTAAATAAATTTTTTTTTCCTATTTACAATAAAACAGCACTGTGATTTCTTTAAAACAATGAGATTCTTACCTATGTGATTTTGATGATCATGCATGATTTAATATAGTATTGAAAAGTTGAAGCATTATATTCTTTTTACCACATTTTTATTTCATTTTTTATGATTTTTAATTTAAAATATTGAAAAGATAGGAAAAATGAGAGGAAAGCTGAAATGATATTATGTGTATGTAATAAATGAATGGAATGTTAAAATGTTTTAATGATTTACATTATGTAAACTAAGAGTTAACAAGTAAATAAGTTAATAAAACTTGTCACAAAATTTCGCGAAAATATACTTTAAAATGGTTAATTAAAAGGATTCGCCTAATATCAACTATTATATATTTTTTAAGATATCTCTGGGACCTACATCTAAGTGAATCAAATTTTTTGTTTGACAATGATTTACTTTTTGGCGACTGTTCAAACCTAATATCAAAATTGATATTAATCAAATTTTGTCTATCATTATAAAGTTAAGTCAATAGCACAAGGTTTTATGCAAAAAAAAAATCGAGACTTCATTCATTTACTTATATTTTTAAAGGATTTCGATTCGATATAAGTAAGTTCAAAAAGTCTTAACTTCCAATAATCTTATTTTTTAAACAAAAAAGTGACTAAGATTAACTAAAGATTATCATAGTTTATTGATTTCTCCAATTATAAATTATAATATTTAATAAAATTAGCACACAAATCTCTTGTCGGCAAATAAAATATATAAATAATAGGAATATATAATATTATAATATATACATTATACAAAGTTTTTTACTTTTACTTTTTCTTGGATAAAGTTTTGGATACCATTGACCGTGAAATATTAAAAACTTTAATTTATTATGTAATATTGAATAAACATAAAGCGCAATGAATAATAATCCAGTGGGCGATTATCATAAAAGAAGAAATTTTTGTTGTATACATTTTTAAAGTTGTCAGTAATTTAATCAAATTTAGAAATGCTATGAGAAATTAAACGGATATTCGGCATTTTCGTACAACTTAAGTTATTAATGTGACCAACTGCATTACGTTATATGCTCTTAATGCGAAATTCGATTTAACCCCCATATTTGTTAAAGCTTTGACAACATTATGTAGATATGAAAGGTTTTCAAAACTTTGTAGCCATTTGCAGACATTTGCATAAAATATCCGACAATCAAAACACGTATTAAGTTTTGAATTATTTATTGCAGTCTGTGTTTAAGGGAAACTTCATAACATTCGTTATATTATATTAAGCGTTAAAACCTTGAAAATTATGATGGCTTTCCATATTTTAAAATATGACACACATTTTATATGTAAAATATCATTTGAAAATAATGATATAACCTTTTTAATTCAAAAAAATATAAAATGCATATATTGATATCTGATATAAATTTATTGATATTGGATTCTTATTCAAGGTTTTTAGCACAAATGAAAGATTGCCTTTTTTGCAATTGTGTAAAAGTAAATTAAATTAAATTCTTTAATCCTTTGCAAACTATTAAGCAGCGTATACACTACTTAACTTCAAAACCCAAAAACGGAAACACATTGAATATATCTAAAAAGAAAATTATAAGACAATTTTAAAAAACTCAGAACTTAATCGCTTTTCAGTCAACGCATTCTTATGTAGTTATATAAGTAGTTCTACAAACTGCAACAGACTATATTTTATTTCATGAAAATAACATCAACCATAATTTCTTCCCGTTTAAATTACTGCAAATACAAATTTTTTTTTGATTCAGAAGAATAAAAATTTTATATAATCTTTCGGAAAAAAATAGTTATCTTGTCACTTTGTCAGCATCGATTATATTTTATTCCGGAATTTATTTTATATGTATAAAAAAAAATATATATTATTAATCATAAGTTGTAAAACCAAGCAGAATATACAAAAGTCAGAATCTTTTAATAGATTAAAGTAAAAGTAATATTTATACATAGTTTTAAAAATACGTAACAAAAAAAGTTTGTTCCTTAAATCAGTTGAACTCTTTCGTTTTGGTGTGATAATTTATTTTAAAAAACAATACCTAAGCTATAAACCGCTTTGCCGTCAAAACTTTATACGAAGACCAATTATTATAGAAACGCCGATATTGTTCTTTCTTCTTTTATTTATTATTTAATCTTGTAATTAAATAATTGAAAACAATATTTGTTGTATCTAGTTTTTGAAAAATTATTCTTTAAAAAAATCTTTATTTCAAGGTAAAAAGCATTGAGCACATAAATGCGTATAAAAGTGTTCATATTTTATCGAAAAATGTTTTCCTCTTTGTGGTACAAATAAAATGCAGTAAAATAATAAAAGTGAATAAAAATTAAATTTGACCTTGTCGATAAATTTTCATATATTATTCAAACTAGTTATGAAATCTAAACTGGAAAACATGGGGCACATTATATTATATTTTGTATGCACGGTTAATAAAAATTTATAAAGAAGACATTCTGGTTTTATTATTAAAGAAGATTGCTTTAAGTTAACCACGAAATTGGATTAAGCACTCAAAAATTTATACACCAATAAAAAATATAATATTTTTGGCACTAATAAGTTATAAAATTAAAAAAAAATATAATACAAAATTCTATGAATTTTGTTATAAATTCGCATAATTATTCTAGAATTTCTTATTTTATGTACAAATAATTCAGGTTTTTTTTCATCAATTTCAGTTTGTTATTGAAATATTATATAAATATAAATTTAAACAAATTATAATTTACAAAATTTTGTTTCTAAGTGATTTAAATAGGATAAACTTGAACATTTAAATTGTATTAACGTGTTGTAAAAAGTTTTAGAATTTTTTAAAAGACATTATGTTTTAATTAAATTATGGTTATTAACGCCGAATAGCTTGAAAGATCGTTAAGAAGGATTTTCAAACTAAATAGAATTTACCTACATTATAGTTGAGTTATTGATTTCTGTTGGCATATCCTGACCATGTTCAAATCTCTGAATTCATTTGTGTTAAACCTATTTTCGATTCGCATTTCTTGTCAGAAATAGAAATCGAACTAAAGGAATTGAACACATATACAAAATTGATTGTTAAGATATATGTGTCCCTTTTTAAGGAAAACTATTTGAGTATATATTTCCAAATTTCTAACATATATTTTTATGGACCGTGCTTAAATTTTACTTCAGGTTGGATGTTTTTTTTATATAAAGGTTTTTGTGTACGGCGCCGTCATATCTAATCGCGACTAACCCGGCGGAAACCACGAAAAACTGAAAATTATAAATTAAATTAATTACATTATTTTATTAACATCTAGATTTATAAAAAAATAATTAAGAAAAAAGAAAAATATAAAAATATTTATGTGGCAAAACAAAATTTGCCGGGACTAAATAATTTTAATAATAATCAATTCTTAAACTATGAAATAACAAATACAATAATTTTATTAAATGGAAGCTTATTAGAATTTATTAATATATAGAATTTTATCAATAGAATTTTATGAATAAATTTTTTCTACTAACAGAATAATATTAAAATAAAATTTGTTAAACAAAAATTCTCATTAATCGAGGTTAAAACTATTATATTTATTTGATTTATCATAAGGACAATAATAATATAAAAAAAAACATAATTTTTCTCCGATAAAATTTATTTTAAATACTTAGACTGTAGGCAGAGAATACTTTTTGAAACTAAAAACTAGACGTCAGCTTAGAATTTAAATATTTTATAATAATCTTTTAATAAATAATAATATATCAAAAAAAAATAGTTAAATTTGAAGTAGTTTTTTAAATTTATCAGGTTTGACAATGAGCATAAAATTCTTAAATTTTTAATATAATATGTAAAAAGTACAATTAAATACATCAATGTAAATGTATTCACTCTAAAACGCTTAAACATATTAAACTAAAAAGCCGGTTTCTTAAACTGAGAAACCATACAAAAGGTTAAAATTTATTAAGTTTTTAAAATTTTGATTTAAATTAGTATATGGGTAAAAACCGTTTAAAGATCCATACAATATTTAGCCCCGATTGTATCCAAGAATTTAGGATTAAAATTAAAATGGATTTCGATGAAAATCAATATAATGATCTCGTTAAAAAACTATTTTAAATCTTATTATGTAATTCTTCTTTTATGATACTATTCTATTTTTTTAAACATATTAATTATTCTGCTGAATCAACAAATTATGCTGAAAATCAATTATTTCCTTCAATCTTCTTATTTATATAATGTTACAGAAATATCATAATGTTTAGAAATCATTAAACTATATTCATAATGTTTGAAATTTCATAAAAAAAACAAATTTGTGGTGATGAAATATTTGTGTGCATATTTTTGAAACATTTTTTTGGTATTCATCCACTCCTCTTTTATCACCTTTATACACATATATATATATATATATATATATACATATATTTATTTTCTTGTTCTTATTTTATTTTATTTTATTTTTTTCTGTTTGTATTATGCATTTTTAAATAAAATGATTTTGTCGTTTAGTAATAATTTGCCAAAAATGTATTTTAATATTTTTTTATGTAAATATTTCAATAACAAAGCTAAGAAATTGCGTTACAAATAAATTATTTGCATATTTTTGTAGTTTCATCTTTTATGCAAATCTAACAAAATAAAAAGAGATATATGATGATTTATTACCGTGCTATACACTTTAACAGAATGATGTAAGTATATAAGTAGTATAAAATATCATATCAAATAAATTTTATAAATAAATAACTGACTCAGTAATTTAGGACTGAAATTCCAAAATTCTATCTATATTCTCAGGATAATTATATTATTTAGAAAAAGGATTTACAACTTCGTTAGGCCTTAAGAGAACGAAAAAATAGTATACTCAACGCAAAAACTTTATAACTAGTTATTGAAATGAAAGTTAAATCATTGAATCGCAGTTTTTTTTGCATTAAGGAGAACTGGAAAAAAAAACAAAAGGAAAAATAGTTCAAAAACTTTGAGAGCTATGCCAAATGCACACAAATGATATTATCAGTATCGTACTATTAGGACAGACAAACAAGATTGCACTTTAATCGAACATAGAATGTTTTATATCTTGAGTTTATTTAGTATGTAAAAGCATTTCATAAAACTAAAACATAAAGTACTAATATGTGAAATGCAATTAAGCCTGTTTTTTTTTATTTTTAATTACGTAATAATGTTGCATAAACATTTCAAATTTATATTTTTGTTCAAAAAAATTTTTATTTTTCTTCATGATTTACTAATTTATTATATGAAAATATGAAATTTTGAAATCGATTATATTGAATTTCCGGTTTATATATATATATATTTTATTTATTTTTTGTTAAAAATTACAAACCTTGAACAATAAAAATTCCGCAGAAAATAACAATTGTTGATATCCTTTGCATTTTTTTTTTCTAGTTTTTCTTTATAAAATTAATTGGTTGCTTCTTAATTTTATCAGAGAAAAAAAAAATTATTAAGATTTGTTTTCCGATTGAAATAGGAAAACTTTTTACAACCGATTAATTCAACGTTTAAGATAAAACTAAATTAAAAAGTTTGAATCTTTGGGAAAAAAAAAAATAACAAAATCAACTTTTTTTTTTTCAATATTAAGTATTATTATTATTTTTTTTTTTTTTTAATAACAATTCATATGAATCAATTCACATACTATATGAATCTAGACAACGTGTGCTGTGAATGATACTAAATCACAAATGCAAAAAAAAAAAACCAGATTATAACACCAAACCCTGTATTCCAACAAGTAGGGGTGCTTAAGAAGAAGTTACTGTTGTGAGCTGTGACATTTTTACTTTTAAAAATAAACAAAAATTAATAATGATAATATTATTTTATAACGAACTAGTTTTGAATTATAATATTTATTAACAAGTAATAAATACCGTTGGTGTTTATCTTTGTGAAAAAGTTAAAAATTTAAAGATGCTCCCCTTTATGAATAAAAATTCATATAATATATACAAATTATGACATTTACGTAATACCCGCCTTTTTTTTATTTTTAAAATATGTGCAATAAATAAAATGATGTTAATAATTTTATTTTGATAAATAAAAATTATTTTATATAATACGAATACCATATTAATAATCTTTTTGTTAACATTTTTTTTTAATGAAAATATACTTTAATAGTTTTATTTTTCTCTGTTTTTCCTTTTGTCTTTTTAGAAGGCCACTGGAATCGAATAGACTGTTTGTAGAAATGCTCTACCTCCTTTAGAAATTATTAGATTTTAAGAAATCAAAGGAATGTGCATCAGCATATCAAACTTATATCAAACATATTGTTTTCGTATGCTTAATATTTCGCATAAACGAAACATGAGATCCGTTTTCAACTTTGTTAAATTTTTTATTAAATAATTCTATATAATCGCTTCTTTATATACATACTAATATTCATCTTCATATTGGTAAAGCTTCTACAATAAAAAGAGGAACTATAAAAAATATATGTACATAATATTTGAATTTCAGAAATTAATTTCTTTATCAATTTTAGAAGTTCAATCGATGTATTCGGATTAAAAGGTTAAGCAATTTCAAACAAATTACAGGATTTGAAAATCTTATATACAGGAAACAGCAAAAAGTCTATATGTAAATTTGTTGAATTCTTTTAAAATTAATTATTAAATTTATTTTACATACACTTATGTACAATTTATTCGACAAGAAAAAGAAATTCATCTAGTATTTAAATTTCATAAAATTTTTTTATAGATAGATAATATTTTAATAATTTTATAAAATAGATCACGAACTACAGAAAGTTTAAGAACGTAACCGTCGACGGAGGAATTAAAATTTCTTTCTTAAACCGCTATCGATAAAAACAAGTAGATAGCATCTTAACTTGTTGTTTTTTTTAAACATACTTTTAATTAATTAAAAAAAAAAAAAAATTGTGTAAAGTTGAAGCAACTGATGTTGTAATGACATACTTATTACAAATAATTTAATAATTTCATTAGATAAAATTAATTTATGTAACAATTTTATAATCAGACGACAAACACGTTTTAATTCTTAGTCTAAGTTCCCAATTTAGGCCAAAAAATATTTGATTTGAATCAGTAGGTTGATAGTCCACGATATGGCACTGGTTTGAAGATATTGCAGATTAAAATAATTTTTTTTTTCTCAACTTATGAAGTAAAATATAGAATTTTGATGCAAATATTAATTTTTCAGAAAATTATATTATTAATATAAATTTATGTCATTATGATATGCAATTATGAATGTTTTAGTTTTTATAAAAATTTCGTATTGATAAAAAAGAAGCAAATTTCTAAACTTCAAATGTTAAAATTAACGTTACGATAACTTTAAACACTTCAATAATGTGTGACAAATAGATGTTGGAAAGATTTGTTTCTAATCATCAATTAATTTAAATTTAATTACCTCGACCCTGACTTTTCAAAAATTCAAAATATTACGAAAATATTAATTATGGAAATTTTATTCTAAAAAATTGTCAAATTTATTATTTTAAAGATCGATTGTAGGCAAAATAAAAACTAATGTGGTAAAATAAATATACATATAGTATACGGTGAAATAACCGTACCTTGTTCTTTTTTTTAAATTTATTTATATTTAAAATTAATATTTAACGCTATATTCTTTAAATTAAAATTTATAAACCTAACTGCATCCAGAAGAGAGATTAGAAAATGTATGTTATAAGCTTTATATGTTTTGTTCGATTCTAAACTCTTTAGCTTTGCAATATATAAAGATAATTTTACGGTAGAGAAACTTTTCCGTAATTTTTTTTTAAGCTTGCAAGAGGTAGGTCATGTCTTAAAGAGTACTTTTTCAAGACTTACATATAATACCTAATGTGGAAAGATTTTAGGTGTATTCTATAATTATACATAGCCAAGGTGCAATATTTTTTAAGTCGTTTTCATTATGATGAGGACTAGAGTAAAATGTCATAAATAACTTTTATTATCGATGTTTAAAAATCTAAACTTTAGATAGTGGGTGCTACTACTCAGAATTCTTCTTTAGTTCAATATTCTTTCTTTTCATTAATACCTATAATGAAAATAATAAATTGAAATTCATTTATTACCAATATTCCCAACTTAAATCATACAATGATTTTTAATATGTAATTTTAAAAAAATTTAAAACCACAACTTAATTTTATTTTATTTGCATATTTTTAAGCGGTTAACTATTAAGTTTCCGTTTTTTATTGGATATTTTTGTTTGTTGTGTGTCAATATTAATGTTCAAAATTATCTAAAAATCAATAGTTATGCAATTTCAATACATAAAAGTGATTTGCAATTAAATTTACTATGTAGCTAGTGTAGTTACATTATATAACTAAACATAAATTACTAGTTTTTTTTTTCGTGATAAAAAATTATTGTTTCTTTAAAACATTAAATACAGTCTCTTTTAAATCATTAGCTGATAATTTAAAAGAGAAACGAACGACTCACAATCCTAATTATAAGGTCTCAAAATTATTTCAATGAAATAATAAAGTACAGCTTACATATTGCACTGTTCAAATCTCAAGACTACGACAATGTTAAAACTATAATAGTTTAAGTGTTATTGTCGATGAATATTCTAATACTTTTTTTTCTGCTTGAAAGGTATTTTAACATTATTCCATTTTTATTAAAAAGCCCCCAGACAGAACCAAGAAATGAAAAAATATCTTCGAAAGAAACTCTGAAACAAAAAAGCTATATTTTTCATTTTAAAATGAGGTTCTTCTCATCAAATAATCCATTAATGCCAGAATATATGAATTTTTAGGTCGAAAATTTTCAATTAATTTTTAAATTTTCATTTTGTAAAATTATTATAAATTTACATTAAAAAATTTAAAACATATATTTTTAAAAATTTTTAATGAGCTAATCATAAAACATAAAAATAAAAAAATAAATTATATATATCTTAAAAAACACGTACATAAATCGAAAATTTGCATATTATGCCATGCCAGCAATAAATTAAAAATGTATTATTGCTTTATTGAAACTCTGAGTCAGATTATTTACAAAAAAAAAAAGATATTTTATTAATATTCTAATAATGATCTTTATTTTTATTACTAAAATTAACAATTACTAGTACTTAGTGTAAATTTTTATGTCATCGTTTTTTTTTTTTGTTTTCAATATGGAAATAAAAATATAAGAATCTGTGGTTTTCTGATTTTGCCAATTTATTATTTTTTTTTAGATCAAAATATGCAACAAAGAGTGCTTAGTGTAAAATTTTAATTCAATTATAATAAAAGTTTGTACATAGTTGTACCTACTATTAGAAAAAAGCCTTGGATAGAATTCAGAATATTTTCGCACTATAGTATTTTAGAGTCTATAGTATTTTAGAGTCGGCACGGTATAATATTGAAGTTTAAAAGAGTATTTGAATGTAAAGTAATATAATCAGGAGAAAGTATCTATGAATATTGAAGTAACAGTAAATAATTTAATTTCAAAAAACTTATTTTTCATTTCTGGTCACTATATGCACATACATAGTATGAGAAAAAACCTAGTCTAAAAATATCAAGGTCGTAATAAGGAAAATAAAAAGGAACTGAACGAAATAAATTAAATATGTATTTACCACATTTGTGAATTTATACCTACTAAATAATTAATCTAATTTCATTTCTTTATATCAGTATCTAAAGAATAATTTTAAAATTTTGATTATCTAAAAATCAGCTTACTTAATATAACTACGTTATATTACACTATCCCAAAAATATTTACGCCTGTAAATACAAAATATGCCCTAGCTAGAGCCTGGGTAAATATAATGGTCTGGAATCTTATTATTTTTCTTATATTAAAAAGTTATTAAATAAAAATGTTTATAATAATTTTTGTTACGAATTTCAATTCAATAAACTTCGTAATATATAAGCGCTTTTCTGGATCTTATTACCCACAAAAGTTGTAGTGATATCAGATGGATATACAAATTGTGTTTGTTTTTATTATGTCAGAAATTAATAAAATAGATTAAAATAATTTTATAGAAGAAAGAAAATATTTTTTAATTCAAATAATCTCTTTTAACTAGTGTTTGTTTTTGCTCTCATATTTCATTTGGTGGAGAAAATTATTCATTTGATATTGTGCCAAATTAATTAAGCAAAGAAATTCTTACTACTTTTATTTTTATTAATGAACATTTATTTTTCTATTAAAATTTATTAAAAAAAATATATTATTTATAGTTATTAAACACTAAACATTTTTATTTACTTAAATTACTTACTTAAATATAACTATTGTATTTTTATACAGTATACATCAAGGTTAGACAGGCTAGGACATTTTTATATACGAATACAAATTATTTTTTAAATCAAGATAATCAAAATTTTATATTTCATCCAATTTCCGATTATTTTTAGCGTAATCGATGTCACACACTTTTTTGGAAGTTCGTAAAAATTGATAGTGGGAGTGCATTTCGGAGCTTACCTATTTTTTAAATGATTTATTTAAAATTATGTGAAATATGTTTGAACAATATTTTCTAATTTTCATTAAATAAAATAATTCTAAATCTAAATATAAATTTTTATCTTTTGTAAATATAACACTTATTTTTAATTTCTTGCATTAAATATAAATTCAAAATTTTTGTTTGCCACACCAACATTGATAATTATTATTATCAATTAATTATAATCAATAAATCACAAAAAAAAAAATTACATTATTAAATTATACTTTTCCTACTTCTCTCTTTTGTTAATCTTGACTTCTTGAGATTTTTGTTATGATAGTATTTTTATATAAAATTTTCCCGCCATAAGATCTGTTATATATAAACATAGAAATCATAATAAAATATGTTTTAAAATGTATATAATAAATATATATGTAATTTTTGTTTAATATTTATATGTATTTTATTATAATTTTGATTACAATGCGTGAACTTATAAAATTTTATTGATGCTGACAAAAAAAATAAGAAATAAATCTAAAAATTTTAATCACTATACATAAACCTTGATTACGTAATTTACTAAAGCTGAGTCATCAATTCCATATTCAAGTTTCTGCTTTTTTTTTTTTTGCCTTCATACAGATATATATTTTTTTTTTTTAAATTTATTAAGATATTCACTTTTATTTTCTTTTAAGAATCTCTGTATCATAATATAAAATAAGACAAAATAAAAAACTTCGAGAACAAAAAAAGCTTCGGGGGAGAAATAAAGTAAATAATATTTTTATATATCAATGTAAAATTTTTTATACCACCAACCCGGTAGTACTATATGATTTTATTTTATATGTATGTATATACATATTTTTTTTAATAACAAACTGAAAATAAAAAAATAAAAATTCTCTCATTATTGTATGAAGCTTTTAACAATAAACTTACGCCAAGAAAGTTTTGTTTTTATATTATTATTATTAATTATTAAATATTTTTTGGCTCGCGTTTTGTGATATCAATAATAATTTTCAATAAAATATTATTATTTCGATAATTAATTATAAAATTTATAACAATAAAAAAAACATATAAAATCTTTTATAAAAATAAAAAATAAAGCAAGAAGATAAGATTAAAAAAAAATCGCTATCAAAAAATAAAACAAAAAATTAACTAAAAATAAAAAATTTCTTTGATAAATCGATAACACAATTTTCTTGCTTAGAAATATTTTTTTTTTTACAATATAAAAAATTTATTAATAAAAACTTTTTAGTCGATAATTGGATAACAAAGTTGACAACAGGTTTTTGGCAAATTATCCTAGTAAGTAAATTTTTATTAATTTCTTATGTTTGAGAATATTTAATTGTAACCTCTCTGTAATAAATTATAAAAATTTAAAAAAATATCTACCATTCAAATTATTTAAAAGAGTAACATTATACATGCATATGCGTAAATTTGTAAAGGACAACGAGGACGTTCAAATGTACTACTTACCTATTTTTGAATGTTCGTAAAAAAAGTTCTAATTTCAACATCTGAAGAAAGAAAAATTAATTTTGTTAAAAAAAAAATGTTTTCAATAAATAAAAACTATGAATTACACTCTTTTAATAATCAAAGTTCGCATTACTTATTGCAGCAAATTTCTGATCTAACACGTTTACAAGCTTTAAATTTTATAAACAACGCATGTCTCATAGTAAATGAAAATGTAATACTCGCTCTTCCATCATTGTTGCTTGATCTATCTAAAAAGAATAAAAATTTGATAAAACAATTATATTTTTATAAGTTTTTAATTCAATATTCTGTTCTAAGTATTGCTCCCTTTACAGATAACAGAAGTTTCGAATTTGATTAAATATGTTGGTTTTAAAAAAAAAAATCAATTGATGTTATTATTTACATGTCATGTCACTAATTTGTGTATATAAAGAAAATAAAAAATAATGGTTAAAAGGCTTAAATGAAAATAATATTTATTTTATGAACAACAATCTAATTTTGTTACAATCCCCAATAATAAAAAAAAAAAACAGATAATATAAAATATAATAATTTATTTAATTAATGTCATTTAAATTGAAAATTGATGATGATGAGATGACTATACATGACTCATATTTTTAATGATAATAATGAAAAAATATTAAATTATAAAAAAAAAAAAACAATTTATAGGTACAATAATAAGTAGGTACCTAATTGACAGAAACTGCGGTCTACATAAAATATTAATATTTATTTTGACAGCACGTGGATCGTAAAACTTTCCAAAATAAATATACCTTCCTAAATATACGAAAAAAGAAGAAAAATTTTATTAAAAAGTCAATAAATCAAATATTTCATTTAAATTTAAAAAAATGTTTCAGCATTATGCTAATGATAGCACAATTAATATTCATTTATCTTCAATTTGCGGGCTTTTATTTTTCATTAGCGTTAACAAAAAAAAAACATAAATGAAAACAATGCATTATTTTTATTTAAATATAGTATAATATTTATTTTTTTATTAATTATTAGCAATTATTTATATAGTATTCAAGTACTTTACTTATGTGTATAATAAATAATATATTGAAGAAGAAAACAATTAAAAACATTATAATTTTTAATTTAATTGTGAATTTTTTTTTACAAAAAAAAGAAAATTATAATTTAGAAGAGACCTTAAATTGAAAATTGATTAGGTTGAGAAAGATTGTTATAAAAAGTATGATATTGTTGTAGGCCTGTATGCTGTATGGTAATAAGTAACATTCGAATATATTTTTTATATTTTTTTTTTAATTTTTTACAAAAGTTCATCAACAGTATACATGTAAATATTATTCAATTGTCAAGTCTTAGCAACGTCTCAGCTTGTCTTATATATATATATATATATATTGAGAAAATATTTCCAACTCGACATAATTTTTATTTTCCATTATATGATGACAGGACAATATTTATATTTCACTAACTGTGCACTTGAATTTTTAAAACACTCTTAATGTTTGATTATAAATTATAAAGAAAGATAATAAATTGTTATCATTATTTCACAATTTAAATTGCATTCACTTTATATCTGAAATTGTTGTTTATTTAACTCTTTTAATTGATTGTGGAAAAAAATTTTTTTGCAAACTTTCATTTTATATACATAAAATAAACATAATACATAGTTTGTTTAACTTTAACTATATGTTTAACCGGAAACGACTGCTTAAAGTTCAAACGTGCAATTTATAATAATGTTCTAACATTATCTTATAAAGTATCTTTAATTAGTTTAATCACATCATCGTTCAAATAATTGACTACCTATAATAGAAAATCTAATATTATTCATGAAATAATGTTGTTAATTAATTTATTTTAATTTTCAGATATGACAGAGAATAATATGAAATTAGGACGAATAACTTCGCCGCCAATAACACCACCAAAAAAACTACTTATCAATCATGGAAAACCGAATTATACAATTAAAAAATCGACTAACTATGAACAATTTCATAGATCCGAGTCCAATGAATCAACTGAAAATGAATTTAGTACAATTAAATTGAAAAAACCACCAACAAAATTTATAAAACAAGAAAATGGAGCAGCTAGTAATGTTCAGTCAAATGAATTTTTAGAAAAACATAAAAAATTTTCTAATAAATTTTCTAATAATGGTCATGTTGTCAATAATAAAAATTTTGAAGAAAACAAAGAAACCATGGATGAATTTTTACAAGCACATAAGAAAATTTCCGCCAACATTAACAGAAATTGTTTAAACTCTAATGAGCATCGTCATATTATAATTGGCGAAGAAATGCCAATGTGTTTTAAGCCATCTCAATTTAATGAAAATCCTAGGAACAATGTAAAACCAGTAACTAAAGTGAAACCACCAATAAGCCCGAAACCAGCTGTATTCGTGAGAACTGATTATTTTCAAAAGCCTGTAACTAATGGAATAACAAATCAAAATCAAGAAGAGATAAACGACAAAAATGGTCCAAACTTTGAACAAAGAACAATTGTTTCATTCTCAAGGGAACTATCTGAGCCTAATAAATATCCGGATACTGTTAAAATTGAGAATAAAAATTCGGAACTTTTTAAGGAAATGGCTAGTTTAAAATTTGAAATTGATGAACAAAAATTAGACATTACTCCAGTAATCAATTAAAATTTTCTATAAAGTTTTAAACTTAAAGGGCAATACTTCAATGAACAAAACGGTACCTTATACAGCCTACAAACAAATAGCATAGTTGAATATTTGAAATTTCAATTATTAATTTCCTAAATTATAATTCAATTTAAAAAAGGATTCGAACAAAAAACGATGACATTTAATTAAAAAATTAATTTTACATAAATAAAAGCTTTAAATAATGTTAGTCATTGCCTTTAGGTAAAATTGTTCTAGGATCTAGGTAATTAATTTAATTGAGTTGTTATTAAATTGTAAAGTTTATCTGTAATAAATTATTTACATAAATCGTTCAACAATAATGCTTTTTAATACTTTCTTTAAATTCTTATGACTTACTTTCCTAACGTTTAAAACTATTTAATAACATATATTCTGTACAGTTTTATCTAGCAGTTAAAATGTGTATGTTGTTTTTGGTGCTTCAATAAAATAGGATGGATTTATTTGTGAGCTTTCTATGATATTTCTAAAATAATAATCCTCACATTCCAGAAACACGTGTTTATTAGTGTTACAATGCTCATAATTGTACACAGTTTTCATGAAAACCTTTAATTTAATTTTCGAAATAATTTTCAGCGTCTTACTTAAAAACAGCTAGAGCATTTAATTTCAATCTGAAATGGTTTATAAAATATAAAAACATCTCAACGTTTCGGTTTTAACCATTACTTTTATTTAATGTTTCATTAAAATTAATTGTTAAATAATAATATGTTTTCTTTTGTTTTTGTAATTATTTGATGATCAAATTTTCTGTGGACATTTTCTTCGAACTATTTCAAATTAAAAGAAGTTTATTTGGCGCTAACTAATGAAAATATTTTCGACTTACAAAATATATTATGTCTTTAAAAAAAAAAACATTAATAATATGACTTGTAGTATAGGTAATTTCAGAAAATGTTATTCATTGCGATATAAAATATTATTAATAATTTAATTAAAAATATATCTAAGAGATAAATCAGGGGCCAGATTCTATAACTATGTTGTTCAAAAAAATGTTGCTCGAGCGACATTAATTTTAAGTTTTGCTTTCTGTAACAAAAAAAATGTTGTTCGAACAACATTTTTTAAGCGACATATAATTTGATGTTGTTTTCGGTTTTTTGGTATAGAAATTAAATTTTTTTTTGGTGAATTTAGACATTTGAAAAAAAAATCGTTTTAATTTAAAAAGAAAAAATTAAAAATATTAAAAAAAAATTAATAAAATGGTTAAGTGGATTAATTTTTTTATTATGGACGAGTCCGAGATTGAAAATTCAAAAAAAAATAAAAAAGTTGAGAGAATAATTCGACGACATCTGAGGGACATTTCAGACCCTTTCTCTGTTCCCGATAAAAGGTACTTAATTTTTGCAACAATTTTAAATTATGAATTAAAATTAAATAAATAAATGTTTCCAGTTTTATACAAAGATTATTTCGATTATCGAAACATGACTTCACTTTGCCTTACAAAATATGTTAATTTAACATATTTTTACACGTTTGGAATATTCTTAATTTATTTTCATTTTCAATTTTTCCTCCATAAAAAATTTGTTGAACTCACATACTTTGTATCAAACCTTATGCACATAATATAATTGCATACTCTCTCTCTTTATTTTCGTTATTGAAATGCAATTACCGCAAATACAAATATTCACTTTTTGTAAAATGCGTCAGTATTTTACGATAAAAACTTCTTTAAAAAGATATTTCGGAAAATAAAGATAAAATTAAAATATCCAATTAAAATATAGTTTTTCATTTTTAACAATAAAATTAAAGTTAACAAATTTCTTATAAATCGATGCCGAATCGAAAATATTGAAAATATTTATTTTTATCAAAATTTTGTAGTTAACCTTTATTACACGAGAAGCGCTACCTAACACTGCCTTCAATTTTTTTCTTTTTGACATCAATTTGATAGATATTTGAAGTAAATTATGTTATAGTTGCCGCATTTCAATTTTTTTTTTCTTAGTCGAGACTTATAGAAAACAACATTTATTTTGAAAACAACATTGCTTATAGAAAGTAAAATTTTTGTAACAATGTTGTCTTGAACAACATAGTTATAGAATTTGGCCCCAGTTTCTTTTTATAGATGCCCAACAAAGAGGCTCTTATAATTACGACCACAACAACTACGTATTAATCTATTTATAATGTATAATACTAATCGAATAAGGATAAACATTTATGGTCACTATTTATGTCTAAAAAGTAAAATAAAATAAAATTTAGCGAATAAAAGTATGCATATTTGAAAAAAAAAAAGTTCTTGAAGTAACTACATATTGGATCAGAATATTTTTTTATTATATTGTTCCACTAGATTGTGAAAACTCATTCGTATTCAAATTAAGTTAAAATAAGAGTTAATATAGAAAAAACCAAATTTTAATTTCTTCAATGAATAATGTGATCAATATTCAATTAGAATTTCACTAGACATTAGATTTTAAAAAATTAAATGTCGTTAGCTTTGGAATAGTAATTTTATAGGGCAATGATAACATTTTGAACAAAATAAATGACAAAAATCAGTTTAAAATACGTAATGTCCCAAAGTTAAGCCTTTTATTTTATATTATTTTTTTTTCTAAATAAGTTTTCAAATTATAATTCCTAAAATATATTAATTTATATTTAGACAATATTTTTTTATGATGAATTTTAAAATTTAGACTTTTTAGTACATATTTTTGATTTTTTTCTTCTTCTTTGAATCTTCTACTGCATTTTAATTTTTTATTTATTTTTTTTTCAAATTTTAATTATATTAATAATTTATATTTTTCTTGTCGTTATTTTGAATTATTTTTATTTTACAAATTTTATTTTTAGCCAGAATATTTCTATAATTTTTTTTTTATATAATATAAATTTCTAAATTTTGATTAATTTTTTTTCCCCTACATTGAAAATTTTTAATTTTTACAGTTTTTTTATTTTTGATATCCCAAGTCCGAAATGAAGCCAAAAGTTTGATATTTTGTTAATTAACTTTTATAAATTTTTTTTTCTTTTGTTTTTTCGTATGTTTTTTTAATTTTTTTAATTATTTTATTTTGTTTGTCCAAAATTCCTAAACTTATACCAAATGTTTTTATTTTTACCTTAATTTAATTTTTTTTTTAATTTTAATATTTTTATGCAGTAAAAGATTAGTTTTTATGTTTAATTTTTATTCATAATAATTTTTTTTTGGTTTTTTTTTTTTTTTAATTTTTATTTTTTGTTTTTAGAATAAAATAATTAATTCCAAAATTTCCTTTTGAATTTTTCATAAATGAAATATTTATTTTAGTTTCGAAAATTTTATTGGTACTATACATAAAATTATAATATTTTTAATTAATAGTTTAATTTAAAGATATTTTGACATTTGGATTTATATATTACAATATTCAAGTTTAGAATTAAAAATAATAAGATTGAAATTAGGTTAAATTTAGCTGAATTAGCATGAAAATTAATTGAAGCATCTAGGAAAGCATTAAAGACCTTCAATTACTTCGTGAGGTTATTATCAATCCTATTTTTTATTATTATAATAATATTAAACATTAAATATTCTATTTTGATGATGCTCAATGAATATGAACGTCTAGTTTTAATCGAATGGAAAAGAGAATACGAGTTTCGTAAGATTTTTAAGTTCGATCGTAATGCATAATAACCTTCAGGCCACAATCATCAAAACAACAGATGAGCTCATAAAAAATAATAAATTACCTGAATAAAATAAACGTAAATGTAAAATTAAAAAACAATAAGAAATAGTGATTGTTGCCAATATCAAATTTACGAATATAATTCAAAAATCAATTCATCAATATGTAAGTTAGTTGAAAATAAATTTTATAGAATCTTAAACAAGCAAAGGACAAAGACATATAATTTAAGAATGTTAAATAAAAAAGTAAATAAAACTATATTGTTTACATTAATTTATAATTCAACCCAAATATCAAAACTTAAAATTTTAAAATTAAAAAAAAAACAGTAAGTATTAAAAATTATTCTGATATCGAATAGCACTACATTTAATTTTTGAAGCTCGAGATTTTAATATTTTTATATATCAATTTTATTCTTGAAATTTATATATGATTTTTTTAAAATTTATATAAATTAATATTTTATAAAAAAAAAATTTTTTTTAATTATTCTGTTTTTAAATTATTTAAAATTAATTAAGGAAGTTTACTTAAAAAACTTTAATACATTTTTGGCTATATTTTTGGTTTTTTTAATGTTTCTTATTAAAGTCGATGAATTTTTTTAGTTTTTTTTTATTCTATTTTTTTTTTAGGTATTTGACTAAATAAACAAATAAATTCAACAAATGTGTTATTTTTTTTTAATTATTTTTTTTTTTCAATATAAATATATATCACCTTTTTAATATATATTTTTTTTTTAAATAATATATTTCTCCGATTTATTTACTATTTTTTCTTCTTCTTCTTAACATTTTTATGGATTTATTTTGTATATAAAAAGTATTAAAAAAAAAACTAGATTAAAAGAATTTGGCACTAAGTAGTGAGCACTTTTTCAAAAGAGGAAGTTTTTATTTTTATATAAAAAATTGATTTAACAAAAATTATCAATAAATTAATTTTTATTTAAGTAAGTTAATATTTAAAATTCGATGAATTTAAATCATCGGTTTTTTTTTAAATATTAGGGTTTGATAATGGTACGTTATAGAATTTGTTTGGAAGAAAACGTTTCCATAGTACCATTGAGTAATAATATTTATAAGAGGGTCAGAATTCATACAAGTAAATTTTAGAATTTTTTTTTCAAATAACTCAAAAATGATGACAATATTTTCAATGTATTGAATAAAAATTTCATACTCAAATGTGTTTATTCTTAATACAATAATAAAAATAATAAAATTAAGAATAAACACATTTGAGTTAAAACATTTTACTCAATACATTCAAATTATTGTCATAATTTTTGAAAAAAATTTACTTGTATGAATTCTGTCCCTCTTATAAATATTATTACTCAATGATAGTACCCAACCCTTGTCGGTTTATTATTTTTATATTGGTAATACCATTGAGTAATAATTATTTATAAGAGGAGAAGAATTCATACAAGTAAATTTCAGAATTTTTTTTCAAATAACTCAAAAATGATGACAATATTATCAATGTATTGAATAAAAATTTCACACTCAAATGAGTTTATTCTTAATACAATAATAAAAATAATAAAATTAAACACATTTGAGTTAAAAAATTTTACTCAATACATTGAAAATATTGTCATAATTTTTGAGTTATTTAGAAAAAAATTTACTTGTATGAATTCTGTCCCTCTTATAAATATTATTACTCAATGGTAATACTTTGTTTGAACTTATATTATAATGCAAAAGACGATATTTTTGTTCATTTTATTGATTTAAAAATTTCTTCCTAATACTAAGTTCTTACAAATAAAGATTTTAAAATTATTTTGTTATTAAAAAAAAAAGTGCTCAGCGCCTTGAAACAAATCTGCATTATAAGAAAATAAAATATTTCTTTTATCTATTTTATTTTAAAAAATGGTTCTATTGTTATTATGTATTTCGTATTTTGATTGTAAAAAATTTAAAATATATTTATGTTTGATTTTTTTTTATATAATTTACTTAAAAAATTATCAGTTTTCTTTCTATTTTTATGTTATGGTACTTCAAGGCAATTAAAAGGTGATTTTTATTCATTTATTTATTTTTGTTTTAAAGCCGAATTTAAAATTTGAATAAGGAAAATATCTTCTTTTTTTTTTTTATTTTTGATTCAACAAACAATACTTAATTTGATCATTAATAGTAATCAAAAGTTATTAGTATATGGAAAATCTTTTAGTAGATCATTAAGTTTGTGTGAATGAGTTTTAAATTTAAACTCGTAATTTATAATCAAAGTTATTTTTCTTATTTAAATCTAAAATTATAAGCCATAATTTACACTATCAGTTTAGAATTAAAATTAAATTTTTATTCATAATTATTTATGCATATTATTTTCAGCAGTGACTTAAAAATAAATTTATAACCAATTTACTTTTTATTTTATTTAAGATTATTTGAAAAAAATTTATTTACCAATTTTAACTATGTAAAAAAAATGTTTAATAGCTTCAGGAATCACAGGATATTTTCAATTTTAATAGCAATTTAAAAAATTTTAAATGAAAAATGTCTTAATTTATTTTAATGTTTCTATAGTAAAAAAATTTCAACATTTACTGAAATAAATTCGAATAATATCAGTCTCTCCATTATATTTAAGTTTTTTTATTTTTTTATTTTCTTAATTATAAATGAAGCATTCAAAATCCAAGTGGCTTAATAAATGTCCATCTCTTTTAGAAATTTAGATCAAGTATTTTTCTTTAATATATTATCTTGGATAACGCTTTTCTTTCTGTCAATATTGAAAAGTATATTTTAAGAATTATTCGCCAAAGTTTCCCTAATTAACTACAGATATTTTAATACGAAACAAACAAGAATTTGCGATCTAAATTAAATCTGCCAATTTGGGTCTGAACACTTTAAGGTTTAAGTGATTTTTTCGTGAATTTGTTGATTTCGAATAGAATTTTGAATTAATTCATATAGCCAAAAAAATTTGTAATTTATCCTCTTCATTATTTTTTAGATTATAACACATACAATTTTTTAAACGGAAATAATTTTTTTTTTGCCAAATTTTTTTTGTGAAATTGTATGTGAAAAATATTATATTTCAGTATTAACAATTTATATAAAACAAAAAATATTTAAAAATTTTGTTTTAATTTTTCTTTTCAGAAATATTTTGACCCTGTGTGTTCTACTTTAAAATTATATTTTATAATTATAATCCAAAATGAAAATTAAACTGTTAAATAATTATAAACTATATGCTATTTCCGAAAAACAAAAATTTTAAATATTTTTGGTATTATAAAATTACTTAAAACTGACTATCACCACAGTTTATTATATAATAATAAATTAAATAAAATTTATTATAAAAATTAAATTAAGATTAGCTTAACGATATAAAATCCTAAATTTAAACGCACTTAAAATCTAGCCCTTAAAATTAAAAAAATTGTTTCTTTATAAATTAAAAATTTAAAAAAGCATAATTAAATATAAATTTTTAATTAATTTTTACAAAAGACATAAGAAATTTTAAAATTTTGAACTAAAATTTAGTTCTATGATTCCTGCAAAAATTTCAAATATCGCAATTGTGTAAAAAAAAAATAATTTAAATCCATATCTCACTAAATTTTTGTTAATGTGAGATTTTTTTTTTGACAGCCTTGAATCAATTCACATTTTATTTAAATAATAATAACTAAAATTTGAAAAATTCTAGGATTATACAAGGTTTTTTTTTTTTAAGTAATAAAATTTATAATTGATTCAAGATAATAATTATTTTACTTTTGTCACTGATGGAAATATTTTACCCTCTTGCAATTTTTATTATTTCATTATTCATATTTTGTTTTTAAATTAACAAAAAGAAAAAAATTAATTAATTTTTTTTCTTTTATTTTTTATTAGTAAATAACATTAATATTTTTATTTTTATAAATTTTGTATTGTGTTAAAGGAACTGAGCTGAATTTATTTATTTTATTTTATTTATAATTTTTTTTTTTTTTATATTGTTGTGGGTACAATTTTACAAGAATTAATAAATTCATTATAGTTATTATTAGCGGGAAAAAAAGAAAATAATTAAAAATTTATTCATTGAATACATTTAAAAAAAAAAGAAGAAAAATGTACAAATAAATAATTTTTTACAATTTTGATAGATAAGCAGAAAATTACAGTATAAGTATAACTTGTAGCAGCAGAATCTATTTGTTTGATACATAAATACAAATAGAAAAATTATTTATTTAATCAAGGGATCATAATTAGGCCCACCGTACACTCTGATCCCATTCGAATCTTGCACACAAGGCAGACTAAAATGACTTTACAACTTTAGAATGGCAATTATGCATTATGTCTTCATACTAATTATTAAAGCATCGACCGATAAAAAATATGTTGTGTGCGAGAATCGAGGAATATTTTGTTATAGATGTTTGATATAAAATTTAAATATTTTTTGTAGTTTAAATATTTTAAAATGAATAATATTGGGAGTAATTAGCTGCTTAAATAAATTTAAATTCATCTATATTATTATGGCCCACAAAAACAGCTAAAACATACTGTTAAAAATTAACCATTTGTACATAATATCTTTTTCTTTTTAATTTATTATTTACAGAAAGTGAAAAAAAATAAATAATTCAAATATAAAATTTTAACATATTTTTTTTTTTTTAATTTTATTTTCAGTTCATTTTTTAATTTTAATTTTTCAAATAATTTTAAGTATCTTTACACTTCTGTTATTCTTAATTTTTCTCGTTTCGTTTTTATTAATTTGTTAATAATTTTTGCAATATTTTGTTTCAGTTTCTATTGGACGAAATAACTGTAGGAATTATAAATTATTTCAAATATATATAAATATTTTATATATTATATATATATATATATTTTTAATATATATTTTTGTCCAGATTGGTGCTGTTTTCATCATCTTTAAAAAAAAAAATCAAATTTTTCTTCTTCGGATTAACAATGTATGTATTCCAAGAAATATTTTATGAAAAATAAACACATCCAGCTTATCTGAAGAAAATATCTAATTTAAATTAAAATTAAATTTTAATAATTTATTTTTAATTAATTTTTTTAATACTGTCGTCGACAGTTCTTTTGAATTTTAAAACTTTTTCAGGATGAAAACAAAAACAGCGATTTGACCATATCTTGTTTTATTTTCTTCATAAATGGCATAAACATTATTTGAAAACGACATTAAACCGGATGTGTGTTTTTTTTTTTTCAAATTTATTGCAATTTTGTTAGATTAGATTTAACTTACTTGTTGTTATTATTATAATATATAGAAAAATTAACTGTTTTTAGGAGCAGTTTTATTTTATATGTTTTTATTTACATAAAAAATGTTTAACAAATGTTATACAACTAATCTTAGATATTATTTATTTTTGTTTTATATTTATGTAAATTTGATTTTCTTCTGTTTTTATTATTTATTTATTTTTTGTTTTGTTTTTTTTTTTTTTTCTTTTTAATTTAAAAGCATAATCACATCAATTATGCGAGATATTATGAGTTTTTATATTCATTAATCCAATTACTCGTGTAATTAAATCAAGTAAATAATTATAAAAAATAAATAAAAATTATTAAAAACAAATTAAAAAAAAAAAAAAAAATAATAATACTATTTGGTAAAATTCTACAACGATTAGATAAATATTTGCATTTTGTTTTTTTTCTTTATTGATTTTATTTTATTGTTCGATAAAATAATAAATCTATTTTTGTTTGTGATAACTACTAATGAAAATTTATTATGGTTAAGTTTTACCAATATCCATCATCGACGAGTTCAATGATTAAAAAAATATTGTCGGTGAGTTTAAAACTCACATCGAGACGAGTCCATTCCTATGATAAGGGCTAATGTCTCTTAAAGAAATCTCTTTTGTTAGATAATTTTTATAGGCGAAAATGAAATTTTTTAAAAGACATCATTACTGATTCAAGAGGCTTTTTTTTATTATGAATTTCCTATATTAATGGAAGGGTAAATTAAGTTTGTAAGAGCATTATTAAACGCTATAAGCCTTAAATTGAAAGAAATAAATAATATAAATTGAAAAAAAAAAAAATAATAATAATTCTGGTTTTATTTTATTGTTTTTTCTTGTAACTATTATTTTATTTATTTTTTTTTTTATAAATTCTATTGTTTTTGTTTTTATTACATTTAAATATTGTAGATTTTTATTTTATGGGTAGATTTGATGAAATTTTTCTAAAATAAAAAAAAAAAATTATCTGAGACTTCAATACTGCATTTTAATTTCTTTCTGTAAATAAATATTTGTTTTGCTTTAATTTTTTTGTTTTTTGTTTTTTTTAATAATGAAAAAAATTTATTTAGAATTTATTGTACTTATTGCTGTATTGATTTCTATTATATTGTGTAGATTAAGTTTTTACATTAAACAAAAAAAAAAAATTATTTATTTACAATTTGCATATAATGCAAAAATAAAAAAGTATCATAAATTTTTTGTCTATTTCAAAATATAAAAATTTGTAGATGGTAAAAAACTATTATTATGATTAAATATTTTTTTTTACTTTTTTTTTTTTTGCTTTTTTATTTTTAATAAAAATATTTTTATGTATAAATTCAATTTGTTTCTTATTTGTAAAATTTAAAAATATAACAAAGTTTATTTAGTTTTTTTGTTTTTTTTTTTTTTTATCGGCAGACTGGTCTCAGATTTTTTTTTTTTTTTGATTTTAAGAAAAATTAAAAAAAAAAAAAAAACTCTTTTCATTTGCATTATTTTTTTTTTAAATTTGTTTTTAAATATATAATTAAGGCAACTTTTATAAGGAATACAATAATAATGATGAGTTCTTGTTTATTTTCTGTTTAGATAATTGAATCTATAAAAATTAATTATAAATTATTATTATTGACAAAATGCACAAAAATGAGAAAAAAAAAAAATGAATCGAGAATTTCTTATCTCTAAGAGTATTATAAAAAATCATATCATAAAAAAATCATGTTAATTAAGTTAATCATTTTTGATAAATGTTCCGGTAAACTGGGTTCTCAGAGAGTTTTTGTTATTCTCAAAAATCCAAAATACCTATCTAAGAACTAAGTTTGATTGTAGATTTGTTTTTTTTTTTTTTTTATAAAAATATTTGTAGATTCAATTAACTACTTTTTGTTAAAAAAAAAAAAGAAAGAAAATAAAAGACAAAATAAATTAAATTAAAAATTTTTAATTTTGATTTGGAATTTTGATTTAAATTTTTTTTTTTTTTAATTTTTGATTCGAGACTCCTAAAAACAGCGTTCAAAATTTTTTTTTTATTTTACCTTGAATATCTTAAGTTAAAGTTACATAATATTTTTATTTTTATTTTTTTTCATATTTAAAAAAAAAAAGTATTTTTATAGAAATTAAAAACTATTTAATAAGCAGTTGTTTTTATTGAATCTGAGTAGAAGACTTATTTATTTTATTATCTAGGTTGACTCTGTTTGAATAGATTCCTACCACTGGGAAAAGAATTGATTTTAAAGATTCTAAGAAAGCCAACCAAGTTCTAAAATTTACATTTGTTTCTAATTCAATATGTATCCATCCGCTACAAAAATGTATATTTTTTATTTAAATTAAAAATAATATTTTTTTCTATATTATTTTTAGTTTGTAAGAAGTAAAATTTACATTTTTTTCAGATTCAATATTTATCTGCCACAAAAATGTACATTTTTAATTTAAATTAGAAATAATATTTTTTTTTCTATATTATTTTTAGTTTTTTTTTTAATATAATATACCATTTACAAAAAATGATCCAAAAGTCGAAATGTTTATATTTTTCTAGATTTTGAAATTTTAAATGGTTTGTTATCTTGAAATAAAATATTTGCGTTACATAACATTTAAAAAGAATAACAATCTCTAATAAATAAAATTAATACCAATTACAAATTTTAAGTTTTTTTGGTACGATGTAAGAAAATAATTCATATTTTTAAGAACTTATAATTCCTACTTCAAACTTTAATCAATAAAATATTCTTAAATTTTACAAAATTAAGACTGGGTTATTTTTAAAATCAATATGCGAATGAAACTAAAATATTAATTAAATAAAAAATAACAAAATTTATTTAGATAAAAAATTATTTTAAAACAAAGTTATAAATTCTTCAACTAAATTTAATTTTACAGAAATTAATAATGAACATTAATATAAATTTATAATAAAAATAAAATACAATGAAAAAAAAAATGTTCAGGAAAAATAACGAAATTAAACAATTTTCTAATTAAACTAAAATATTCCACAATTTCCACTCTTTCCAAAAATAAATTTTAAACAAATATAAACTGTAATCGTTTGTTAAAGAAATTTACAACATTGAAATTTTTTGTGTGGAAAATAGCTCCTTTTTTTTCTTCTATATTTAAAAAGAAGAATAGGAAATTATGCTATTTAAATTTAAAGCAAAGTTAATTTTTTGTGGAACTTTACAAAAAAAAACATGTGTCACGGGACACACGGAAGAAGTGAAACTTCATGGAGTGCGAGATTTTCTCTGTAATCATGCTTAGTTAAAAATAAATTCGTACTTGACTGTAAAATAAATAAATGAAATGTTTTTCATTCAATAATTTAAAATAAATGATATTTTCCTTTTAATCGAAAAATAGAAGCAAGAATTTTCGATTTTGTTCTGAGAAATTGTATAGTAGATTATTGATCTAATGAGCTTCATTAAGATGCTGACAGTTATCGGTTTTATCATCAGCCGACAAGTCAATAACTTGCTTGCTGCCATAATTTTTTTTTAAATTAATAATAAAAGAAAAAATGTTTACCCGTCGTATCGGTTTATCGGTAATTCATATTCGTCAATAAAATATCATAATGCTCCTAAAGAAATTTCACTTAAAAAAAAATAGTTTATAAGCAGTTTTCGTGAATTTTAGTTGATATTGTAGCATAATTTTATGGTAATAATCAGGAAAAAATTTATATTCATCTAAATTTCTAAATATCTTTCAATATTTCAATTATCAAAGCGAAATTTAAACAAATAAAAATTAAATTCGATGGAGAATGAAAGGTCTAACTCTGAATTCAAATATCTTTTGAGTTTAATGTTGTATTATTAACTTTTTTTCTGTCATGTTTAAAAAAACAACAAAACAGTTTTCAAGATTAGATTTGATTCAATTCATCATTTTTAAGCTTATTTAACCATCTTCATTAATTAACAATATATGGCAGCTCCTATGTATTTTGAAGTTCTAACTTAAAAAATTCAATTCATACTAAAATGTAACAAATTATAAAAAAAATTGTAATAACAAAAAATCAAAAAATGGTAATTTTATAAAATAAAATGAGAATATCAAATTCAGTTATTCATGGTTTAAAAAATTAATAAAAAAAATAGATTCTAACTTTTTCGAAAACAAAACATTTTTTTTTATCTTTTGTTAGAAAAAGTACTAAAACCTTTTAATCGTTTAAATATTTTGATTAAAACTTTAGCTTTTCTTATAATTAGTATTTATTATATTATAATTTTATGCTTCGTTCAGACTTTGGCTTTTAAGTCTTTAATTTTTGTTTCATCAATTTAAGTGTTTGGACTTTTATTATTTTGTATTATTTTTTTTTCTGTAATTCTTATTTTTATTTTGTTTCTTTTCAAAGCATTCACTGCTTCAGCTTAATGAAATCTTCGTTTTTTACCACCACGTTTTTTTCCACTAGTTTTCTTTTTTCTTTTATTATTTCCACTTGATGATTCAAAGGACTTGATATCGTTTAAAATTTCATTACCCAATGTTCCTAAAAAAGGATAAGAATAAATTTTTATTATATAAACAAATAATATAATTGATTTAAGTTTCAATATACCCAATGTTGTTAATTGACGTTGTCTATGTTTTTCTGCTTTTGTTACAGGTAAACGCGTCAAATAAGCTTCTTCATATTCTTGTTTTTCTTTTGCAGCTTTCGATAGAATCTGTTGAGCTCTGGATCCCGATGAAATTTCTTTTGGTACATCTAGATATTCTTCTTTCAAATCTTCTAACATAGACGATCTGAAATATTAATAAAATAGAAATTTTTTTTAAAATTAATTTCTAATGTTAGGTACGAATGTAACTTCGAAATTTTTTTTTATGTATATAAGCTCTAAAAGTATGATTAAGTTTTTTTAAACAAAAATGTTAACTAAAACTGCTCACCACCAAGGTAACTTTTATTTAGATTCTTTTGAACCGAATACTCTAAACGTTTTTTTTTTGCTTCCAATATTAAATAACTTACGTCATAGCTCTCCGTCTAGCCTTTTCAACTAATTTCTTTGTGCGCTCAGCATTTGTTTCTTCCTCATCATAATGAACTGCCGTCAGTTTTGGCGGTACATAAATTGCAGATGGATTTGCAGTTTTTTTAGACTTCTTAGATATGATATTTTTCTCTTCGTCATCATCATCTTCAGTTTCAGTATTTTCTTCACTGGATTGACTTTCAGGTAAACTTGATATTAAATTATTTGGATTTGGCTAAAATTATGGAATACAAAAAAAAAGAAATGTTAATTATTAAACTAAAAATTACACAAATCAGAAAAACTAACTTTAAATGATATTGGATCTGATGAACTTGTTGCGCCTGTAACAGCTGTTTTAACTAATTTATCAATTTGATAACGTAATTTATAATCAATTGGTCGAATTTTTTCCAATACTGTACGAATTTCTATTAATCTATCTATAGATGGATCTTGTTCAATTTTTTCTCCGGAACATTTTCGTAGAACAACATAAGTTAAATTAATTAAATAATTTAATAACATATGATATTTTATTTCCAAGAAACTTAAACCATATTCTGTTGAAAGTTCACCAGTTTTTACACGTTGTAACATATTTTCAACTAAGTCCGATACTTGTTTTACATTGCTATTCATTTCTCCCAATAATTGTAATGCTTGTGGTAAATCCTGTTGGGCATCATAATCATCGAGAGCCTAAAAGATAAATAAAAGAAATAAATTATAAAAACTTTTGTATATATTTTTAAGCAATTAAAAGAAGAATAAATTAATATAACAACTGTTTTGTCTGCAGCAAAACGTCTTTGGTTTCATTTTCGTCATACAAATACAACTACAGCTTTTATTGAAAGTTTTTATGATTTATTCAGAAATAAAAGTTGTAGCATTCCTGAAGTAATCTTTTGATAGTGTTTGCCCGGGGCAGTAGTTGGAAGAAAATTGTTTATTAATTAATAATAGCTAGAATATTTATTTTTTATCGGATTCGTTACAGATTCTTTTCAGTAAATATGTTCAATAAATATTTCCTAGAAATTTTACTACATGAATATAATAAAGTAAAATAGAACTAAATATACAACAATATATTTTTTTTGTACAAGAAAATTGACAAATAGACCATAGTTATTAAAATTTTCAAACCTTTTTGAATTATTTATTCAAGCTACAATTGATGTAGGTATACATATATTTTGCAAAGGAAAACAAATTTTGTTTTTTTATTTTTAAACCCTAAACAATAATTTCACGTAAATTTAAGTAATATTTCCAATTCAAATGTTGATTTCATATTTCATACCAACGGCTATAATACATATTAAGATCGAAGAAAAAAAAAAATTCAATATACAGAAAACAAATATGTAGCTATAAAAAAGAATGCTTCAAAAATAATCAGAGAAAAAAAATTAAGCTAAAACCACCTCAACCAACCCAACAAATCTGACAATGCTTTAGTTAGATAGAAAAAATATATTTACAGAACAAAAAAAAAATTGAACCCATTTCTTTTTTTTTTTTCCTTGTTTATTCTAGGAAAGAATCATTGAATCAATGGAATAAGGATTATACATTTTCATAAAAAAAAAATTTGTAAATACACAACACATAACTAAATATACATGAGAAAATACATAATACCTACATATATTATTATTTATATTTTGTTGTACAAAAACCAAGAAAAATTATTCCATTGAATAATTTGAAAATGATATTGGTCGCGAGGTCATCGATTTTAATATATGATTGTAAAGTGTTTAGAGAGTTTACGAATAAATTTAATTTAGGATTAGTACGTACCATATACGTATTTAATATTTGTTCAACAATGTAGTATGTTTATTTTTTTATTTTGTAATACTTACAATTTCTATATTATTTTTACATAAGAATGTTTGTTCGTATATTGATGAAAAAGGTTTGCATTATAGGGGTTACACGTTACTATACAAATTCTTTAAAGTTAAAATATAAAATAAAATAGTTACACCAAAGAAAATCGTAAAAATATTAGGTAATTAGTTACTTAAATTGTTTTTTTTTTTTTTAATTCCAATAATTTGAAGTTAAGCTTACAAATTATTTCACTTCTGAATAACTGAATGAATTCATACAAAATATTATATTAATGCTCTGTTTCCTTTGATAAGTTAATCGGCGAAGTAAGAACATTTTATTTGCTTAAACTGGCTTGAGCAAGTAAAATTGTTTTTACTTAAAGATCCATTAAAATATATGCTGAAAAATTGTTGACTTTTTGAAATTTTTATCTTTACAAAAAAAAAATTGAATATTATTTACAAAATTAAATAAAATCAGAAGTTTGTAGAATTTATGTACAAAGTTCAGTTCAATATTTCAGTGAGTAAGCTTAGACAAAGATAATTCTTAGTTTTTCTTTTATTTTATATGTATGTATCTAAATGTAAATAATTTTGAAATTCAAATTCATTTGAAATATTTAATACTAACAGTAACAATAGAATATAAACCAAATTATATGTACCTAGTTAATTTAAATTTGTAAAGCAAGTAGGTACTTGGAAAGACATTCCACAAACTCGTTTTTTCAACTCAATATTATCTCCAAGTTTATTAATTAGAGGTTGCATATTTCAGAAAGCATATACAATGTGGAAACGACAATTAATTGCATAAAATATAGTATTCGATATAAAAATTGTTATATTTCTTCATTATTTCCCCCATGTGAATTTTTGTATGTACCTAATTTTTATAATTTCATTGAATAATTTACTTTGATGATTACTTAATTTTGCTTATTATTCTACAACCTCATTCATAATAATATAAAACAATGTTAAATGTTTACAAGAAAATACCCTTATACACCAAGAACAGCTGAGATTCTATCACATATTCTACTTGTGTAAATTTAAGAAACAAAAAATAAATGTAAAATTTCTTTAATATATTTATGTGGAATTTTTTTTAAATTATTTTTGTTCTTTTTTTTTTTTTTGTATTTCTTCACAGTTTCCCATAAGAAGGGAAAAAAAATATGCGTTTAATTACCCATGATGACCGACTTCGAAATATTTGTTGAAATTTTTCTAATTTGGGTAAAAAAAAAAATTGATATAAAACAGATCATAATTTTTATTCCCGGAATGAAATTTGTAGTTACTTAAATTTTTTACATTTTGTTATTTTGTTTATGTGTTCTTAATGAAAAGATGTTAAATTAAAATATTTTATGTTAATTGCAATTAAAATTAAATTACTAAGTTTTTGTTTTTCAAATTTGGCGTAAAAAAATAGATTTTTGTTAGGATCATCCTCATTTTTAGTAATAAAACAGAAGAATTTGCAAATTTTTTGTGGAAGAATATAAAGAATATAACTTACTTAGTAGTAGTAGAATTTTTATTTTTGTATGCTATTATCATAACAATTCGTTAGCTAGGATAAAAATAATGTGAAATATAGATTAGTTGTATCTTAAAGTTTTATTTAATTTAAACGAGAAAAATATTTCACAATATTGTGAAGTTTGATAAAAAAAATAATTTGAAATAAAAACTATTCTATTTCAAACTTATTATAGATAATTTCTTTTTCTTTTAGTTACTCAGGAATCAATTTCCCGGAACCATGACCAATTCATTAATCAAAATATAAAAAAAAGGAGAAAAAAAAATTATTTTAAAGTTTTCAATTCATATTTTTCAGAAAAACAAAAGAAAAATTCTACACATTTCCGTTCCAAAAGAATTCCCAAAAATATCCCTAAGGGAAACATAAATCCATGACCGAAAGCTTTATTATAACGATACTGATGTATAGTTATTTTTTTTTTTTTGCCATTTTAAATCGAAGTTGCAACTATTTTAGACTTTTGACGAATTTTTAAATTCAATAAGAGTTTCATATCAGTTTTTTATTTTCTGTTTTTTTTTTTTTTTTTTTATTTTTTGAAACAAAAAACGTATTTCAAAAGAACATATATTTTTAAATTTATATTTCTCTTTTATTTTATATTTTTGCCTGTAGGAATCAATGATTGGTTCACCTGAAATCATTTGTTAGTTGAATGATGACTGGGGGTTGATTGAGGAGATTTCTGGTATTTCGATTTTACCACCCTTTTATAGTACACATTATTATGAATATCATAGATATCCTTTTTTTTTTATATTCCTGCCAGAATTGTTGGATTTGAACTATGTGTACATTTTTTTTTTGTTTTGCTTAGTTAAAGGACTTTTTTTTTTTTTTGTTTTTTTTTTTGCAGGATATCTAATTTTTTCGTTCTTTTTTTTAGCAAAAAAAAAAAAAAAATGAATGAAAATATTATTTAAAAACATTTTTTTAAATTTTTATTTTTTTTTTTGTTCGATTTAGTTCATGAAATGTTTAATTCAATTTCATTGTAGCAAACTTTTCTGATATTGAACTTTTAAATATGAAAGGGTAGGTAATAATAATAATCAAATATGACAGTTGTTTAGTCTTATACTAAAGTTGGTTTTTTTTTAAATCGTAACATAAATTTTTGAGCGGAAATCAAAGGATGACAAAATATTTGAAGTTAAAAAAAAAAAGTTCAAAATATTTACAATTTTTTTAATAATTAAATCAAACTTTAGTTAAATAAAAAGTATAAGTACGTTTTAGAAACTAAATAATGATTTCTATTTCCGTGCAGAATTATGTCAATTATAGTTTTTAAAAGTATGTATAATGTGTTTTAAATAGATTTTCAATATCTTTACTCTTACTTGATAGAAAAAAATTATAATAATTTCAACTTTTTAAAACGATTATTGATTGATTATTAATTATGTTCTTTTTATATTAAAAATTTGAATAAACTTAGTTTTCTTCAAATCTTGATAAAATATAGATTAAATCGTATATACTAAGTACCTATAAAAAAAATTAATTTTAATTTGCAAAACATTTAATTAGATAAATTTAATAAATATCAACTTTATAAAAATTAATTTCTACAGATATTAGAAGCTCAAATTATAAATATTGTTGAAATTTTTGAAAGCTTTATATTATATGAATGGGAATAGAAATTTGTTTTTATAGAAAGCTTAATAAGAATAAGAATTGATTACACATTTAAGATGTTGTAACATATTAATATGGTCTTGCGTTTTAACTAACATTTATTAAATTACTATAATACTTAATTATGTAACTATAATATTTCCTTGTACACTATTAGCTATAATATAATAGAAAATAGTCTGATAGTTTTGCATTATGAAGTACTTTGTAGTTGTTTTAGCATTATTAAATGTACAATTAAATTAAAATAGTACTTAAAGATTAAATTAATTCAAATATATTTATATCTAAATTCAAAATTTTAGAAATCTATTTATGGAAAACCACATAATGTTGAATTTTATAAAAAATAATTTTTTTTTTTTGTTATCATCAAAGGTATACAAAGAATGATTTCGAAATGTTCATGAGAGCTCATCGATATTTTGTTTTTAATTTTTATTTTTTTTTGCAATTCTGCGATATAAATTATATATGTATGTACATTTTGCATAACATTTATATATACATATATATTTTTTTATGATATTTTTCCTGAATATTTTTTATTTCGCTTTATTTTTTTTTTATATAAAATTTTATTTTATGTTAAAAAAAAATAAAATAAAAAAAAAAAAATTTGTGAAAAAAAATTAAACTTTTTTTTAACAAATGGATGAATATGTATATATTTTTTTATATCGAGAATATTTTTTGTACACTTTTATTTTTTATTTTAATATAAAAAAGGTACCCAATTCAAAATGTACTATGTATGCACATATATATAGTTTTTTTTTTTTTTGGACAATTTTTTTTTTGTATTGCATCAAAAAAATATATTATATTTAAAAAATAAAAAGAAAATAATATAAAAAAAAAAAAATTTCGCTGCATGCGTATTTATAAGTTATTTTTTATTTTCATTTTTTTTTTTGTAAAAAAACCAAAATTTTTAATTTTTTTTTTTTTTTTTTTTTTCATTTTTTTCAGTTCAATAAATTCAAAAGGTTGAGAAATTTATTTCCATGGTTACGTATATATTTAATTCATAAAAAAAAAGAAAGATAAAACAAAAAAAAACAAAAATTATGATGAATGGAAAATTCTTTATTGGCAGGATTTAATCAAATTCCGGCTATAAGAAATACACAATTATATATGTGCATATATAATAACTAACTGAATATGTCAAAAGTTTAATTTTAAATATTTTTGAAATTTTTATGATTTTTTTAAGAATTTAACATTATATTTTATTCAATAATAAAAAAAATATTTTTTTTTAGAGTTACTAGCGTTTAGTGTGAGAGTCTTCTTAGTCCGAATCGCCACAATAAAGGTTAACCCAATCAGATATCTTAGACACAAATCAAATTCATAAAATAAATATATCAGCTTTAATCCAATATGTGCTTAAAAACAATACAAACACTTGATTTAGTTGGACAATTGTAAAATTTGACATAAATTCCACTCCGAGGTGGGAATTAAGACCAAACTATGCCGCTTCACCGTGACAAACTGGCGATAGAATTCTGTTTGCCCAAATTTGAGGATGGAGACAAAAACAATCAACTTCAACTACTTTAAATAATAAATTAATTGAATTCTAAAAGAATTAATTTTCAAAATTTATAATTTCATTCATAATTATTGTATTAAAAATTAATTTTTAAATTCTAAGTTTCCAAATAAAAATTATCAATTACGATTAGTTATTAAGATTTATAAAAAATAAATTTAGTGTATAAAGTCTTTATAAAAATTAATTATTTCGCAACAAACTCCTTGAATCCACTTCCTAAATATCTCTCAAGGATAAATCGGGTCAATAATTTTATGTACAATCGGTTAATTTTCAGCCCTCATGATTTTTATTGATAATGCTGTTATGTTTGTAAGTAAAAAGTTAGAAACACTACAGAGGTCAAATTCTATTATAAAAAACCACATAAAAATGAAAAATTTGATTCGAGTCCTGAGTATCATTTTTATGTAGTTTTTTCTAACAAAATTTTATCCCAGGTCTTATTAACCACTGAATGAAATTTTCGTTGGCAGTTTTATGATTTTTAAATGAATTTTGTTATCAAAATTTCATAAAAACATAAACATAAATCTATAAAATAGTAAGGGGATAGATAAAAAAAACAGGAGATGTACGATTTATTTTATAAATTTGAGTTAACATCCACTTCTGTTTCCCATCATACACAAAATCAAATATAATGATTTTTTCAATTATTTTTTTTTCCAAACTTTGGTCTGTACTTTTTAATGTTATTGGAACTAAGACCACCTTTTTAATTAAAAAAAAAAAAAAAACGAAAATATATATATAAAAAGCATGTTTCACCGCCCAATAAGTTTCATTTTTTTTTTATTAAATAAATCATAAAAAAAAAAATTCAATATACAAATTTTTTTAATGCATTTTTTTTTAAATAAAATGAAATAAAAATTTTTGTTGCAGTTGTGATGTCGCTGCTGCTATTTTTTTTTTTGCATGTTAAATATTAGTACGCTTTAAAATTTAAGCTTATGAAAAATTTAAAAAGAAAAAAAAAATTCATAAAATAAAATTCGCACCAACTAAGTACTTTCAATTTGATATTTTTGTTCAATATTCAATTAAATTAAAATATTTATTCGTATAAAGTACAATGTATAATTCAATTATTTCCTCCATAGTTAAAAACATAATTTAACAATTTACGTAATTTAATTTAGAGTAGTTTTACACTGACAATGCATTTTCTCATCTAAGTTAATTAAAGGGAAATTATTTTTAATAAATATTTAAGTTTATCTAAGTAGGTAATAATTTATTGAATTTTGTCAATTTTCAACCCTACTTTAGAAAATGAAGAATCTACAAGTTCAATAAGATGAAAGCTTGTCAAATTTGAAGAAATATTGTCCCAATAAAATCATTGTTTTTACCATTATCGTTTTTAATGACAATTTACGTACGGCAGGAGACCATTAAATTATATCTAAAACTATTTATATTCAAGTTTCCTGATTTCCTATGAGTACTTTTATATATATTTATTCTTTTCATAATTAATGATCTCAAGAACCCAAAATTACAATTTCTCAAATTATTATTTCATTATTATCTATATAGTACAGGCAAATTGTCCAAAATATACAAAAAAATTGCGAAGTGGCTGTAACTTGGTATAGACCTTTGAAAATGTATATATTTCAAGAAACTAAGGAGTCCCTAGCTAAAAAGAGTGTGCTGGAGTGGCCACGCTTGATCCTTTGCGGCACATGTAAATAATATTATTTTGTATTTTTCAATATAGACAAGTTTGGTAAATTTAGCATCCTAAGATCTTAAATAATAAGGTGCATTACTATAATTTTGTTTCTGTTAATAATATTGCTGAAATAAACAGAAAAATTCTGTTTTATTCGAATAAATTCGATTTCTCGAAAAATATATTTTGGTTTTTAAAGTTTTATATTATAATACAATTGCTGAAAAAAAAATTTATGAAATTTTACCGCCCATTATTTGTCGCCCGACGCTCGAGCTTAGAGTGCCTATTTGTAAATCCATCATTGCTCCTAAGTTTTAAACAGTTTAAACATAATTATTTCGTGCTTAGATACATACAAAGTATTTGAAAAACTTGATTGTCAAATACTGGGTCGAGCACACTATTGAATGCTCGGGACTCATCGGATTCTTCAAAAGAATGTGTTTGTGTATGAGTATAGAACGTTGCAGATACTTCGCAATTTTTTTGTTTATTTGATGATTTTCGATTTAATTTGCCTGTACTAATATTATTTTCTATTAAAAAGAATCAAATTAAATAATATTAACAAAAATCCTGACTTGGCGACAAATAAAGAAAATAAAATAAAATAAAAAATTACACGATATTAAATTTTTGGACACAAGAATTATAGAGCCAGAATTAAACAAAACTTTTAGCAGACATATTGCAATTCGATAGAGTGGAAAAATCTACGAATGAGGAAAAACATTTTTCTTTTTTCTCGAAAAAAAAATACATACACATATATATAATATATATTTTCATTTTTAATGAAATTGTTGGCATTCTCTGGCCATGTGAAAAAAAGAATAAATAATTTGCTTCACGGACAAAGCTTGAATATAATGAATATAAATATAAATATGTATGTACGACTCTATATGTACAATGTGTACATATATAAATATATTTTTTTAATTTTTTTTATTTTTTTCAGAGGAAAAATATATATTAAAAAATTAACAAAATGCGAAAAAAAAAATTTATTCATACAAAATAAAAAAAAAAGAAGATAATTTTACCAATTTTACTAAAGTTTTTTTTTTATTTGCAAAAAAAAAAAAAATATTTTAAATACATTTTGTTAATGTTTTTTTTTTTTTTTTTTAATATCATGTACAGTACATTATTATTTATTTAAAAAAAATGCAATTTATAAAATATTTACATTAAAAGGACACAGAATATCAGAAATTCATTAAGGATTAAGAAAAAAAAAATTAAAAAAATGAAAATTTCGCCAAACTGTATGGGGATGATGCAAATTTAAACCACAATGGGCGGCGAGTAACACAAATGAAACATACTGTAAGCTTTAAGTTAAAAAAAAGTTGCTTTATAATTCCTATGTGTCTCGTACCAAAAAAAATCGCTGCTTTGCGAGTTAAGTTATTCGAATTTTTTTGTTTTATTGTTTGTTTGAGCAAGAGATTACTTGCTAAAGCTCTAATAGAAATTCTTTACATAGATTGCGTCAAAATACAAAGTACAAACATTTTTAAATCAAAATAATAATAATAATCCAAAAATCACTTAAATAAATAAAAAATATTTAAATGAATAATAAATAGTTATTCATAAAAACCGCCTACACGATAAATTAATAAGGCTAGAAGTTCAATGAAGTTGGCAAAATAAAATTCTCAGAAAGTGGTACAATAAACTTTATATTATTCTTTATTGGCGTTTTTTTTTAGTTCTTACAAAAAGAGCTCTATTAAGTAATTTCAATGAAGGCTTACTTACTTAATTGAAGATCGACAAGTTCAATACAAATCAGTTTCATTATCGAAACCGAAACTGCAAATGTTTTGGAATAATGATTATTTACGGCGGCTGCCGATTTAAGTTTCACTAACGAAGTAATAATAATACTTAATTTTAGCGAGTCTTTTCTATTTTGTTTTTAAAATTTTCTAAGAATAGATTCTGAACACTTTTTCCATTAAAAATTCAAATTTACTCGATTTTTATGTCTGCTACGGTTACACCTGTTAAAGTTCTTAGCTAAATTCGAACGTTTAAATGCACTTTTGCAATTCAGTTGTTGGAAATTGTTATACAAAATTTGAAAATTTTAAAAACTAAAGTAGAATTCGTTAAAAATTAGTGCAATATCGATTTGTAGTAACCCGAAACAAAAAATGTTAAGCCCTGATTGTGTCCAAGGATTCTGATAATTCATTAAGTGTGAAAAAATTATTTTAAATCGAAAAATGGAAGAAACGTCTTCGTTCATATGACAGTTACCAGTGTTCCATATTTAAAGTTTTTTTTCAATTAAATTAATCGTTTATTGATAGGGTGGCTGACTATATTCTTACCATGTAACAAACTTAATTTTCTTTTTAATATCAATAAGAAATTTCTGCTAAAATAGAGATATAGGGACAAATAATTAAGTCTTTTGATGTAAATAAAAACAAAAAAAAGTAATATCGAATATATGAAAAAAAAAAAAAAAAAACTAAAAACTTTATGTCATTTTATTCATGCATTTCACTTTGATGGAAATCTACATCTGATATGGTTGCTATGGATTTTGTTATTAAATTTTGAACGACAGGAATATCTGGTACCCAAAAAAAAAAAAAGGAAAAAAAAAAATCAGCATATTGATGATGTATGCTTCATTTTAAATTGAACATTATTTATTGATCGATAAACAAAGATTTTTTTTTTAATTTTTATTTTTTTTTTGAAATTGCAAAATGAAATTAAAAAGTACATTATAAGTTTTTTTTTTATTATTATTCTCTCGTCCTTTTTTTTTTTCAGCTATCCTTGATGCATTTTAAACAGGAAACAAAAAAAAAAAATCATATAAATGGAAAATGATATTTTTTCCAGATTTTTTTTTTTTATCATTATTATTTTAATTTATATTTATGACATATGCATTAAAATACACATTTTTAATTCGAAAATTAAAAACAATAATAATAATAATAAAAAAAAAAACTGCTATTTATTTTCTGATAAAAAGAAAAAATAAAATGAAAATAATTCAAAAAAAAAAAAAAAAAAAACTGTTTTATCTGGGGCTCAATTTGAAATAAGAGATTTTTTTTCCCGGGGAAAATAATGATAAAAAATATTTATTGGAAAATATTTCATTATATAAAAAAAACAAACAAAAAAAAACATTAAAGAAAAAAATCACCTATATAATACAAGTATAATGTATAATATATTGAATTGTCATTTGCTAATGAATTTTCTCGACAGATAGAATTTTCCGATAATATTATAAATTTATTCGTATCTTGTTCAATTTATTTAACAAAAATATATTTATATCATATGTACATAAATGAATGTATAAATAAAATTAATTTCGTATTTTATGAGGACGAAAACATGTTGGCTTAAAAAATTTTGGGAATATTAAAAGAGGAAAACCAAATTAAAATAGAATAATTATATATTAATCTGGACGATGTGCCTGTCATTTTCTGAACTGTAATCAACTCTACCATCAAGTATGGCTAAATTTCTATTAACATCTTTCCTTTTGTACTATCATTAAATTAGCTACATACACTTCAGTTTAAAAAAAATCTAATTGGAAACGTCTTTCAAAACTTTATAAATCAAATTTTTGATTAATATCTCTCGCAATTTGAAAATTAAATTGATTTTATTTGATTAATTCATGTTCGTTAATGATATTAATTTTTGTTTTAATCAACTCTACAATGATTTATTTTAGGCAGAAAGTAAGCAGAGCCAAACATATCATTTTATTATTTTGAAATCACTACTAGAATACAAGACTGCTGAATTTTTTTTTGACATTAAATATATACTGAAATTTATATTTTTACAGATTTTTTTAAAAGAATATCGGAAATTTTTCAGCAGTTTTCTTAAGCAGTAGCTTTTACTTTTATAATTTTCATTATCAAGCAAGTTAATATAATTAATATCTGTACATTAAGTTTAAATAATACCAAATTAGATAGAGAATTTGATTTTATTATTTTTGTGGAAACTTTTGAAAAATTTAAGGATATTAAGTAAAATCAAACAAAAAATATTTATTAAATGAAATTAGTATTTCTCAATAAAGAAGTTCGATCATTAATCATAATTAGAAGAATTTATCGTTTCTCAATTATTTAAAAATTAAATATTCTTATATTGTAGCTTCGGATCAACTGAATACAATAAACATGCAACTGAAGTTAAAAATTAGATCGCAAGATTCTTCTGATACTGTAATGTTACTTCATAGTGCACTTGTTAAGGATGTTATGTAATTATTATCCTTTCAATTTTGATGTATTAACTCTCTCTGCTTGAACGTCTAAGTTCTTATCTCTAATAAAATAAAAAAAAATTAAATTTTTTTCTTACTAAAAATAAGTACGCACTAAAAAAGAAAACGAACGAACAAACAAAAACTTTCCCTGAAAAAAAAAAAGTTATTTAAATGGTCTCATTTTTCCGATATATGTTAAAACTATTAAAAACTATCTAAAAATTTTTTTTCCTGTACAAAAAAAAAAAAAATATTAAAGTTATTTGAAAGTTCCTTTACATATTTGTAGAACATTTCTCCCCAGACACTTATTTTTTATGTTTTTTTTTTTTTTTTTTAATATCCTTATGATGCATTTTTAACGACTACTAAGCCACATGTATATTGAAAGTAACACAAAAAAAAAATAAGGACTATAAAAATATCTATGCATTTATACTTATATATTTAATTTTTTGGAAAAAAATAAATAAATAAAAAATGAAAATGAAAGTGTTTCAAAAGTATTTTTCATATATAACTAACTAAATACTATGTTCAAAACTATATGAAAACCTTTCACAACATAGTATAGTACTACTATATATATAACTATAAATATATAATATATATTATATATTTTTGCACATTTAATATAAAGAAAAAGTTTTTCTGCTTCTTCTTTTTTTTTTTTTTATTTATTTTTCTCCTAAAAAGAATTTGTTATCATCTTCTTCTCTCTCCTCGGTATGTTGAAAATGTCTTGCTCTACAAATAAAATATGTAGTACAAAAAAAAAAACCAAATTTGTATTTTTCATTGAGAAATATTTTCTAGAGTAATTTTTCTTGAATGAAATTCCTTTTTTTTTTTTACCACTTCTTTTCTTTTTGGTTTTTATTTTGTTGTTGTTGGTGTTACAAAAAAAAAATCATGGACATTTTATGTCCTTTATAATCTTGAAGAAGAAAAAAAAAAGTTAAAAATTATATATATACATATATTTTATTTATTTTTTCTTGAAAGTTTTTTTTTTTTTGTTTTTTGATACTCTTGGGCAAACACAAATTTTTTTTTTTAACGACTTTTGTAAAACATCCTTGGAGATTGTTGCTTCCGTTTTTTAAATGTATATTTTTTTTGTTTTTTGTTTTCAATTTAGTTTTTGACATCAGAGCACAAACAAAAAAGTAAAAAAAGATTTATTATTATTGTTGAATTTATATTTATATAAGGATATTTAGATCATTGACTGTGCTTCTTTTTTTTTTTTTTTTAAAGATGTATTTTTTTATTCAAGTTCAGTTAAGTTTTTATTCGAAAAATTTTACGGGGATTGAAATAAGAAAAATTTAAAAAAAAATGTTACAAGAAAAATTAAAATTATTTTGTCAAAGTTGCAGAAAGTTGAAGGAAGAAGAATTTAGAGAATTTGCTAAATACTTAAATAAAGTTCTTCTGTAATTTTTTGTTAGGACGAAAATTAAACCATCAAATATTTTATTAAAACTTCTTTTTTCTTTGCCAAACTCATCTTTACCATATTCATAAAGAATACGGAGAAAATTTTGAAAAACATTGTAACACTAAGTAAAATAAAAAGATATTTTCTTTAAATTTGAGCATAGTCAATTGGGTATTAATCTCTACAATAATAAATTAATTCTATCATTTTTCTAAAACATGAAAATTGTTCTCTCTGATTCTAACTTCAGAAAATATTTAAACGATTTTCTCATTTCACTGAAAATCAATATTTTTAACTATACCCTTTTTTTTTAAAGTGACAGACACAATTACTTGAATGATAATTATTTTTCACTCCTTTAAAGCACAGAATATTGATACTCAAAAAATATAAAATTCAAATCAATGTTGTGAAATTTATTCAGTTCGAATTTAAATTTTCTTATCTTTGACATTTTGTATCTCTATATTGTACTGATTTTTTGGTCTTTATCCAATTTTTTTTTCAATTTATAATAAGTAAGTACCTATAATTTTTTTGTTGTGTATGTTTTATCGTTCTATATCGTGATTGTTAAGTTTTTGGCTTTATGTAGTTCTCAAAAAGGATTTTCACAATACTATTAAAAAAAAAGGTAAAATTTTCACAAGAATTGGTTAAAAATATATTTTAAATTTCATTTGTGAGAAAAAAAAACATATAACAATCCTTAGAAACTTAAGGTAATATGACTGTTTTCTAAGAGTTAATAACAATGATGAATATGATTTATTCTGAGCTTCAATTATGTTCAAATAACTTTGAAATAAGGTATGAAATAAATATTTAAAATAGCCAGTATATTGGAATAAGTACTTTCATATATTGCCAGAAAAAAACAGAAATTTTTAAAAATTAAAAACATCATAAAGGAATGAATAATGTGCAATTTCAATATATAAAATTAATCTCACAGCATAAAAATATAAAATTTCATTCAGTTTAAATGTAAAAATTAAACACTCTAATTTACTCAAGATTATAGGCTTGAGAGAATATTTCATAAGTTTAATGTGTGAATATAAGTACATATTTGTATTTTTTCAAATACATATTCCAATACTTTCGTTATTTTTTGTTATGAATGAACGATAAATCTCTGAAGTCGAATTAAATTTGATATAATGTGCACTTAGTGAGTATAATAGCATTTTTAATTCACATAACTATAAGGGTACCTATGTAATGTACCTATAAACTTTTCCCAACCTACTCATTGAAAAATCAAAACGTCAAAAAGAATTTATTTTCTTTTTTTTTTAATCTAGAAAGTTTGTTTTATCAATTACGAATGCACAAATATATTTTTCTATATATATAAAATTTTTTTTTAACATTGTGACTCTTAGTTCAAAAAATCAACGAAAAAAAATTCCTTACTTGGTTGGTAGTTGGTACGCAAAAAAAAAAAATTTATATAAAATAAATAAAAAGCTTATTTTTATATATTTTAATAAAAGCAATTTTGATATTAATAAAAAAGATGTTGTTTTTGTTGCAAAAATAAAAAAAAAAATTGCATTTTCATATTTTTACGATATTTATATAAAATGCATTTTTATTTTTCATTTTTAATTAAATCTCTTATATATGAATTTTATTTTTTTAATTTTTTTATATTTCTTTCTTTTTTTTTTTTTTTTTGAAACAAGCAAATGTGAATTTTATAAAAACATTATTATTTTTTATTTTTATTTATTGGAAATGAAAAAAAAAAAAAATAAATATAAATAAAAATCCTTTTGGCGCTATAGTTACAAAAAAAAATGTATTTCCGGTTTTGCCTACAAACGAATTGCACATAGGTAATGTACAAACGACCGTTCTACTTGTAGGTAGAGAGATGGACGAAAATAACGTAAAAAAAAAATACAACAAAAATTGAAATCCACTCCCAATCATTAAAAATTCCATTAATTTTTTAACAAAAACAACGTTTTGGACAAAAATACAAAAAAAAATATTTAACAAATTTTTTTTTCCATTTCATATTGAAAATTTATTGAATTATTTTTATATTAAACACAAATATATACCTATGTTCGTTAAATAAATTATTATTTATATTTACAAAATATGAATTTAATTTCAATTTATTGATCCGAAAAATTTTCATTACAATAAAATAATTAAATACCTATATTTTTATATTTTTAATAAATTCCGAATTCCATATATTTTCGTAAATATTTCAGCTTAAATATTAAAAATTTCCTTTGTGAGTTAGAGCAAAATAAAAGTTTTCAACTTTCAAGATGAAAATGAAAAAATATGGAACCGTACAATTTTAGATTCTTTAATCTTAAGATACCTTTTTCACAGTCAGGGGTTGAATATTTATTAATACCATCCACCAGTATCATTTAATCAAACATTATACTAGTGAAACAACTTTCACCGAAATCCAGATCACAGTCTGAATTCTTGGAAACAACCGAAATAACCATTTTTTTAAAGATCATTTAAACAAAATTTTCATCGAAATTCATTAAAACTTTTTACTTGTACTCGAAAAATAATTTACTGATACATTTAAACAAAGGATGATCTATCTATTCGTAGACTAAATTTTTATGATATTAAAAACATTTTATAACTAATATTTTGTCTAGAATCAAAATTAAGAAAATAAGTAATTATATTTTTTGGTAAAGTAAAAAAAGTAATTGATCCGCCAATATAAAATTATTTTTATTCATACCAACCATGTATTCTATATTTGAATATTCGAAAGAGTAGAAAAAAAAAATGTATGCATTCATAATAATAATACCTAACTAATATATGTTGGATTTATTATATTTTAATAGAAAAAAATATATATACTCAAAAGAAAATAGCATAACAACCATCAGAAAGAATGATTGAACCAAAGGTCCAGTCAATTCATATACATAAAAAAAATTTATATACAATTTGGTTCCCAAAAATAAAAATCAGAAATGAAATCCAACACAGCAGAACGAAAATTTATTTTTTATTTTAACACCCTACATGGGAATATCGATATATGTATATGCGAAGAATATTTTTTTTTTCGAATAACAACGTTTATATGAAACTCAGGGAATAGAATAAATGACTGAATTCACTAGTGATTTTGGTTTCATTATTATTCTAAAATATTGATTAATTTAATTTATACTAATATGTGAAAAAAGGAAAATTTTTAAAAATTGATATTTCTTTGTAAATTAGTTGAATAAAATATTAACAGTATTGTAATAGATGAAAATGAATAAATTAAAATTTAGCGAAGAATGAAAATTTGAAAAAAAAACTTCGACAAGTTGATAAACACGGAGCCAGAAAATGAAGAAATGAAAAATCATGTTTTTATTTTGTGGATTCAGAAACCTTCCAAGATATTTTCTGTTACAATTTTAGTAGGTATAGAGTTTCATTAAAATTATCTAAAAATACTTCAAATATAGAAAAAATATATAAAATAAGTAAATTTGGTTTTCTAACCACAGAAAGGATTTTTTTCATTCATTCATTTATTTTTTCCAAGCTGATATAATACATTTACATTATAATTACTTATATTTAGAGATTTAGTATCGTATGCTACTTTACTACTAAGAAATTTATGTTATTACATTATGACTAATTCTATATTTTTATCGAAACATTTAATATAGGAAAAAGCTAAAACCTATTTGACTTCTTTAAAACTAATACTAGCTTACTATCTTACATAATAATTAACTAACCTAAGGGAAATAGTTACAAAAGGATATTGGGAATTATACACTATTTGCAAAATTAATTATTTCAGAATTTTCCGATCTTATGCATCTTTCGTTGAAATTAAAACTTAATTCATTGATTTTTTCGTATATAGTCTTAGCTTTAACCAAAGAATGTAAAATCTCAATTCTAGTATATCTGGATCTATTTAAAATCATTCTAAGCAGCTTATTTTGAGCTGTTTGAAGTTTTTTAATATGACATTTAGCAGCACCAAACCAGATTGGGGAAGCATATGTCCAAATAGCTTGGAAAATGGTTTTAAAAATCAAGATTTTGTTATTTATATTTAAGTTGGAATTTCTGTTTATTAATGGATATAACATATATGTTAGCTTGTTAGTTTTATCAATTGAAAGTGCTATGTGTTGCTTAAAGATTAATTTCTTGAAAGGATTTTAATCACTATTATAACATTGAAATTATTCAAATATTATTCGACAAGAATATCATTGAATTTTCTATTATTTCCTAAACATTATAACGCGATAATTTATATCAATGCTAAAAGAAAGCAACCCGTATGTAATAAATTTATTATAATTATAAGTAGACATAATTATTTTTTTTTTTTTGGTATAAATAATTTAAACAAAAAAATGTATATTTCCCATTCTATTCATGTTAAAATTACAAACTTAATTGCAGTTAAACAAAAAAAAACCTTATACAAAAAAATATCGCGCAATCCTACACATGGTCCATCACTGTCATCATCAAAATTACAAAAATACCCTCGATCTCATTTTATTACTTCACTACAAAAAAAAAAAAATTCTATCATTCAAACTAACAACCGGTATTAAACTTTTTATCAAAAATCTTTTTCTCGACCACCCAGTGAACCATTCCAAACTATAGAAGCTTATTTCTTTTTTTTTATTCATCCAGGCTAAATATCGGTTACCATTGCTGCATACTATTTCAATAGAAAAAAAAAATCCATCACAAAAATAAACAAAAAAAAATTCCATTTAATTTTTTTTTCCAAGTTTTTTTTTTTTTTCCTAAATTCTCCATACTACCTCATTCAAAAAATGTACTCACTCCCAACAACCACGAATAATTGGATATTCGCGAAATTGTATGAAGCACTAACTGCTGAATAAAAACTTTTCGGAAGCATTAAAAAATAAAAATACATATATTACAATTGCAATTTATGATCGCCAAATATTTTTGCAAAACAAACAGAAATAGAAATTTTTGTTTTTCAAAGAATAATTTTACATACTTTAATTTCAGATTAGATGAACTGATTAGGCAATTATAGAAGCTATAAAAAAATATAACAACCTGCAACTACTAAGCTCAAATGGAAAGAGAAAATTTTGCGTAAATTATTTTAATCCGGGCATCAAGCGCAAATAAATAGTAACTTGAGTTTATTTTTTATTCTATTAAGATTTGGTTCATGTTGGATTTAAGTTCAGTTTTTTCAAATAAAAGCTACAAAATCAAATCCATTACATTTTTGATTATTAGTTCAATGAATAAAAATATGAAGTCGTGGAAGAAAAATAAAAAGAATTGATTACATGATGTTTTTAAATTTATGTGACTGATTTAAGATTTATGTGACTGATCGTGACTGAATTGATTATATGACCTTTTTAAGATTTATGTGACCCCTCACTGTTGTAATATAAATGTAATCAACACAAAGTTTTTTAGCATATATATATTTGAAATTCAGAATGACAAATGCAGCACACTTTTAGTAAATGTTACCGTGGTAGCTTTCATATTTATAACAAGATTCTGATTTATCTATCAAACACTTTTTCACATTTCATTAGTCTTTTTTTTTTTTGTTTTTCCTTTTTTCGTTTTTTGTCGAACTATATACTAAAATCAACCCGTTGAGGAATGAATGATTTTAAACTAAAAATGTATGGAAAAAAAATTATAGAAATAAATTCTCTTTTTTTTTTTTTTTTAGAGAATATAGTGCATAAAAGGCAGTCACAAGTCGAAAAAAAAATTGTAGCACCCTTCTACCTCCATCCAATGTTTAAATCCTCGGGAAATTGATATGAAAAAAATAAATACCAAATTCATTATGATTGAAAAACAAATTTCAAATAGGTCGAATTAGATAAAATGCTTCAATATTCAAAGAAAATTAACTAACAACTGAAAAAAAAAAACTGAAAATTATGTAAGTCAAAGACATTATTTATTATTGTGTAAAACTTAAATAATGTTTTTCATCAAAAGATTTACTTATCTTGTTGTTGATTGACTTTATAAATAAAGATATTTTATGGTTTGTAATTATATGACATTCATATGAATTTTTATAGACTACAGGAGAGAAGCTTTAAAAATATATGATTGTTATCCTTGAAATTTTTTTTTTTTGTAATTCAGTAGAGAATAGAGATCTTACATTTGTATAGAATTAAATCTAAGATCAAAGATTTAGAAAAATATCGAAGAAGTTACTTTTTTAAATAAGAAATCAAGAAATAAGGTATTTCCTGTTAATTTGGTAAAATAAACCACTTAGTAAACACTGTTACACTGTTTAAATTTGTTTGCTATATCTTTTGGATTTTCGCCAATCTTGGATCAACCTCATCTTAAATTGTATCCAAATTTGTATACCTAGTACGAGTAATTTAAACATCTGTTTAATTAAATTTTAATTACTTTTAATTTTAAATATGTTAACTTCAGCTCAAATAAATTTGCTGCAAACGCCTCATAAAAACATTATCGTTAATTAGGCAAAAAAAAACTTAATGTTCGTGTAAACTTTGAACCAGGGTATGTAAAATATCCCTCCTGAATTTTTCAATTTCATTATTTTTCCTTCCCTGAAATTTAATTTCGGAGATTTATTTTTTTCATCTTTTTCAAAAATAGTCCTCCTGAAATTTATTTCCTTTTAAAAATAGTTTTCAGGAGTTCTATTTTTTTCTCTCAGAGTAAAAAAAAAACAATCAGAAAAATATTTTTTTCTTCTTTTTCTGAAAAGAAGGAAAAAATATTTTTCTTTTATAAGCAGCATAGTATACAGAAAAAAAATTGTATGTGTGCAATGTTGTATGTGTCAATGTTGTATGTGTGCACCGTTTTAATTTTTTTTTTGAATTTTTGTTTACTTTACTACATGTTTTTTTTTATTTTTTTAGAGAAGGAAAAAAATCAAAAAGAGAATAGTCTTCTTTGAAGGAAAAAGAAGGATATTATTTCTCTCCTAAATATATTTCTTTTTGAAAGTTTCTTTTAATGAAGGATTTATAAATTATTTAGGGAAATTTTTCTTTAGAAGAAGAGAAAAATATAAAAAAAGGAGGGAAAAATAAAAACTGAAAAAATCAGATGATGATATTTTTCTGCTTGAAATAAAAATACTTTTCTGTAAATTTTTTTTTCCTTCGGAAAAGAATTCTATTCCGATAGAAAACATACTCTGCTTTGAACTTACATAAACTGAAAGTTTTAACTTAATTATAAATTGTCTATGATATTAAGTTATAAAATCCCTTTCTAACGAACAGGTATAAGTTTGTTCTCATTTCATTAAAAATTAATGTACTTAAATAAATTTTTTTCTAAAGATATTAAGGCATCGTTTGATATATCTTACGTATATGAAATACGGTGCAAAATTTTCTGAAAAAAACCAAATTAACCTTTATATCGAATGAATAATGTAATAAAATAAAAATTGCAAATGGAATATGAATTCATCATCCTCCATATAAATGCCATCATCAAAGTTTTACAAATTTTTTTTTCCGTAAGCATTATATATGAATAGAACCGTCAAACTATACTAACTAGTTTGGTTTAGAGATGAAAAACCACCACCTTTACTATTCCACCAATTCCAGTTTTTCGAATTTTATATAAATAAAAAAATTCTTTTTTTTATTTTATTTGGATCATTGTTGAGCAAAACGTTTTTTTTTTAAAGTTGTTATATGATTTTTTTTTTCACAATTTTTGTTGTTCATTGTAGTAAATGTATCTAGAATAAATCATCAAAAAAAAAATTCACATATTTTATTTTAGATTAAAGGATTCCAAACGTATAATTAATAGTTGATGGTAAACTAAAACTTTTGGGTTTGAATATAAAAGACAAGGTCATGAAAAGAAAATATTTAAAATAAAAAATCATTAAAACCAAATTTTACTTTTATATAAATTAAAATTAATCATTTTTTAAGTTATTTAAAAATAAAATTTATAGAGAATTCATTTCTTTCCTATGATGTTTTACATTTTAAACAGTAGGACAATAAATGTACCTAGTTATTAAAGAAAAAAAGAAAATTTTTAATTGACTTGAAATTTTTCTTAAATCTTACAATTCTTCCTGATTATCCTTTTTTCCTTTCGTAGACTACTTACTTACATAAGTACAAATATTTATTTATGTTTAATAGTATGTTTTTGTGTTAGATTATAATTTTTAAGGAAAATAAAACCCAACAAAAAACCTTACTGAGACTTTCCAAACCCTGATTTTTACATTATTATTTAACAGATTCTGAAATAATTTGCTACGCTCTTATTCATAAGTACTTGAAGTTGCGAAAATATGTAAAATCTGCTTCAAACCTATTGAATATTTGTTATAGAGAGACTCATGTGAAAGCGAAAATATTATATAAAAGGAATATCGAGTTTAAGTTGTAGCTGAGTTAAATTTGTGTTTTAATTGAATATTTAATGAAGTATATTTGTAAACAAATTTGTGCTTTTATTTTAGACAGAAATGAATAGAAAAAATTATCAATGACTTTTATTCTTAAATTCCATAAAATGTTAAAATTAAAATAAAGAAAACTTTAAATAAAGAAGTATGTATTACGAGCCCTGCATCATAAGACCTCGTACGTGTTTTTTTTTTGAGTTTGTTCTACTTTTTTCCAGTTTTCTCCAGTTTTGTATTTTTTTCGTTTAAACCAACCTTTTTTAGGAGTTTTTGGTCTTTATAAAAAAAATTTTTTTTTAAGTTAAATTTTGAGAAAAAAATTATTTTCCAAAAGTCTACTTTTTCAACTTTTTTTATGGGCATCGCAGAAATTTTCGAAAGATGCATTTTGAAGGGCATTTGGGAGTAGTTTATTTTAGCTTTTTGGGTTTTGGCGATAAAATAAAGGAGAGAGCCAAAAAACGCCTTTGAAATTCGAAAAAACAGGCCAAAATTGCTATTTTTCGCTTTTTTGGATTTTCAAAGGCGTTTTTTGACTCTCTCCTTTATTTTATCGACAAAACCCAAAAAGCTAAAATAAACTACTCCCAAATGCCCTTCAAAATCCATCTTTCGAAAATTTCTGCGATGCCCATAAAAAAAGTTGAAAAAGTAGACTTTTGGAAAATAATTTTTTTCTCAAAATTTAATTTAAAAAAATTTTTTTTTTATAAAGACCAAAAACTCCTAAGAAAGGTTGGTTTAAACGAAAAAAATACAAAACTGGAGAAAACTGGAAAAAAGTAGAACAAACTCAAAAAAAAAAACCCGTACGAGGTCTTATGATGCAGGGCTCGTAGATTAATTGTCATTATTTCAGAATAAAATTTCAGGATCACATTCTATTATATAGCCTACTTTTGAGCTGCTACAGAAGTTCATAATAGATAATGGAAAATCAAAAAACTTTTTCTACTTTTTTTACCAATTGGTTTCGTAGCTCGTTAAAAGTTTTCTAATTATAGGTATATATTTCCGTACGTTTTAATAAGAAAATATGATAAAAAAAGCAATAGATACTTGACTTAATTTTTTTTTATATCTTTTCTATAGAACTTAATTAAAACTATGAAACCAAATAAACAAAGCTTTTTTTTTTTATTTTTAATTTTAAATTTTCTGCTTATTGCAAGGTTAAATGCGTGCCAAACACAATTCTGAAATAGATTAAATTTAAAATAAAAAAAAAAAATTAAAAAAAGGAAAAAAAAAATATATTTCATTTTTATTATGATAATCATTTTCATATTTATTCGTTTTTTTGTTTTTTTTTTGCTGTGCTTTCCTTTATTCCATTTGGGGATTTTGACAAAATTATTTCACTGACTGTTTTTCAACTGCAACAACAACCCCTTTTTTTTCCAAATAATTTTCATTTCGGACAGTTATATATATATAAAATATTTTTTTCTTAGGAAAAGATAATAAGGGTGGCATTTTTTTTACGGTGGTAGCTAGAGAAATTATAACTTGTTTTTGATGTTGATGTTTATTTTTGGATAAAAATATATAATTTAATATGTATGTATTTTTTTTTTTTGTTTTTAATATTAATTCAAATACAAATTTTTAATAATAAGTATGATTTTTTTTTTTTTAGTTGGAGGACACGTATATACACCACGACGACGACGACGACTACGGGACAAACATAAGGGTTGTCTAAGTAACATCTTCCGGTAATTGTTTTCCATTTTTTGGGGTTTTTTATTTTGAGGTACTTAATGTTTTCTAAAAAAAAATAAATAAATAAAAATGGATTGATTAAAATTGCGAAAAAAAATAAAATAAAAATAAATAAATAGAAATTTTTTATCAAAAAAAATTTTACGCTTTTTAATATTTCTAGATTATTTAGATTGATTATAAAATAATGTCCTTTAATAAAAAAAAAAAAAAAATTTTCAAAAGGGAGACAAGCAGTGAATAAGAAAAAAGTTAAATATTTAGTATTATTTTTTTAAATAAATTTAAATTATCTTTCACAATTGTGTTATTTGAATAAATCCTAGTTTTGGTCATATTTTGAACTTGGTTTTTTAGAAATAAATAAGTTAACATATAAGGAAAGTAGTATCCTCATAATTACAAATGATTAAGACAGTGAATAAATAAAAAAAAAAAAAAAACTCAAAGCCAAGGTATTGTATACGTTTAGGCATTGAGTAATAATATTTACAAGAGGGTCAGAATTCATAGAAGTAAATTTCAGAATTTTTTTTTTTCAAATAACTCAAAAATGATGACAATATTATCAATGTATTGAATAAAAATTTCATACTCAAATGTGTTTATTCTTAATACAATAATAAAAATAATAAAATTAAGAATAAAGACATTTGAGTTAAAAAATTTTACTCAATACATTGAAAATATTGTCATAATTTTTGAAAAAAATTTACTTGTATGAATTCTGTCCCTCTTATAAATATTATTACTCAATGGTTTATGTTGTAAGAAAATTATTTCATGTCACATTAAACTGTAAATTAAAAATGTTGGAATTATTATTGAAGATAAGATATTGTAAACATATGTAAACATAAATTTTAATAACACAAATTCAGTGTCAGATGGAATCAATAGGATGTCTTGAATCATCTCCACAACCCTGAGGATTGATATCGAAAAACTGGAATTTTTTTTTTCGAAAATAGTTTTTTTTTATTATAAAAATGGTTTTTTCAAATTCCTATAGAAGTAGAGATTAAATTTGTTAATTGGAGAACTTTTCCTTTTTTAATAACGCTTGTGCCACAAGCAATATTTCAATATTTCATATTTCGAATAACATTTCTCACAATTATTTTTTTCGGAATTATCTTTATCTTGTCTTTGCCTTATGTAGGTATAGACAATACGTTCTATTCACTACTATTCAAAATATGCTTATTTATAAGGTTTCAAAACGTGCCATGCACCTTACTAAATAATCTCTAAGAAAAATGTTAATACGCTTGGAAATATAAACAAAATAAAAAATAGAGCAATCTAATGATCACATTGTGATAAATTATTTATTTTTACTTACTTAATATTTTCTAGAATGCAATTTGCTTTAAAAAAAAAAAAAAATACCGCATTACATTAAATAATCCTTATATGAACTTAATTTAAAAAAAAAAAAAAAATGGTGGATTTGAATATTTACCCTTTTTAATTTTTTATTTTTTTTTTTTTTGCAAATAATATTTTTTCCATTAATTTTTTTTTTTTTATGGTTTTTTAAAAACGAAAGCAAGATTCCAAATGTCCTGTTTGGGAAATTTAGGCAAGAAATATAAAAAAAAATTATTAACCCCCACGATTATAATTTTCACCCCACAAAGTTATGGGGTAAAAAATTTCTAATTTTTTTTTTTTTATTTTTATTTCAGCTAAAAAAAAAAAATGAAATTTCTATAGCCAGCAATATAAAATGGATATTATGTAAAACTTTATTTTCTAAAAAAAAACATTAAAATTTATGCGCTTTAAAAACTAAATTTTGATTGAATAAGTATATAGTTATATAAAAATTGGTTATTGGCATCTCAAGTTAACATATGGTTTTTCTATTACGTATCATCTCATTTTTAATGTCAACATTGTTGAAAAAATAAATTTAACTATTCAATTAAAAGAAGAAAAACAAAAAAACGTTCTTGACTTCGAAATAAATTTGAATATCTCCTCTCACAATGTGATTGAGTGGGTTTTCATGTTTTCCAAATGTACACGGAAATATTGAAATTGAATTTTTAAATGATAAGTAAGTATGTCTGGTGAAAAAGGATTCTAATAAATAGGTAAAACTTTTATGTCCACATCTTTTATTTTGGACCATCAAAAATTGTAATCAGCGAAATATTATGCAAAATTTTTCTTTTAAAATATGTTTTTTTTTTAAGACTTTCGCCCTAAAACGGACTTTTCAATGTCCCTTTATTGATATGTTGTTATGTTAACTATTCATATACTTACTATTTTATATGTTGTCATAAAAACGGTTTATGGTGCAATTTTGTTTGGGACAGGAGAAGTAAAATACAAAAAAAAAACAATATATATATATATAAGTACATATATATAAAAAAAAAATGAAATGGTATTTTATAACAACACAATTCAAAGTTGGAAAAAATAAACAGAAAAATGATTGCATTTTCGCGAAAAATAACAATCTTTTTTTTTTTTTTTTCTAGTATAGAGTATATTTTAGTTAGAATATAATGGTTTTAGAACCAACAACAAAACCTACATGTACAAAAGTGATATTAGAGAAAAAAAATTTTTTTTTTGTATTTTATCGATTTTGTTGTCAGTTTTTGCGATTCGCGTATTTTTTGTGTTGTTTAGTTTTTTTTTTTCCAACTATATATTTGGTTTTTCTTGTTCGTTCTGTTTTAGTTTTCCTGTGCAAAAATTTCTACTCTAGTTTAGGTATATTTATATAGAGAAAGTAGAAGTAATAATAAAACGGGATATATGAAGAAAATTAAATTGGCAATAATTTTTATTACTTTTATGACTTAGTGATTAAAAGGTTAAATATAATAAATTTTAGCAGATATTCGAATTTTTCATTTCAAAATAAATTTTATTGTGCTGGAAATATTTAGAATAGAAAATATCTAAATTAACTGCTGCAATTTAAGGATTATCATATTTGTTTATTTAGATACTTTACGGAGACTTTTATTTTGCGAACCAATGACTTATAAAAATATACTTATGATGAATTGTAGGTATTTGTAAAATTATTTTTTATTAGATTATAAAATATAAATATGAGAATTTGGTTAAAAAAAATTAGCCAAACTGTTTTATAAATTTTTTTTCAAATCGACGACTATACTTAAATTCAAATGAAACCGAGGATTAAATTGTCTGTTAGTTAAGTAGGTATTAGTAATAAAATAGAGCTTTATATATCTATTCTTTTTTTATCTTTAAATAAAGTTCCTTTTTTTTTAATTACTTAGAAATAAAAATGAATATCTAAACAAGAAAGGATATTTTCGAAAATAAAATATTTCTTCATATGAAAGAATTAAATTATTGGTAGGTACATAAGGAAAACATAAAGCTTGAATTTAAATATGTAAATATTCCTCCGAGCCAATAAATTTTTTAAATTTATGACAATACCTCGGACAATACTTTATTCTATATAAAAAAGGAAACGTGTAATTTATTAGTTGATTGGTTCATTGACATACCTAATACAAATACGTTTAAAAGCAAACTTATTCGTTAATATGAAATTAAAATTTGGATATAATTTTCATTCTTTCAATGATTTGTAAGTAGGTGCTTACTGTTTGTATTTTTGCAAATAGTGTCAATCGAAATATCACTTTTTTTTATGTAAAACCATAAATTTATGCTTGATCCAAAAGTATTCTCATAAAAGCCAATAGTTCAAAACTATAATTATTTTAAAGTGCGAATGAATACGCTTTTAGCAATCAATGCAATTCTATAAAAATTACTCATACCTCTCTAATATATATGCTATAAAAGTTATTATCATAATTAAAAGAATTTTTTTTTACTTTTTTTCTAGATGATAAAACATAAATTTATAAAATACTTATACAAAAAAAAAAATTAATCAATTTAGTTGAAAAACATTCTCAACTCTCTTCTTACTATACAATCAATTACAATTCCTTCATGTCCAATTTAAAATTGAAATAATTTTTCTATTAAGCATTCATTTAAATTTTCTTTTCTTTTACATTTTCCTTTTTTTTTTTTATTTTACCAACAAGAAAAATATTACCTAATTTTAAATAATGATGTGGTTAAGCAAGAACAAAAAAAAAATGTAGAAAAAATGAAAAGAAATGTAAACAACCGAAAGACTCCCGGTTGTCTGCACACACAAAAACTTTTTTCATTTGGTTTTTTCCAAAGTAGATAAAAAATAAAAATCTGAAAAGAAAAATTGTAAAATTCTCTTTTTCATAGTTAGTAATTTTCTTAAAAGCATATTTTGTTATTCATGTATCAGATTCTAATGAAGTAGTTTCATTTTCTATATTTTTGTCTTACAGAAATTAAAAAAAAAAAAAAATGGAAAAATTAAAGCTTTAATGCAATGTGTTTGATAAATTTTCTAAAAAGTATAGAAATAAAAAAACATAGTGTTAAGTGTTAATCATTTGGATATAAATTTTCATCTATCTTTTGAAATGTCTTCATTTCATATTGCATTTTTGAGCTTTTGTGTGATTTCATAGATTCTTACTTATTAGAATTATAACATTTGTCTTTTTTTTCCAATTTATTAGTAATTATTAGGGACTTACCTATTAACACAAAATATAATGGAAATACTCGGGAATTAAAAAAGTATGTCTTATCAGTTGAAAAAACTAAAATGATTCTATTCTATTACATTTTCTATAATTTCTTCTCCACATTTATATTTTGTAATGCACGCTTTAAACTCATTATTTGATTAGGATTCAAATAAGTAATAGCAAAGATGTTTTAAAGTATCCGGTGCCGCATTACATACTAAAAAATGGTATTAAAAGTTTTGGTAAGTCCAGCTTCATTTTGTAGTTGCCGAAGAACAAACCATTTAATGAATGGGTTATTGGAAATTTATATTAAAAATTAAATATGAAACATTTAACAATAAGTATGTTTGATAAATATTCGAAATGTTGGTTTATCTTATTAATACGTTCACATCAAAAATAAAATTCAGTATCGCAACTATCTCAAAATTCAATTACGTACTCATTTGATATGTGACGAAAATATATTTCTTAGTTATCATTTCAAATGCCCGAAAATCACACCACACCAACTTACTTACTCCCTTCAAAGTTCAATATTACGAATTTGTGAACAGTTCTTATTGCACAGCATACAACAAGTCAATTTTACGTAAATATTCTTTTAAAAAGCATTTTCTGAATGAAATTACGATTCTCACAAAAAAAGTATGAAAGTAAAAGAAAAATGCAAAATTGCTTAATTTTTGAATGTTGTGTAAAAAGGAAAAAAGCAAAAAAAAAAAAAAAACTCTTCTTTTTTCAATTTCTCTCTAGACATTTTTCTTTTTAAAATTTTCATATTTTTTTTGTCGGAAAATAGCAACAACAAAAATGTGGAAAATTCTCAAGTTTATTTTCTATGTACTTATTTTTTTTTTTTTTGTTACTTGGTGTTGTAACATTTTATAGAAAAACAACAAAACCGAAAATGCTGTCAAGAAGGAAAAACAAAAACAAACCATTAAAAAAAAAAAAATAAAAAGAAGAAAACAGAACAAAAATATATAGTTATAGTATTTTTGGTCACATGTTGTCGAGTAGAAAATTATACGTAAGAACGACAATTGCATTATGTAGGTATTATTATTATTATTATTATTTTCTTCAATTTTTTTTATTTTGTGGTTAATTTGAGAAAAACATTTTTTAAAAAATATATGAAATAAATATAAATTAATAAAGTTTTTCATATTTTTCGGGATCAAATTTATAAATAATAGTAAGTATGCTTAAAACAAAAAATTCATATTATTAATAATATAATTTTGTTTGTTTGTTTTAGTGCGGCTTGGCAAAATTATAAATAACTTAATTAAATTTTATTTTTCTGATTGTTGAGCCAAGAAATATGATTTTCAATAAAAAAAAAATAAATAAAAATTTTACTTTAACTAATTAAAAACATGAGAATTCTTCGAATCAAAAGGATGTGGGAGTCCTAAAGATTTTTTGTCCCAAAATTTGATTGAAAAGCCGTTTAGAAAAAAAAAATTTAATTCACCGGGCTGTTTCATACTTTAAAATGGTTTAAAACTTTTTAGAATTGGTTAAGGCTAAGGGCTCGAAATCTCTTCAAAAACTATTTTTTTATGTCCGGAGATAGAACTGAATCTAAAACGGCTTTTCAATCAAATTTTGGGACAAAAAATGTTGTTTATTTTTTATTTAAACGGAGTACCTACTTTTATTCCTAAACTTTATTTTCTCCTTTTTATTTCATTGGGAATCTGTAAAAGTTTACAGTTTTTCCACTTTAATTAAGTGTTTGTTTTGTTTTGAAGAACAAAAATCAAATATTCGTTTCGATATTTCAGGATATGTATTTAGATATGTAAATATGTATTTTCCGTGATCCGTAAGCAAAAAAAAAAAAAAATCTTTAATCAAAAGTCTGGTAAAGTCCTTTAACGCTTCGTATATTTTCATTAAAAAAATTTAATTAAACTTTTAATTTATATAAACTAAGATGGTATAATTCTTGAAATATATTCTGAAGAACTAGGAAAAATTATGAAAATACCCAGTTTCATATTTCTCAATTTTGAAAACGCAAATATGAAAATTTCCTAAAGGTACACAGTTCGACAATTGTCCTTATTTCAAAAAAATATATACCTATAGCTACATATGTATATCCACTTATAAGCTGTTTTGGTGAAATACTTGGAAGCCGGAAAGCAAACCACCCAAAAAAAAAAACATTTTTTTTTTTTTTAATGAAAGATTTATGAAAAATCCAATCTCTAAAATTAATCCATATTTTTCTCATTCCATTTTGTCCAGAAAACTTTAAAAATTGTATCGAGTACAAAAAAAAAATAAATCCATGAAAATGATGAATTTTCATCAACAGCAGATTTTTATGTGATTTTTTTTTTTTCCATCTTCCACCCCAAAAGAAAATATGGAAAAACAGGCATGAAAAAAAAATTTTTTGAAAATGCAACCAACAAAAAAAAAAAGGTTCAGAGTTTTCCATAACAATTTTTTTTTATTTTCATTTTTTCGCATATTGCTGCTATCCCAAACAGAGAATAAAACTTATCTATTCTAAAATAGAGAAAAACGTAAGAAAACTGATTTTGGATGAAGTGTTAAGATTTTTTAACGAAGTTCAGTATTAATCGAGGTATTTAAAAAGTTAATTTAACCTGATGTTTATTTATCTATCTATCTGCTCCTTACCTAAAAATACTTTATATCTCTGCTGAATTTTTGTTTGAACTTGTTTTTCCACAAGTTTAAAAAAGATTAACTTAAGTACATATACACATAGGTACCTTCTAAATTCTTATTTTTAGATAAAAAGTTCGAATGCCTATTCTGTGAGGGATTATATAAATAAATTTAATTATCTATTATGGTCATCAGATCAGATGCAACTGGGTTATCTTAGCTGATAGCTTTTTGTTTAAAAATAAAAACTAATAATGATAACAATTTAAAAACTTGTCCATTGAATCTAACCATCAGGACCTTGAAATCTATTATAATCTCTATGTAAATTGAAAATTAATTTTTATTAAGCAAAATTAATATAGATTTGTCGATTTTTTTATTCCTCGTAAGTAGATTTTTTTTCCCGCCACTGACATCCCCCTTTTTTTTTTTTTTTAAGTGAATTCTCATTCTCTATGTGTGCACAGAACATTGGCAAAATCCACGTTAGATTTTTTTTTTCCTATATTTTTATTAAAAAGGAAAACAAAGCAGGGAAGAATTGGATGGATGATGTTGATGGGATTGAATTATTTTTTTTTACATTTTTATTATTTTTAATTTTTATTAAAGAAGGGTCCCAAATAAAGATAAAGCTGTTGTGCAGCAGCAGCAGCGGAATATAACTAAATTTTTTTAATGGTTGACAATTAATTAATAATTAAAAAAAAAAAGAAGAGAATTAATGTAAGAAAAAAATTATAATGAAAATAATTACGCAAAAGCAATTTTTTTTCACTTACAAAAAAATTTCTTTCATCTTCGCGATTTTAATTAAGTGCGAAATAGACAAAGAAACTATTAAAGTTGATAAGCTAAGTAGGCAGGTACCTACCTACCTACTTAAACTCCCTAGGTAGGCAGGTTAGGTTCTCGAGCAGCTGATGAGTTAAGTTCATTTGTTTTTTACACATTTGAGCTTGTAAAATTAGTTTTCTTTATATATAAATAATGAACATAATTATTTAGGTAGGTGTTAGTAGGTTCGGACCTACAGGCCCTGTCAACTTGCGAAACAATTGATCTTAGACCGGTTCATAGGTTCTATTCCATCTAAATCTAGATAAGTATCCGTATGACATGTAGTTAGTGGGTAACGAAGAGTTTGGGGTTGTGTAGTAAAGTAAAAAGTAAAGTTATAAAATTAACGATTAGATCGATCGCCTTTTAATTCAATTTAAATGCACTTTTTTGAATTAAATGCAGAATTTTTCTACCCACATACAAAACTAGCCAAACAAAATATTTTTACCGCGCTTTCTTAAAACATAAGATTTTGACATTTAAGATTGCATTCAAAAGGTAAATTCATGAAACAAAAAAGAAAAAAACCAAATTTATCAATTTTACTAACCTGAACCATTTTTGAATCACAAAAATTTTAAAACAATCTTCACGAATTTATTAAATTTCTTACAAAAAAAATTGTTCAATGTTTTGAATTTTGATTTTATCAACAAGACAAAAAATGTTTTCTTAAAAAATTTTTGTTCTTAAAGAATTTTTTTTTTATATTTTTTTAAGGTTATGTTAAGCAGTGCTTCAAAAAAAAATCAAAATAAAAACACTTCAAATGTTCAAAACATTCAAAATTAAATTTTTTGTTTTTTATTATTTTTCACTTTTTTTTATAAAATATCCAAACTATTTTCGGAAAATAAATGTAATCAATTAAATATTATTTCTTGAATTTGTTAAAATTATTTGATTATTATATTATTATTATTATTTATTTTTTTAATTTTTGAAATTATAATTAATTCAAAAAAATTAAAAATTTCAAGAACCACGATGGAATTTTGCAGTACAAATAAATTTATTTTCACAGATTTACTCTATTTATATAATCAGCATATTCAGCACATTAGAAAAAACAACAGCTGATAATAGAATCTGTAAAAATGAATGTGTCATGTGTCGTGTAGTTATGACGCTAGAAATCAAATATTTAATAAAATTAATCTGGATTTAAATTTGAATTAAAAACTTTGACAGATTTCAGATTACCAACCATGAATATCATGTTTTCACAACAAAAAAATAGATTCGTTCTGTGTTTTGTACTTGGTTTGCCATACACATTTTTTTTTTCATTTTTTGAAAGTATGCTCAACACAAACTTAGAAATTTACTACCTTTACGGGCTGTCTACATTAGCGATTTAGAATCGCGCGTATTTATGAATATATTATATTTTTTCTGTTTCATTTATTAGTATTTGTGTTTGCTCAATATGCCACTGAGTTAGATTTACAGTATGCGATTTTTATACATTTTTCCTAATTGTACCATTTTACTTGATTTAAATGTCAAATTAATAAATAAAAAAAAACAAAATTTGTGAGAAATGTCAAAAAATACGCATGCTGAAAAATTATTCAAAATCAGCATGCGTATTTTGCTGCGATTTTGTATAAAGATGTGAATACATTTAAAGAACAAAATCGCATGCAGGAAAAATACGCTAATGTAGACACCTAGTTAACTACACAGTTTTATTGCAATTCAGAAAAAAAGATATAACTTGCTGATTTGCAGAAAATTTGCAGAAAAAATCATACTTTAAATTGCTTCGGTAAGAAAAATAAAAAAAATTATTTGTCGGTGTCAAAAAGTAAACAAAAGGAACAATTCAAATTACAAATTTTTAAAAAGAAAAAAAAATTGTTTTTTATTAAACCACAAACCAAACCATCTTTTATAACTGTGATACCCTATTCAACAACCTATTTTGCAGCCATGAAATTCAACCTGAAGTCTGTCAAATCTATAAATCAAAACTTGCTTCTGCGATTTATGATATCGAAGTAAAAAGTGAAGCCCTATGAAAAATAAATGTGGTTGGGAAGCCTAATTGTTTGTCTGCAATACAATAATCTGCAAAATCAATTTAACATTATTTCTTTTATTATAAACATTTTTTTAAATAACAGACATTTGAAAAATTTAAAAGAAAAACAATTTTTATTTTTATTTTTTTGTTTCTTTTTTTGATTAATTTGATTTTGAAAGTTGAATATTTGGACTTTGGATTTATAATTTTTATTTTGATATTATTTTTATATTTGAGTTAAAATTACCGTGAGTATTTATTATTTCATTAAAAAAAATTATTTTTAATTTAATTTTTAAAATAATTGATTAAAAATATTTATATTTTAGTTTTTAATTTAAAATTGAAATACGGCTTTTTTTTTTTTTCAAAGTAGGATATTACGATTTACGAAAGTTGAATAAATTTTGATCTAAATATTTTTTTTTGTCCAATAAAAGTGTTCAGAGAGCCACGTCCAATCAGATTCTTGACATTTTAATTTCTATCAAATTGTATATAATTGAATTAAGATAACTCAAGTTCGGGTCCATTTCATGTGATAATTTTGCAAAAAAAAATTTCGTACATTTTCAGTCTTTACGATCACGCCTTGAAAAAGTGAAAGTTCGTGAATTTATCGCTTCATTTGTTATAAATTTGTTTTAAGAATTTTAAAGAAGTTTCATTCAGTTGTCGCAAATTGCAATTATAAAACAATTAGGTGGGCCTTTTAAATAGGTAGGTGCTATCTACCTTTCCATCTGATTATAACCTAGATAAGTGCCTCTACTCTCTATTTTTCGTTGTTAAACCCACAAACTAAAAACAAAAATGTTTTTCTATAACTTTATAATAATAAGTTTTATACTTATTTGTTATCTGATAAGAATTTGTAAACAAATTAAAGTAGGTACAATGTAAATACATTCAAAGTACCATAAATAATTGATTAGGCATTACAAATTTGAAAACTAATTTATTATTATTATTAATCTGTTCCTAACGCATAAATTCATTGTTTAACATTTTATTGATAATGGAAAATTGTTATTAGTACATTATTAAATGGCTTGCATTGAATGTCTTGCCGTTTCGCTGTAAGCGAGTTTTTTTTTCCTACTTTAAGTTCACTACTTGTTTTTAACAAATAATTAAATAAAAAAAATTTATTTGTTTTATCTTTTTAGGATTTCTTTTAATTGTATTACCAAATTATGCGTAGCATTATTTCATCAAAATTAAAATACATTGCAAATAATGGATTTTATCGTTCATTATCTTCTGTATCAAGTGATTTAACTTTATTAGAAGTAAATGATAAAACAGGTTTTGCAACTTTAACATTGAATCGCCCGCCAGTAAATGGATTAAATCTTGAATTATTGTCATCAATAGAAAAATCATTGGATCATGTTGAAGATAAACGTTTAAAAGGCTTAATTTTGACATCAGTAAGTCGAAAATTAAAATCTCAATGAACTTGATTGCAAATTTATATTTTATATAAAAATTCCATAATATATTCGTCGCCTGAGATCAGAACCATTCTAAGTCCATTTTTTTTAAAAACTGTTTTATTTTCTTATTAGCTAGTCAGTACGGTTTCTGATGTGTGTACCAAAACACGTGTTTGTTTAAATTGTTTTTTGGGTTCAAAACGGGTAAGTACAAAATAGTTCTACGTCCAACATATTTTTTTTTTACCGGCAAAACCATTGTATGTCCACTTATTTGGAATTTAATTAGTTCTGAAAGCTGGGAATTTTATCCATTGCCCCTCTCAAAATGATTGAAAAAGGATATAATTGTAGAATAAACTTTTTGGCATACATCACTTTCTTAAATAAATAAACAGTTTTTAATCTTAAAATGGCTCTCCTGTAAAATTTTAAATTTTGGACTTAGAATAGTTCTGATCTCAGGTGACGTATTGTCCGATTGTGGTAAGCTAAATCCTAAATGCAAATGTGCAAATTTAAAATTTTTGTCTAACTTAAGTACATTCGATTTTTCATTATTCGAATTTCACAAAACTACCCAGATCAATGCAAAACTAAACTTCGAATTAAAAAAAATGTACATATATGGTATTTCATTAAATAACATATAAAGATTTAGTGTTAGGTATTTAAGATCAACAAAGTCATTTCTTAATATTGTTATGCTAAATTTATTAGAGTTGATATTTTGTTTTTATATTTTTAGTCATCAAAAACAGTGTTTTCCGGTGGGCTTGATATAATGGAAATGTATAAGCCTGATCCAGAACGTAGTAGACAATTTTGGACAACTTTACAAAATGTTTGGCTAAAATTGTTTGGATCAAGTTTTCCAACAGTTGCAGTGATTAATGGACACAGGTGAATTTCATATCTAAGTAACTTACAAATAATGAGTATTCTTTCTTTATTCGATGAAGTCATTAGTGTAGCAGTTGCTATATCAATGTCTCCAACTGGTTTCATTTCATTTATTACCTTTATTCCTTAGTTGAGTTCAATTGTATCGGGATTTAGAAAATTCATTCAATAGGAATTTTTCAGAAAATTGTTAAAAAAATATATTTTTTTTCCAATTTATTATATGACATCTAAATTTCGAACAAATTTTGAGATTATCGCAAGTATATAACATAATAATTTCATATAATATCATTGCATTATTTTTTTTAGTCCGGCTGGAGGCTGTTTATTGTCACTTTGCTGTGAACATCGTATTATGTTACCCAATTTTACTATTGGATTAAACGAAACAAAATTAGGAATTGTTGCTCCTAAATGGTTCATGGCATCAATGAATAACGTATTACCTCGACGATTGACTGAACAAGCTTTGACACAGGGCAAAATGTTTAACACAGAAGAAGCTCATAAAATTGGATTGGTTGATGAAATCGCTTCTAATAAAGAAGATGGCTTACAGAGAGCTGAAAAGTTTTTAGCAACTTTCGCAAACGTATCGCCAGTAGCACGTTCCATTACTAAACAATCGTTTCGTAGCAAAGATTTGCAAGAATTAGAAGAAAACAGAGAACAAGATGTTCAACAATTCTTGTTTTTCATTAATCAGAAACAAGTTCAAAAAGGTTTAGAACTTTATATGGAAAGTTTAAAGAAAAAATCTCAAAAATAATTCATGTCTACAAACTCGCGTAGATTTGTTTGAAAATTGTATCGCTGATGTGAAATGATGAGCGCCTCTTATTATTAATTTGAATTTGAATTTTGGAGTTTGTCAAAACAAATTTTGGAAAACGCCCAAGGTGTGATATCTTTTAGAATTTCATTTCGAAATACTAGAAAATACCATTTTTCAGAATACTCGAAAATACCAAAGACGTAGCACAAAGTACCGTTAGCTATTTAAACATATTGATTTCCAATTATGTTTTTGTTTATTGAATTATAAAATGTAAGCAAAGATCTAAATTAATCATTACACAATTTCGATACATATAAATTAATGTTAAACTAATTTCTTCAACAAATTTGCGTTAAAAATCAAGTGAAAAGTTTTTTTTAACCGTTAAGAATAAGGCTTAAACTGATTATACTTTTGTTTGTAAAAGTTTTTAATTTTTATTGAAATTAAATAATATACACATAAAATAATAAATTTTTTTCAAAAAAAAAAAAATACTTTAATATTTTTCACATTTTAATTTTCATACCGTTTTCCATCAAAAAACAATAAACGGGCTATATGTTTTCATTAAATCTTCATCCGTTCGTCTGTCCGCCACTAAACTAATGTATGAGCCAATGAATTTTTATTCTTTTAATGTTAAAAATGCGCCAATCTCGTTCCATTTAGGGTTCCCAGAGGTCCTCCTTTTTGGGGAAAGTCCTCCTTTTTGATAGTAAAAAAAGTGTCCTCCTTTTTTTTCATTATTTCGCATTTTGTCCTCCTTTTCCATTATTATCCTCTATTTTTCCTCCTAAGCTAAGTTAAAACATTTAAAAAAAAAACAACTACACAAAAATAAACAAAACAATGAGTAATGTCGTCAGTAATAAAATTTGCAACAAATTATTTTTTCAAATAATTTAAAAAAAATTTTTCTCTCCCACACTTTTTCAAAATCTCAAAACATGAAGAAAAATTATAATAATGTTGTTTTTGCAGTCAAATTCAATATCTTTTATTTGCATCTCTAAGCGTCCAAATCGGTTTTTACTATCAAAAGTTGTAAATTTTTAATATTATGGGTTTTTATGAAAAATGATAAAAATGGATTTTTCAACCCGCCCTTACACTGAAGATTACACTCGAATTGATCTAAAAAAAAAAAAGTTGGGTATATTTTTTTCGGAAACTTAAAAAACCCTGAAAGTTTCATTTAAATCGGAAGGGGTTGGGTCCAAAATCTTAAATTTTGATCGTTTTGGCGTGTACATATTTTATATATTTTTTTCGTTTGGATGTCCTCCTTTTACTGCGGACAAATCTGGGAACCCTAGTTCCATTGTACCTCGACTTAAAGTTTAAATTCTATCAATTCGGGCTTGGCAGTTAGAAACTAATCAGCCAAAGGTTCAATTTTCATCATATAAAATTTTTACAAATTTTATTATAGTTTAAATAGATTCTAATGAAAACAAGTATGTCAATCACAGGGACTGAAAAAAATTGTACAGCCCGTAGATTCGGGTTAGGGTCTGGATTTCGATTAAAATTGTATTTGTATAAAAGGTATATATTATGACAAATTGGTTTGGTACAATTGATAATGATATTGATAAGGAACCTAAAAAATATGTTTTAAAAACGAACAAGATGAAATAGAGTAACCTGGATTTGGGATTTAATCTTGAATTTGAATTAATGTGAAATGAACACAAATGATGCTACGTTTTCAACTTTCAAATTACTTAAATCACTTATAATTTATTATGTCTTAACTTTTTAGCTTATCTTCTGGATTATCTAAAAGAATTTGTTTTAAATTAAAATCTTGAAATCTCGATTCTTGATGTTCACTGTAAAAACAAGTATACCATTAAGACCTAACATCTTTATAATCAATTAACAATAACATTCTATACAATTTTTGAAAATAACAAATTTATATATTAAAAATGTGTTCTGCAGAATGTATACATGTAAATTCGTAAGTAAATCAAATTTCTGATTCAATTTTAAATCAAATCTCAAGTTCTTTTATAATGAATTCGATACTGAAAAAGTTTCAGTTAACAATAAATAATAAACACTTGGGTCAAAATTTGAGTGAATTACTTTTTAGGTACAATTTTATTAAAATCAAGAATTGAAGTTATATTATTTAATACTACTTATTATAAAAGATATCATAAAAATTTTAATTTGGATTAAATAGATTATTTTTATTGGTTGTTTACATTTTTTAAAATTCGTAACTTTTCAATCTTAAGAAGTCAATTGTTATCATTTGCAAGAACATCGACTTTTCTGTTATCGCATTAATTTTAATAATATAAAACACACCCATATTTAAATATTTGACATTTTTGGGAAGTTGATAAACGTAGCAAAATATTTTGTTTAAATATTATTGTTTTTTTCATGATTATTTCAACTAATTTAAGTTAGTAATGAAGTGTAATAAATTCAGAAGTATCTAAATAATAATATTTTCTTAATTAAGTACACGCAATTTAATTAAGTAGCTAGATTTTTGTATTATTTTCATTTCATTTAATCATTTCGATTATTTCAATAATTTATCTAAAAAAAAACTCATTCCAACCGGATAGACTCAATTTAGCGAGTTTTTAATATTGCACGAAACTAAAAAAAAACTCAAGTCTAATAATATATAAGTTTAATACAATTAGTAAGTATTAATATCAAATACTCAATTAAATTTGAATTTTTATTAATTTTAATTTGTTTTCTAATTAGTATCTTTTTTTTTCTGTATCTCTTTAAATGATGTTTATGATAATAATTTATAGTTATTTAAATTTTTTATAGTAAATACATTTATATAAAATATGATTCAAATAGTAAACAACGTACATTATGTACTTAGGAAAAAAAATAAAATAAAACGAACAAAAAGTTATATGCACAAAACCAAAAAGTTTAAATTTTTATTTGAATAATAAATGAATATAATATTTTTTACTATTTCATTTATAAATTTTTTTGTACAAAAATATAATCCCACTAAAATTGATTGAAATGCAAAAAATAAAAAATAAAAAAATTGCGGAAGTAAAAAATAAAATCTTTAATCAAAACTATAAATTTGTTTTTTCTACTACATTCGATCAAGTATTACAGTTTCTTTTTATTTATTTCAATTTTAAAATAAAATGAAGAATTTTCTATACATTATTCATATCAAATAAAAAATTTATGAAAAAAGTTATTCTGATAGTATTATGCAAAAATGTCACCATAGTGTCTAACAATATTATAATGAATATGCTAAATCATTTTTGCATAACATATTAAATTAATTTTTTATTTTTATTTTTATAATTTCGAGCCGGTATCAAAGGTCATTTTTTGTTGTTTTGCTACTGCTGTTGTTGTTTTGGTTTTTTTTTCTTAGTATGTTTGTAGACTTTTATATAAATGTGTAATTATAAAATAAAACTCCATATTGAATAATTTATTATATAAATTAGGTATGTAAAATGTTATATTGAAGAGAGAGCAATAACTTTAACTTCTTCAAATTAAATTATAAAATAATTTAAATTATTTGTTATTTTTTTCATTTTTTTATTTTCAAAATCATTTTATATGGGGCACTGTCTTTGTATTCAGGGAAAATAAAATGAAGTTCATAATGATCAATTCTCTCATTTTATCAATTTAAAGTTATTATGTTGTGAAAGTCATGATATCTTGGACCAAATTCTATAACTAAGTTGCTCAAAAAAATGTTGCTCGAACAACATTTTTTAAATGATATACTATTATATATAGCTTATAAAATGTTATTCGAACGACACTTTTTTGAACAACATAGTTATAGAATTTGGCCCCTTAATACTTTATTTGCAGAATACATAGATTTTATAACTACATGCTGACTGACCTTTGATGTACATATATTTATAGGCTATTAGATATATTATATTGTGGAACATTAAAATTTGAAAATATGATTTTGAAAGAATAATTGATCTTTTCTAAATGCTAATTTTAGGGGAAAAATATAGTAAAAAACATAGTATTGTTCGTACCACTTTATATTAGGTATGCTTTTTACAAACGGCCAGAAACTACTAAAAGCATAGTAGTTTCAAAATAATTTAAGTATAACGATCTACGTATTTTTTTCAGTTCTAAAAAGTTAAAACGTGAACATTTAAAAATATTAATAATATTATTATGATCTTTACGGTTACTTGTATGATTCTTTAATACTTTGAAATTTAGATTTTGAGTGAAATTTGTTTGTGTTTAAATAATTTGAAAAAAAAAAAAAAAATTGTTTGGTGCTTCTAACAACAAGCCATTGATATTATTATATATATTATTTATAGACGTATGTTTATTATTAATTCACATATCTCTTTTGAGTTCTCTTTTGACTTCTGACGTAAAGGTACTTTCAACAAACAAGACATTAATTTCAATGGAACTATTTATCTCATCGATTTTATTTGCTTGCAATGTTTTTTTTTTTGATAAATTGTTTAGCATTTTTAATTTGGAATTACAAGAAATGAACCCTAAGCACGTTATTTGATTTATAAAAGTGAAAAGTATTTGAGAGGAAACCTTTAATATTTTTGAGTATTTTAGTACTTTGCATTATAGAGTCAGATTATCACTTTATACCTTGATTCAGTGGAGAAATGGAAGTGATAGATAGTATGAACTCGATTCAATAACACATTTAACTCTAAACTATAGTTGTTGGATAGAGTCAATACATTTAACACATTATACTTGTTTGTGGGCTTGAAGCGTAAGTCTTTTGAAAATAAGGCGGCGTAAAAAATGTATTATAGCAAATATACGCCGCTTTCAAGAACGCTGAACAAAGGAATTACTTTATGTTGGATGTCTGGATTTGTTGTCGGCTTGACGCCAAACTGTATACTATATTGTATTATCAGACTTGGTATATTTGAGTTTTGCCATATATCTATGTATATCATTTTTTAATTAATATTAATATTGAGTTATGACACATTTTTTTTAAGTTATATTATTTATAATGGTGGAAATTGACTCATTAATTTTTCTTTAATGTGTATATATTTCAATGTTGTTATTTTATAATGCAATGTATAATTTTAATTAATTCAAATATTTGTACTATTTGGAGATAATCTTTTCAAATGTTTAATTTTATATCTCGTATGAATCGTATGATAAATAAATATTATTGTTCTTTATTTTGTTTTGGTGTTAGATTGACCGAAGTAGAAACTTCCTGAACTTTTCCGTTATGTTTATTTACCAGAGATAATTGATTTCAATGAACTATAATATTTTTGAATAAAAAAGTTCTTTCTCTGCGAATTGTCCATTTTAAGCCCATTTCAAAAACCAAAAACCAAAAAAAAACGGACTATGTTTTCGTTAAATATCCTTCACTAATACTAAATCAACCAGCGAAGGGTCTAAATAATTTTGATATAAAATTTATAAATTTCAAAGTTAATTTTAACCTTTAATAGAAACCGATAAAAATAAGTCGATTTAGTATCTAAAGAAAATGGTTGCACCCCGATTCTTCCCAAGGATTCGGACTATGGTCTGGATTTCGATGAAACTTTTTATATTTGTAAATAGCATATAACAAAATAATATTAGTATAATGATATTGAAGAAACCTAATAAATGTGTTTAGTTCCTACATTATTGAGACCAAGTTATCTTACAATTAAAGTATCTTTAATCGAAATGTTGAAAAAGGGCCATGTACATACTGTATTTATGAGGTACTGTTCTATATTTTTGTTCAAAGTTTTTAAAAAAAATACATAAAAAACATAAAAAAAAAAAAAAAAAAAAAAATTAAAAATAAATTATTCAGTTTGTTTTGTCTACATAGTAGTATTTACCAACTTTCATTCCTTATCTTCCCATTTTTTTTTATCAAAAAAAAAATTGCCAAAACAAAATTTAATATGCTAAAAAATTAAAAAAAATAAATGAAAAACAGCAAAAATAGTTTTACAGAAATTCTATGGAACTTTTTATATGACGTTCTCTGTATATTTCCATCGAGATCATTTTAGAAACCCACAAATCATGTATTGCATACCAGGGGTGGCCAACTTCATTATATAATTTTTCAAAAAATGTATCGTGATCGACCTTGTAAAATATTGATTATAAACACATTAAATACACATACAAGTGACAACGATGAAATTATTAATAAATAGTCACAAAAACATAAAATAAATGGAAGTCTGCTTGTCTTCTTCATTATTTGGCTAAATCCAAACTGAGAGAATACTAATGAATCCTTGAGTAAAGAAAACATTAAGTAGGGAAGGATTTCTAGCCTTTGTGAACTTTATATATGAAATAGCCCATTCAGATAAAACGTATGTACAAATATTTGTTACATTTGGTAATGTTGGGTTACTATTTACGATTCGGCTATTTCCTAAAATTTTCCTCCTATTTTTTTTTTAATAAATGTGACTTTATTTTTGTAGAACAATATGACTTACGTTTGCATCCTTTTTCAAAAATTGGTTCATGATCGACCGGTCTATCGCGATCGATTTGTTGGCCATTCCTGTTATATACAACTTAATACTAACACATTTATTAGAGAGACTTTTTTTTTTCTATAAAGAATTAAACAGAATAATTAAGTGTTTTTTTTTTTATATAATTTTATACAAGTGCACGTATATAATAAAAATAAACTTTTTTTTTTTCATTTTCCTGAGCATAATATGTGAAACTTTGATAAATTTTGTTTATTTGATTTCTGAAATAAACAAGTGAAGATTAAAAGAGCTTAAAAATATTTTTTTATTTATTTTTTAATAACAAAATTAGTTATCATTATAATTTGGTATTACGTTATTGGGAAAAAAAGAAAAAGAAATACAATAATAAATAAATTTAATATTTTATATCTATTTATTGATTTTTTTTATATGTCATTAATTATAATTTTATTAATATAGTAGGTATAAAGTACCTAAAAAAAATCATCTAATTTGGGAAAAATTATTATACAAACAAAAAAAAAATATATATATACATATATATTTCTATAAAAATAAAATATAAGGTAAAAATATATATCTAGGTATATATATATTTAATTATTATTAAAATTGAAAGTGCTATAATTAATTGTCATTCATTTCTAAATCGCGAATCAATAAAGACATTTATTTTTAAATTTTATTCATTTATTGCAGCCTGATTTTGATTTCTTGCGACGATCGACGACGACGATCCAACCACAGGCTTTTCATTCATACAAAAAAAGAAAGCATATTAATAAAAACATAAATTAAGCAATAATGATGATTAAAAATATTGTCTTGTCACCAATTTTGTTAAAAAATTTCCCCAAAATTTCAACATTAAGATCATACAGTTTGGGACCAAATAAATTAACATCATTGGAAATTCGTGATAATAATGTTGCGGTGCTGACATTAAGAAGTAAACCAGTTAATGCAATGGGAATTGAATTGTTAAGTGAATTAAAAGAAAATTTAAAAGTTTTAGAAAAAGAAAAACCAAGCGGATTAATTTTAACATCGGTGAGTAAAAAAAAAATAAAAAAATAAATATTTTTATTTTCTCAATTATTGATATTAATGATTTTTGATAAACTGGAAAAAAAAAAATACCAAAAAATTATCAAAGATAAGAATATTCTTGAAACTCGAAAAAAAAAAAAAAATTGGAATTAATTCCAGATTGATTTAAATAAAAGCGGATAAAACTAGCGAATATGAAGAAAAAATTTAACATTTTAAAGAGTTTTACATAGATTTAATTGATAGATTTATCCGTAATTTTAAATTGGGGTCAATTGTGAAAATATTGTTTGTTCAATGACCCATTGAGGAAATTCACAAATTTTGAAGAGGTTTATGTTTTTTTATTTAATGACATAATCAATCACGTCAGAAATTAAAAAGTATACATAATATGTTTTGTTGAGAAATAAATTTAGATATAATTTCGCTTACTAGAAAGTAACTTTTATATATTTTGCGCTAAAAGTATTCGGCAAGAAAGCAAATTAAGATTACCTGCATCTGTTTCATATTTTAGAAAAAAATTTTCCATAAGTAATAAAATTGGTCTACGCGGGTTAATTAGCAGCAAACTACATACTAAAAATATAAATATTTATTAATTATCCACCCCGAAGAGAAAAAAGGTCAAAATATAATATAGGCATACCGATAAACTTTCACATAATGATTTTGTTTTACCATCATCAGTATTCTGGATTATATATAATATTTTTTTTAAACTTGATATTAGTACAATAAGAATAGAAATTAGAACGATGTTTAATTTTATAGTTATGCTAACTGCTGAGGCATCAAAGCTTAAAATATAATACAATTTGCATATGTTTGTTTTCCTTTTTTAATATCGGAAAAAGTATATATTATGAAAGATTTTAGTATGATTTCCATTATATGTAAGTGATTACAGGCAAGAAGAATTAATAAATTAGTCCCTAACTATTTGCTATACAAATCCATATAATAAATGCTTAACATTGTTTTTAATAGAAAGTATATTTTGTTGACCAAACATATTTTTGTGATTTCAAGATAAAATATATGTGTGTAGATATAAGAATGAAAATATGCATAAGATTTAGAATATTGTTTGTTGTTATTTATATCATTAATACTATGCGTGTTTTTTGTTTTCTAAAATTTGTTTTTAATAATGTTGTTAGGTCGGTGATAAAAAGAGAAAATATTGAAAGAATTTTCTTAGAAATGAACCATAATATTTTGTTTTTATTCTATATAATATTATTTTTAAATTTTCTGCCGGATTAATTTCTTTAGTGAGTTATATTATACTAAGAACTGATGATCTACGGTTTCTAAAGTTTAAACTTTAAAGGGAAGTGGTATTTTTTTTCTCCAAACTGCATTTGATGTCACTAAAATTAACATATCACTGTTTGGAATATCGTCATTATGGTTATGAAATTTTTGAATCAAACAAATAAAAAATTTATTTAGTGCGGTTATTTTTAATAACTGCATGATCAATAAAATTATAGCAATTTTTTTTTTTCAATATATTGTAATTTGATATTTTAATTGATATTTTGATGGGAAAATAAATATTAATGTTGTTTTTAATGCCAATGATTAATAATAATAAAAATATTTTTTTTTATTTTTTTTAGGGAATAAGTTCAATATTTTCAGCAGGCTTAGATTTGAAAGAGGTTTTCCAGTGTGAAGAAAAACGTTTAATTGAATTATGGAGTCTCTTGCAAGATGTTTCTATGGGATTATATACCACTGAATATCCAACAGCAGCGATGATGGTTGTAAGTTAATAAAATTAAATTCTAAATAATTTTGAAAATTATGATTATAAAAAATTAAAAGAAAATCTTTTATTTTTTGTTTAATTTTTGATTTCAATAAAACAAAGATTATAAGTAAATAAAAATTTTGATCATTCAGAGAAAACAAATCAATCTAACATTTATAATTAATTAAAATGATAAATTAGTATTTTTCTATTTTTGCAATTTTTCGAAGAAAACATTTTGTTATATTGTGATTATTTTTAATAAATTATTCAAGAACTAAAGCTAAACTAAATTATTCAAGAACTAAAAATTAAGAAATTGTAACTTGTAAAAGTTTTGTTTGAGCTTTAATTGTAAAATATGGAATTCATAGACTTTCCGTTCTACGTTTTTATAAAAATATAAAAAAATTATATTTTTATCCAATATTCCTGGAAGTTTGTTTAGTTTGAATAATTTTTCAAATTTATTAGCGGAATGATCATAGAGAATTCTTAAAAATTAATTATATAAGCTTTTTTTTTAGATTTTATTAGGTATAACTAATTATTTTTATAAGAAAATTCTAATTTAATCATTAGTCGGTTTTTTGTAATTTTTTATAATTTTTTTTTATTTATCTAATTTAGAGTATACCGTAAAAGCGAAACAAATTACTTTTGTTATTCATTTTGGAAAATATTAATCAAAATTATTTTGATTAATTAAACAAATTCGTTTTGCAAAACATGGTTTTTATTCATGATTTCATGTTCGTGTCTACTACGGTAGAAAATGATTTAAACAAGACCTAAAAAAGCTGTGCATTCTAGTCCAGCTTAAAATATAAGATTGTTTTTTTTTAATTTTATTTTCTTTTGAAATAACGAACGTAATTGTAGACATTTGAAAATGTTTTAATGTTAATTAAGTTATTTTGTTTGTCATTTATTTTTATTCGTACTTAATTAAAAATTTCATGCATTATTATGAATTATTAAAAAGTTTCAATAAATAAAATTTATTCGAAATATGTTTTGCAAAACGGTGTATTGGAATTATTTTAAGAGGACTTGGTACCAGTTTGGATTTTTGTCCCAAAATTTGATTGAAAAGCCGTTTTAGATTATTTTAAAGTTTAATTTAGAAAAAACATTTCATTCACAACCTCAGGAATGTTTCATACTTTAAAATGGTATAAAACTTTTTAGAATCGGTTAAGTGCACGAAATCTCTTCAAAACTATTTTGTGACACAAAAAAATGGTTTTGAAGAGATTCCGAGCACTTAGCCTCAACCGATTCTAAAAAGTTTTATACCCTTTTAAAGCATCAAACGGTTCGGAGGTTGTGAATGAAATGCTTTTTCTAAATTAAACTTTAAAATAATCTAAATCTGCTTTTCAAAAAAATTTTGGGACAAAAAATCAAAACTGGTACCAAGTCCTCTTAAAAACTAAACTGAAATAATGAAATAAGTGCTTTTCGCTTCATGGTCCGAAATCGCAGCCTTTTTGGATTCTTTTAATTTATTTACCAAAACTAATTAATAATGAATTTTTTTTTAAATTTCTTTTTAGGGTCACTCAATTGCAGGTGGATGTGTTTTAGGATTAGCATTAGAATATCGTGTAATGTTGCCAAACTATACAATAGGATTGAATGAAACTCAAGTTGGCTTACATATACCAAAATGGTTAATTTCTCAAGTGAAAAATGTTCTTCCAAAACGATTAGCTGAAGCGGCATTAACTCAGGGACGATTATTTACATCTCAGGAAGCTCTTAAATTTGGTTTAATTGATGATATAGCAGTAGATTCACAAGATGCTTACAATAAATGTGAAACATTTTTAAATAAATTTAAAAATGTTTCACCCATGGCTAGAAGTTTAACAAAAAAAAATATTCGCTACAAAGATTATGAGGAATTTGAAGTTATACGAAAAGAAGATTTAGAAACATTTTTATTTTTAGTCAAAAAGGAAAGCTTTCAAAATAAACTTGGAAAATATTTAAATCAATTAAAGACGAGAAATCAATAAACATTTTCCACATTTAAAAAAAAAATTATATACTACCTACACATTTTATTATATTTTTGATAATTTTATTTTTACATAATTTTAAAAAGAAATTACTATGTATGTTTTAAAAACGAATTATGAATGACAGTTTTTTTTATAATGAAAAAATATTTTTGTTTTTATAAAATATAAATTGAGAAAAAATATAAATTTAGGTTGCTGCTGCATCCTTTTGCATATCCTCAGTAACTTCATGTTGAAGTTCTTCAAAGCCTTCTTTCACCCGAATTAAGAAATAGTTTATTTCATTTAATTTATTACGATTTCTTTGCATTTCGTCTCTGAAAAAAAAAAATATTTAAAAATTACTTAACTTTAATGTTTCTGTGCTATTCAATCATTCAACATTATTAACCAAACCTCAACTTATATGTACATCAATAAAAATTAACCTACGAAGTTCATTATCTTATTAAATAAACTCTGTTTCCTTATGATGAAAAAAAATTATTCTTACTTTTTCTTTGTTTCGACAAGATTTTGAATCCAATCCTCTGCACGTTTATATAATCGCTCTTCACGATAATCAATAGTTGCTAAATGAAAATCTCTCATCCCAATAACCATATTAAAGAAATTATCTTTATCTTCTAGACAATCGCGTAGCTCTGGAGGAACTTTCGATCTGTCTCCTTTAGCCAAACTAACCGTTAAGTAATTAAAAACAGCATCCTGTAAGCTATCACAAAAAGTTTGAGCAATATCATGAAGGTAAGCAAATAATGTTCGAACTTGGTCTATAAATAGACTCATCATGTCATTTACATTTCGTTCAAATGATGCTGTTACTTCCTGAAAAATTTAAGTATAATTTTATTTTTAAATAAAATTAAAAAAATTTTCGAGATAAAAAGATTTTTTTTACTTCAACACTTTCAAATAAATAAATTTCTTGTTCCATTAACATGACCCAAAGATTTTCGCATTTCTTTAGCAATTCTTCGTAGATTTTCTCAATTTCATCTTTCATTCCTACTATTTCCGGCGAAGAAGTATCTAGTCCCTGTTGTCTGAAGGTTTCTAATTTCACGTAATAATTTTTAGCGCGGCGACATGCGTCGTCCTGGTATTCTATGAATGCTTCAACTAACCTGAAAAATTTGTTTTCTAATAATTATTATTTTTCTTGTTAAAATTATATAAAATTGTCCATAATAGTTATTACTTTTGGCCTTGTTGTTGAACTCTATTTTGCCCAATAGCAACACAGTTTTCATATTCTTCAAGTTCTTTCTGTCGTTCCTCATTTCGTTCCACACCTATTAGATAAATTTTTTGCGTTATCTCAAAGAAATCATCTCTATATTGTGCTATCATTTCTTCTGCTTCTTCGCCAATTTTTCTAAATGCATTACCATCAGTGTCATTGGCCCATATTGAATCAAATAACTGATGTTCATTAAGACGCTCAACAAAACTCGACGATAGTCGCTGTTCATCAGCAATTTCTTTCTCGATCTTAGTTCTTAATCTAATTTCATTTTCTTCAGCATTATTGATTTCACGTATTTCTCTTCTAAACAAGTATGAAAAATTAGAAAGCATGATAAATTTCTATTTGCTGTAAATGTTTGCATAATAATATGGCGTTTACAATCATATGTTCGCCAACGACGAAGTGAAGACGTGATTTTCAATTAGTCAAATGTGTTGAAACTTACACGAATCTTTCTTTTCCTTCTTCTCTTTGTTTGTCTGTAATATAGACGTATTTGTAGTACTTTACATTTGATAATAATGCAGCAATATATAGATTTAAAGGGAACTCTGGATTCTCTGCTATTGGATTTCCTTCTAAATTTAAGACCTTCAAATTTTTGAAAAAACGAAAGCGTTCAATCTGAAATTAAAAACAAGTTAATTAAAAAGCACCAATATTAATTAAAGAGTGTATTAAATCAATAAAGAAGTTAATTAATGTGTTAAGAAATCTCAAAAATTATTTTCTTGGTCCTTGTTCATGACAGTTACAGAGTTATTCATATAAGTAACATTCTAATATTTTGGGTAACTATACGTGTCTATTAGATGTATTCAATTTTTAATGTACATATTATGTATAGTTTAGGAAATCGGACAAAAAAATAAAATAAAATAAAATATTAAAAAAATAAATGGTTGTCCTAATTTCTTTCAAATTCTGAATTTTTATAAGCCCAAAATTTTGTTTAACTTACCCCTTTTGCGGTAGCAATTTTATTGTTTCCCAGACTTAATATTAATAAATTTTCAAGAGCTTCAAGATTTTCAATTTTAGTTATAAAATTGTTGAATAACGATAAAATTTTTAAATTCTTTAAAGTTTCTAAATTTTCAATTTTTTCAATAAAATTAAATGATAAATCTAGATCCTTTAAATTTGTCAGCATTTCAATATTCTCAATTTGTTCGAGCTTATTGAAACTTAAACATAGCTTTGTTAAATTGGGTAAAACCCATAAATGATCCACCCTTATAATATCTGAAATGAAATTATCTAGTGAATGATTTTTAACATAAATGGTGGGAATATGAGTTTCAATCTGCGTCAATTATGATGAAATGAATTAATCAATTGATTTGCTGTTGCTTACTTCTAAAATCCAGTCGAATAGATTCTATTACTTCATAAGAAAAATGCTCTTGTTGTCGCAAGCGGCCCGCTTCACCTTTATATTCTTTACGAAAAGCATCTTCAATCATAACTAAAAATTGTTTTTAGTTTTAAATGTTAAATTTATACAAAAAATGTTTATGAATTTTTATTTAGTTAAAGAATTATTATACCAGAATTTATTACGCCAGGTTCTAATTCTGGATGAATTGTTTCATTTAAAGCTGGAATATTGGTCATATTATTTCTTTTTTCAAATGCTTTCGGTTATATCAAATAAAATGAAAATTTGATTTTCTATTATATTGTTATGATTAATGATTTATTGCCTACAAAAATAAAAAATTATGAAAATTGTTTGAATAAACTGATTTTTTTTTTTTTTTAAATAAGATAAGAATGATTTCAATAATTGATATTATTTCATTTGAGGGAATAGAGATTTTATTATTATTAATGAAAAGTAATTTCACCAGGTCATAAATTGCAAAGAAACCACCTCAATTTATTTTATACTTTTCTAGGTATGTCTGTTGTATAATATGTACAATATATAGCTGAAGAATAATATCAATGGCACTTTATTGTCCTTTTTTTTTCTTTAAACTATTTTTCTAATTAAATTTAGAATGATATGATACATATAGGATAGGTAGGTACCTCAATTGATAATTTTGGTGTTATAAACAAAAACAACCGTCGAAATGGACTAAAATAAATTGACACAGGTGTTCTTATTTTATATTTTGGGCGTCCTAATTTTAAAAATAAAAAAATTTTATTTTGAAATTTTCCTATAGTCTTCATCAAAATGAATAGAGGAAATATATATATTTTTTTGAAATTTTTAATTTAGACCAGGGATAAATAGATTTTCAATATAGCTTCATATCCTATGTAATTAGGAAATCATCAATCCTGAAGAAGTTCCAAGGGACCGAATATTGATGATAGTCAAATAAGAATTTTTATTTTGCACAAAATAAGAGGGTTCGTAAAGCTAGCTACTAACTACATTTTGTCTTCTTTTTTTTATCTAACATTAAATATATCTTTGTATTTAAAGAATAAAAATATAATAACTGAAGAACATAATAAATAATTTCGAACATGTGTGGTGCTTTAAAAAAGAGTTTATAGTGTTATGCATCAGTTAATTTTAAATCTGTATTTTATGCTTTTATTTTACTTGCAAAATAATGTTAAGCTTTTTACAAGAATATACATTTTTCTTCAAGCTTTAGTTAAACTTGATATTTACAAATAATATGTGACATAACTTGTGTAATCAGAAGAGCTTATTTCAAGAAAAAGAAACAAAAGTAAACAATTCTTTTTTAGAATATATTATTAATTGCATATGTCATAGGCTTTTAAACAACATTTAAATCTGTTTTCTTTATCAAGAAAAAGAAAACGAAAAAGAAAATTATATTAAAGAAGTTCTTAGTTTGTTTGAGTGTTATTTTTAGTATTTGTTTTGGACACTGTTATTCCAAAAACATAGTACTAAGCAACAGTAACCTTAGTTTTCCCGATTGTATATTATTGTGTTACATTGTAATAGTTTTGTTATATATATTTTTTTTTATTTTTCAAATGTGTGTGCATTAAATTTGTATAACCTTTTCATCAAATAGTCATTTTTTAGAATCGAATTAGAAAAGTATTAAAAATATAAATTAATTCAATAAATTAATTTTTGTTGATTTTTTCAAACTTTAAGTGTAACTTATTAGCTGCTGATAATAAAAAAGAAAAAATTAAAAAGATATTATCAAAGAAAGCTTAATTCGTGTGTGTGAAAAACAAAAAATTTCAGCTCTGTTAAATTGAACTAAAAAAAGTGAAAATTAAAAATAATTAATTTGAAAAAAAAAAAAAAAAACTAGGTATAATGAAACTTTAAACGAATGATAATAAGTTTCTTGAAAAGCAATTTAATAAATCATAAAAGTATTTTAAAGTCCTAGAAATCCTAGAACTGATGAAAGAGTATTAAATTTATATTGGTCAGTGTTTTGCCCAATCCACTTTTTATAAATATGTATTGTTATTAATGTCATTAGCATTTCAATAATGGAAAAATTTCTATTATTTATATTAACGTATACCTATAAACTTATATTTAATGTAATTTTGTTATAAACATATAAAAATGCTTTCCTGAAAACTTTTTGGAATACAAATATTCTGAATAAAAATATTCCAAATGTGTTTTGTTAGTGTAATTAAATGTCAAAAATATTTCTAGTTGAAATATTATTTTTGCTAGAATATTTTTATTCAAAAAAAAAAAAAGTTTTCAGGATTAAAAAATTCTAAATTCTACTGTGTATGAAGAAAATTCCATACTGCAGTGGCAATCAGTGGCAAAAATAACTACATAAAAATCGAAAATGAGTAAATTCGAGTTAAAGTTTAAAATTTTAAGAGAAATGCTCTACAAAAAATAACACAATTTTTTTTGTTGGCTTTCGAAAGTTACCGCATCTTACTACGGCATCATTAATTCATTTATTTTTTTATTTTTGTCCATACCTATCTGCTGACTTTTACACTATGACTGCAATGTACCTATAATATATATCTAAATCTTTTTAAGTTTATATTAATCCGTCGATTAAATCGATTTAAAAAAAAATAAAAATAAAAAAAAGTCGTTTGCAACAAAAATAATTTTTAAATCCTTCACATAATATTTCGCCGAAAAATATATTTTCTTTCTTTGATTTAATGAAAGCTTTCTAAATTACTATAATTTTTATCATTTATATTACTGGAAGACGAGTAATAAATTATTTCTGCAAGAAAATGTCATTCTGAGAATTTTTTTTTGAAAATATTAAATTTTCTTTATACCAATAAATCAATAAAATAGAAAAAAAAAAAAAAAACCAAACCACATTTAGGTTTTTGTTAATTTTATAATTTTTTAAGTTGGATAATATCTACCATTATAATATTTCTAAAAAAAAAAACAAAAGTTTTAACGATTCAGGTGAAGAAAATTTGAAGAATATATATGAAAATAATTTGTTTTTTTTTAATTTTACATACTATCAAAGAAATTTCGTAAAAACGTAAAATAAAAATCAATAAATTTTATTTATTTAAATTTTTGCTTCTTTTTTGTTTTCTTTTTGCATTTTCTTCAAAGAAAAGTGGAAACCAATATGTTTTTCCTTGATCTAATTTTCACATGTTAAAGAAAATTTATTAATTTTTTTGTCCAAAAATTCGGACAAGAAATGAATTTGGAATTTTTTTTTACGGACATGACTTACATAAAAAAAAAAAATTATTAAATATTTTATTTTTTTAATTTATTATTAATATCAAATAAAAATTCATAGAATGTTGTTAGAGAAAATCAAGATGAGAGTTTTTGATTTGTTCTGGTGGTTCTAAAATTCTAGTCGAATTATAAAATTACTGAAAGGTTCTTGTAGTAGCGCTGGTTGCAAATATTGTTATTTAGGTACAAGTCATAGTATACCTAATATTAGACAACATTTCGTCTGCTGAGAAATGAAACAACGTATGTTATTTATACGTCGATAATAGCATCATTCGATTCCTCGTATTCGATTTTATAAGTACAAGTACTTTGCAATATTCTTAATGTTGATTAAGTTGTGTTTTTTAGATGAAAATTTTATGTTACTTGATATTTTTCCATACGTTTTTTTTAATTTTCAAATCTTTAAACTCAAATTACTCGAAACTATACTTTTCATTATACGTTGTTTCATTTCTGAGTGGAGGATTTACTATATATAGAAGTAACAATTTTTGAAAATTTGTTTAGTTCTTCTTGAATACAAAATAAATCTATTCTATATTTTCAAGTTTTCAAATGGAAATGAACAAAAATGTAAAGACATTAAAGAATAAAAAGAACTAACTCGTTAAATCGAGTTAAAGTTAAAATTAAACTAGGATTTGTCCTTATCTGGAAAAAATTGCGCGAGTCGCAAATAATGTCAATCAGGTTTTACATGTCGATTGTTTAGTGCATTTTGATCATCAAAGATGTGCCTAAGTCTGAACATTAATGTAAGTTTCAACAGTGTACCATATCAATATGATAATACCCTTTCTTCTCCTAATAGATGTTCTTAAAATTAATATTTTTTGAATTACTGCTCGAATTGGCAAGTTTTGGAATATCATGATTTAAAAATTTACCTGATATTTCAGATTTTAGAACGAAAATGATATGATATTTCAGATTTTAGAACGAAAATTAAAAAAAAAAAATCATTGTTTCTTATTTCAATGACATGTTAAAAATAAACTACCATCGAAGGTCTACTTTTTTAATGCAATTGCATATAAAAATAATAATAAATTTTGAAAATTGATTTTATATGTTTTATAAAATTGATAAATAAATATACACGCAGCATATAAATATACATTAATATTTTTGTATAGGGGTTTTACTTAGACAAAATTTAGGTCACGTAATATAATCATTTAGTATTTTCTTTATAAGAATATTGATATTGTCTAACTTTGAAATAATTTATGTTGAAAATAATTGTATTTGCGTAATTTACTACCTATTCCAATAAAACTCTGTAAATAAACATAATGTAAATAATCTACGAGACATAGGTATAATGTGTTTTAAATGTGTATTGTATTATATGGTATACAAATGTATAGATTTACAGATCATGTTATTATAATGTCCACTCATCATTATTTTTATGTGTTAAAAAAGTAATAGAACTATAATGTTCTATCGAATTATTACATTGAACAAGTTAAATGAATGACGAAATTTCTAATTCATGGAAAATAAAATCAATATAGCCTTTAATGGGAATATTTGATAGTATTATTGAAAAAATCCATCGTGTTGTAATTGTATTTCTTTTTTTTTCAATCGTTTACTTTATTATTATTATTTTTAAAAACAAATCCTATATAAAATTTTGTTTTAGCAAATCAAAGAGTAAAGATAATTAAGGATATAATCAAGAAGGTTTCTTTTTTAACTATAATCAATAATTAAAGAACATATGGATTTACACGATAAAAAAATTTAAATATATTTCTTTCGACGAACTAAACGGAATTTCTTTTTAGTTCGTCGAAAGAAATATTTTTTTAAAATTTTTTTATCGTGTAAATCCATATTTTCGTTTTTGAAAAATTTATTGCGGACATACATTTTTAATTTAGATATATAGGTTTAATGTCAGAATACATAAATTTTTATTTTAAAATTTTTTCAAATTAACAATAAAATAAAATAATTTATATATATATATTATACATATATATGTATGTACTTGCATATACATATATTTTCCAAAAAAAAAAAAAGTAGTTTTCGGTCAAAACGAATAGCTCATTCAAAATTCAATTCAATTGCGTGTTAAAGAACATTCCTTAATAAACATCCTTAATTTAAAATATTCATAATTATATAGAATAATGATTATTTACATTTTCGTATAATGAGCTTTATTTTTTACTTACTAAATGTCTTAACAATAAAATGTAAAATAAAATTAGTTCATAAGTCTATGACACCTAAATAGTAACTTAACTTTTAATTTTAATAGTTTATTATATATTTTTTCAAATTTTCAACTTAGATCATTTTCCTATAATATTTTATTTTATTTATATTTTTAATCTTTATATATATATAAAATTGATTATGAAGATCTATGAGTCCCTTTTTTTAAGGAAAACTATTTGGTAAATGTCTCCAAACATTTAACATATATTTTTAAGGAACTGGCTTAGATTTTAGCTCAGGTTTGGAATTACCAGGTGGTGATCAACCCTGAAAAAAATCAATTGCGATGTTTTTTTTAAGTAAAGGTTTTCGAGTAAGAACTTGTCATAAACCAATCCGCCATCATATCCAATCACAAATTAACCTGCGAAAGTATAAATTTAATTAATAACATTATTTTATTAACATCTAGGTTTATAAAATATTAAATAAAGAAAAAAGAACAATATTTATGTGGTGAAAGCCGGGACAGCTAATAATTTACAAAACTTATATAAAGATCAAATTCCTCGTATAATATTATATTTATATAAATATTGATAAGTGCATAAATGAAAAATTTCAGTTGAAATTTTCGTATCAGGTGTTTTTGACTAACTAAGCGGAAACAAAAATTATAATTTAAATTCGCAACTCAGCGGTTTTGCAAGACAACACCATTTTCAATTAAATGAAAGAAAAAAAAAAATTATTTTGAAAAATTCATATTTTGCGTGTGACCTTGAGTCAAAAAAAAATTTCTTTCGATTATTTTGTTTTATTCAATAACAATAATAATAAATATTAAAATATGAAAATAATTGCAAACAAAAAGCCAATGAAAGAAATGTAATTTTTTTTTGAGAAATTTGACTTTTCCATTAGGATTGCCATAACGAAAATTTTATAGCCAACTTTTCCAAGACTCTTCTGATTTCAGAGGTCGTAGACGATCCTTGCAATCAACGATCCTTTCTATCAAATATTTTTTCAGCGCCAACCCTTGATGTCAAAGTGTGCTTAACGTTTTCACGTTTTCACAAAATCTTTTAGTGAAGAGTCATAGTATTATAAAATAGTAAATGCTTGTCATTCATTTGGAAAAAATAAAATCGATGATTTTTTCTCATTTACTTTACTTCATAATTTCTTACGTTTGGGCGATAATTACATTTTCAAGAATCTAAAAAAAGAAATTAATTTTTGTTGAAATTAATTTTATTTCTAGAAAAATATTTTCCTTGAGATTTTTAATATTATAAGAGTAACGGATATAAGGAAAAGAAAATTAAATAAATAAGTAGTATATAATGAGTGTTTTCTTTTTAAACCACAAGGATTGAACTAACCATATTACAAAAAAAAGTATATAAAAAACAGAATTCATAATAAAAGGCATAATATCTAGTTACAAATAATTTAATTCAACTTTATAATGAACACGCGATTAAATTGTTTAGGGTAGTTCTATAATAGAATAGATAGATTATTTCGATCCTCTGTTTCTGTTCTTCACAATATTAAGAATAAAGTTTTGGGATTTTCCCTCAATAGTCTTTACTGCGATCTAATCTATTTTTGAATTATTTATGTTTTTGAAGATAGTTAGATAAAATTTATGTTTATAATCTCAAATTTTTTTAAAAAAATTAGGATGTTATTTGAAAATTTTTTAATCATTATTTGAAACTTTTTTTTGTTTTGGTTTTAAAATACTTTAAAAATACTTTAGATATTATGTTTTTTTTTTAATTTTTTTTTTTAAAGTTACCAAATAACTAGGTGGGATACCTTTTATACTTAATAAAGTAAGGATTTGGTAATGGGGACAGGAAGTTTAGACGGGATTAAAAAGTGGGACAGTTAGGAGGTAATCATAGCGGCGCAAGTCGTAAATCAAACGTCCGCCAGCTCTTGGCAACAATTTTGATGGCAGAGCATCCACATTCTCGAGGTGCGAACTGAAAACGAATCTCTGAAGCTCGTTCTATCACATCTGGGTATTTTGAAGGAATACGGGTGTGACGTTGAGTTGAGGCGGTACGTGTTTGACGTGAAAATACTTGAAGTATGTATGATTTTTATATTTATTTTTTATTATTTGATGATATTGAACAAGCTTATGTTCTTCAATTGGAACAAAAGTTTTACATACAGTATGAACAGTATGAAGTAAAATCCTTTAAAATTAAAAAATTTTATTTTGAAAACATTTTCCTCTATTTAAGGGTGACAATAGTTTTGTACGTGTTGTAAAAAAAAGAAATATAAATATAAAAGTTATATTTTTTTTATTAAAAATTCATACAGAAATAAATGAAAAGATTTTTATCATAATGGCCAAAACTTAAGTTTAAAAGTTTGTTTTATAGTGATATCAGTGTAATAATAGTGTTGTTAGAAATAGAAAAAAAAATTATAATAATTTTGTTGTTAGAAAATAGTTGATTTTTTTGTTTATTTCAAAATTACCCATAATTGGCAATTTAAGATATCTATATAATAACAATATTATTGCTTACTAAAAAAAAATCACAAAACTTTTAAGGTTTCGAAATAGCTTTAAAATTTGTTATTTATATTTTTTCTCTGCGTTGTTTGTGAAACGGGTTGGTGTTATCGATTTAATGTCAAATTTATATTTATTAAATTTATAACTCATCCTCGTATATTGTGCAGATAAGTAAAACAGAAATTTTACATACTTCCGATTACAAAAAATCGCCTGAAAACAGAAAAACAACGGATACCTAATTAAAAAAAATATATTTTTATGTCATTTGGGCCTCATTTCAAACAACTATACCTCGAGCTAGGGCCTGTTTGATAATAAAGTGCTAAGCTTGGTTTTGGTAATTAAAAGAAAATAATGTATGACAAGTAATAAATTAATTTAATTTCTTTCTATAAATAAGTTTTTTCGACAACTAAGAAAAAGATAATAAGAGTTTCAGCTTTCTAATAACCTTATAAAATATAAATAATTTTTTTTTTCTATTTCCTAGAAAGAGAAAACAATTTTGAGTAATGAAGACTGAAAGGATGTATTTTCGAAAAATTTCAAATTTTAAATAATCAAATAAATTTGAAACAATAATTGTTTTTGTAAAATATGAATCGTTATATAACTTTAAATCAACTTGGCGATGGGACTTATGGTACAGTTGTCCTTGGTCAACGAAAGGATACCGGAGAAAAAGTAGCAATTAAAAGAATGAAAAGAAAATATTATTCATGGGAAGAAGCAATGAATTTACGTGAAGTTAAGGTATGATTTAAGAAACATGTTATATTTTGTACATTAATTTAAGTCTAACATAACTTTAACATAATTTAAGCTTAGAATGATTTATTCTATATCAATGAGTCATTTTATGTTTATTGATTACAAGCAAAAATACTAAATCCTAAACTCTTTGAGCAGAAAAAATATGTATATGATTATTAACAAGAGTGAATGTTTAGATTTATCACCCTTTTTTTTTAATACAATTATTTGTTTTAATAAAATTAATATATAATACATTTTTAAAATTATTTTTCTTTCTTTTTTAGTCATTGAAAAAACTATCTCATGCAAATGTTGTAAAATTGAAAGAAGTTATCCGCGAGAACGATATTTTATATTTTGTATTTGAATATATGAAAGAAAATTTATATCAATTAATTAAAGATCGTGATACACATTTCCCAGAGAACACAATTAAAAGTATTTTGATGCAGGTAAATATACAGAATATTCTTAATCATCAAAAATTTCTTTCAATTCTATTTATATAATAATAATTAAAAAAATTAAAGATAAATTAAGAGATTCGAAAACACTTGCGTCAATATTAAAGTAACAATATGAGAATGACATAAAAGATGTAGCTCTTTATTTTGAAAATATTACGCAAATCAAAAGAATTGACAGTCATAATGAAAAATATTTTGTTGGAGAATAAAAAAAAAGAGGATCAAAAGCTAACTTTTTGTACATCATTCGGACTAGAGTTTTGATTTTATGACTACAAGCTGTACAAGCTCCACGAAATTTTTATTTATTGATTCCTTTTACATATGTATCATACATATATTATTAAAAAATTGTTTTGTATAAAATTTGGAAGGCTTTAGTAGCTTAACCTACAATTATAAATATGAATTTTATAAAATTTATAAGCTAAGTTTATACTGGTTTTCAGGTTCTAAATGGTTTAGCGTTCATGCATCGACATGGTTTTTTCCATCGAGATTTGAAGCCCGAGAATCTATTGTGTAATGGTCCTGAACTAGTGAAAATTGCAGATTTTGGTCTAGCTAGAGAAATAAGATCAAGACCACCATTTACTGATTACGTTTCAACTAGATGGTAAGAGATAGGTTTCTAATATAGACATTCACCACTAAGTTTCCAAATATTTCATTAATTTTTGAATGAATATAATTTCAATATCATTGCTTTTTATATACGTACATAACAGTCGTAACTTCCTCAAAAACTTTGCTTTGAGGAATAATAATATAATACAGTAAGTTGAATGAATGAATTTTATCCTGAAAATTATAATAATTCAATGAAATTCTATTTATTATAAATACTTTTATTTGTTTGTCTTATTATCCGTACCTGGAAAATAATTACATGTAAATAAAAATTTCAATTACAAAAACTATTAAACTAATAAAATCTGCGGCAGCAATGATGTATATAACAATTTCTAAATGATTTAAAGTAAAAATTCTCGTAATTTACAGATTGAACGCACTTTTCTAAAAATACTTTCGATAAATTTGCTTGAAGTAAATACTTAAAATGAGTGTCTGGTACTAAAACTTTTAATTTTCTTTCAATCATTTCATCAAATTTATCAATTTGTTTTTCAAAAACTTTACTCACAAGATGACTTGATAATGTTGAAAGATACAATTCTGTTATTATAAAGCCAAAAATTATATTTAAGGTAAATAATACTTTCCATAAAATGAATCCTCTTTGTAAAGTTTCAGTAAAATTTGGCAAGTACAAAGACCAGCTAAATGACGTTAATAAAGATTGACTAATATCGAAAATATTTTGTGTAATTTTGTTTATAACAGAATAAATTAAAGTCATATATCCTAAACTGAATATTATTGTGATCCAGACTATTAAATCAAATGGAACGATTAGATACTTTTCTTTTGGAATTTCGGAAGAACAAGGTACTAATAAAAACCAGCCATATATTTCAAAAGAATAAGAAAACTGATATTTTTTCTCTAGTGCTTCTAGTCTAGGAAATATTTGTAAAGAAAAATCCGCCAAATTTTTGCTTATTTTATCTTCAATTACTTTGAAAACATTATTTTCGTAAGCAAATATATATTCTGGTGTACCATTGTGATGTTTTAGAAATTCTAAAATTATATTTAACCAAAATCCATTAAACTGTGCTACGCCATTCTTATCAAAAGAACGATAAAGACGACTTCCACCATCATCGTATACCATTAATTTAAGCTGGGACATATTGAAATTTAATGAAGTATTATTTACATTCAGCCCTAGATTTGGTGATTTGGTTATATTTCTTATTCTTATCTCTGGAAATGGTGTAAAGCTCCACAATTCATAATTATTGACATCGTAAGTTAAGTTTTCAGTCCGTTGAATAAGAGAAAAATTTTCATTATAAATTTGCAAATCATCTTCCAAAATTTTAATTATTAATACATTTAAGAATTTTCTATTCCATAATAATTTGAAAATTTGTAAAATATTCATTTGAGAATATTCCCTTATTATAATTAGAATTGTAATGCAGTGAATTTTTTCAAATATTCTATTTAAAATTTCAATAAATTTGTAATCATTATCGTTGAATACATAAACGATTGCCAAAGAATTTCGATTGATGACATTATTAAGATGAAAATTATCATTAAGATCATCATAATCACTGTATTGCATAATAATTTGTGGCACTTCTAAGTTCATACGAATAATTGTTTCCTCTAATAAGCTTAAATTTAGCTTATTTTCATAATGTGTTATGATTATAGTATGAAAATTGTACAATTTTTGAATTTGTTGAAGGAATTGAAATAATGATATTTCATTGCAAGATATAAAATTTTTACAGCTTAATTTTAAGAAATAAATTGATAGAATCATTAAAATTTTCATTATGATAATGGTAACAAAAAAAATTCCTTTTGTATAAACATTTATTCTGACTCAAGAAGGAGAACTAAAAATAAAATATTTTCGATTTAACATAATTCTCGTAATTAAGAAATTATTAATAAACATTGTTCCCTCAGGTACAATATTCATTTATGCCAACACATAGGGTGATTTGTAGAAATTAATATATTAATTAGATAGAATACGTAGTCAGGGATGGCTAGTGGTGATCCAAGCATCACTTGTACCTTAATTTAGAAGACTGAGCTTAAGATTTTAAAATTTTTGTTTTTGTTTAATTATTATAAATTGAAATTCTGTCGTTTACGAAATTTTTATATAATTATAATGTTAAGAAAATTCAATACAAACGTTGAATGAAAAATTATTGTCCTTATATTCGCTATGAATGAAATAAAAATGTTGGTTATGCTTATTTGTAATATATTTCCCTAATAATGAATATTTAATAAAAGTTAGCCAATTAAATTTGAATAATTGCCAGGAAAATGTTTATGTTTTATTTTTAATACAATTATGGCCCAAAAATATATCAGTGGTCATTAAGAAAAATAATATATAATTTCCACAAAAACAATGCATATTATTGTGGTAGGTTCATTAGAATTAATACTTAAATTTTTTTATTGGAAATCTAATATAACAAATAAACAATTTTTTCTCCTTTCTGATTATTTTAAATTTAAGTTAAAGTTTTATTCACGGAAGATCGTGAAGTAAATAAGACAAATTCAGCAAATAATAAAAACATAAATTAAAAAATGAGACAAAAAATACTAAAACATATAAAATCACTACTCAAAATTGGGTATTTTTTTAAGGTATCGAGCCCCAGAAGTTCTATTGCATTCAACACGATATGGCAGTGGCATAGATTTATGGGCAATTGGCTGTATTATGGCTGAATTATATACATTTCGTCCATTATTTCCTGGTAGCAGCGAGGTAGATCAATTGTTTAAAATATGTTCAGTACTAGGAACACCAGAAAAGGTAAATTTTGCTATTGGTTAAATTGTTTAAGCTATTTTTATTATTTTTCTTTATATTAATTTTAGGATGAATGGTCTGATGGTTATAAATTGGCAGCCACAATACATTTTCGTTTTCCAGAATGTTCAAAAATTTCATTGACTTCAATTGTTACTCGTGCTAGTACATCAGCTCTTCAATTATTAGAAGAGTTTTTTATGTATGACGCTGATAAACGTCCATCTGCACAACAATCACTTCGGTATCCTTATTTTCAAAGTTTGCGACGAGCTTCAGCTGCGAAGCAAATTCTATCAAATCATTCATCAAATATAGCACAACTTCTTCCACAACATCAATTATCACATCATCCCCCCGTAGTTAGTACATTAATAACAAATGTCAGTAATTCTACCGTACAAGTTCCGACACAAAAGTCACAATTATTTTCAGATAATAATGGTAGAGTTTCGAAATTGAGTTTTGTGTCTATTAATCAGGACCATGGTGATTTTTATGGCAATGGAAAATTAGTGGAAACAAGTTCAAATTATTTAGAACCTAAATCATACCAAAATGAAATTAATAATTATAATTTATTTAACAATTATCTAAATGAAAGCTTACAAAATTTAAAAGATAATAATAAGACAACAGTAAATAATCATTCCAGGATTAATTCAACTACAATTTTAAATAATGGTTCTATTATAAACGGTGGTTCTGTTGTTAGTGAAATTGATAACAGATCACAAGAGCCTCCAAATTCTTCAATTATAGTTATGAAAAAGAATTTACAAAATCTTGGAAATAGTACAACTGATGATTTTTTATTTAATGAAAAAATTAGTGATATATTTGTTAATCGTAATATTAATAATGGTGGCCAAATTATAACTAATAGCTATTATAACCATCCGTATGTATCATTCAATAACAATAATAATATTAATAATAATAATAATAATCATAATAATAATCATAATCCAGCTTTTGGAAGAATAAATGGTTTAACCAATATTAATAGCGTTAATAGTGTCAATAGCAATAATAATAATAATAATCAAATATTGAATAATCGTAGTTTTTCTATTTATGATCCAAAACTTGTTGCAGTCAAAAATTTAAGTAATACAAATAATGTTAATGGATTTTATCTACATCGTCCAGTTAAAATAATAAATGCAGAAAATGGAACAAATTATGGTGTTGTTAGAGAAAATTCTCAAAAAATATATAATGCATTTTCAAAAAATTTACAACAACCATCAATAGCAGTAGCTGAATCCATTGAAAAAATATTAAATAATAATGAAAATAGAAATATAAGGCTAGATGAAGTTGACAATTCAAATCAAAGGATAAATGAAAATAAATCAAATAGTTATGATTATAAAATAAATAAACATGATTGGAATAAAGATGAAGATGAATTAACTGAAATTTTGGGGTAAATAGAAATTAAAATTATTCTTTGTAAAATTTCATTTTCATTACAGTGTGTAATAATACTTTAAATTTTTATTTTTCTTTTCCAGTACCAAAATTAAACCTAAGAAAAATTCTAATTTATTATTAGAGGACATATTTGGATCATTATCAACTGGATCTGTAGAAAATATGGTCAATTATGGTGAAACTAAATATCCAAACACAATGCCCTCTGAGAGACTACCATCTCAGAGAGATAATGAAATGGATGTAGCAAAAGGAACTTTTTCTAGTGCAAGTGTCTTAGGCTCTAGACAAAGATCATTACCGGTACATCAGCAAACATATATATCTAATAATGGGTAAATAATGATTAATAATATTTCACAAAAGACAAATTTATTAATATGTAATGTCAATGTTTATAACGATGCCATAACAAATATCTGTATACATAATATATAGTATAAAACGATTTAATTAATTTAAATTCTCTAATTTAGTTAATTCAGTTTTTCTTTTGGTTTTTAGTGGATTTACTAATATTCCTGAATATAAAAATCCTAAATTATTTCCTTGGGAAGATAATGATAGGAAAAACCAGGAAGAAAAATTAACTGCTTGGATGGTATCTGATAATGGTAAGAATAATATTAATAAATTTTTAAAATAAATTGAATTTTTCAAATAAAAATTTTATTAAGGCGTTAGACCATTAGGATATGTAGTTAATAATGGAGAATTTCTTTAAAATAACAAATTTAATGGGTTGGGTGAGTTTAGTCACCTTTTATAATTCATTTTAACTATTTGATTGTATTTTTTTTATTAAATTTTAATTAAGACTGTGTTGTAAATAATTTTGGTTTTATTTTAAAACTAATTTTTCACTGTCCTGTGATATATAAACATTACATATATTATATTTCTTTATAATGGTGTAAATAACATTAAAATTCGTATTATTTAATTTATGTCACCATAGTGTTTGTCCTATTTTGATTTAAAAGAAATAATTTCTGAATGATTTTATAATTTATGTTGTGTATAGCTTAAATTTGTTTCTTCCTGTGTTTCGTTCTAGTCCATCACCGTTGGTCATAAATTGATCTAAAAAGTACTTATACAATGGGCGGCTCCAGTAAAATGATCAGAAATAAATAAATATGTTAATATATTAATAAAGCATGCTTCGTCCCATACATCTATTTTGGGAATTTGGATAATTAAGCATTTTCCAAAACTAAACTTATTTGCTTAGTTTTAAGATCAATTGTTTATAATAAATATTTATAAATCTATATTCACGTACATACAAGTATTTATATAAAAACACTTAAAATTTTATGTAAATATGTAAATATTCAAAAATAATTTAATGCTTTTTCATAAACAATATTATTAAATGATAAAATTTTTAAAAATATTTTTGTTTTTTTTTTCTTTTTTAGGATCACTATTAGAAAAACGAAATTATAGTGACATTGGAAGAACTGATTGGGCGGCAAAATACTTAAAAAAATAACATTAATTAAAAGGTATATGAAATGACATGGCCAATAATGGAATTGTTGATTGATTTCCATACGTACATCGTTAAAATGAAGAGTTAAGAATAAAGAAATTTTCTGTGATATAAGTTAAAGATATAATTGAAATGTATATATAGTTAAAGTCACCGCATTAATAAGTTAATTTTAGAAAACTAAAAAAAAAAAAAAAAACAAATAGAAATTTTATATGTTGATGTCAATTTGTTTTAGTAAGATATTATAGTTAGAATCTTGATTCTTTGTTCATGTAGAAATAGAAAGTGAAATATTTACGTTGTACAGAAAAAATAAAATCAATTTTTCTTTATTCCTTAAAAACGAAAATCTAAATTTAATTCGTAATATTGTTTGTTTTTTTTTTTAATTTCCTCAAATTTGGAAAATACGCGCTTAATAACCTATACAGAGGTGCTAGATTTGATGTTCATTCTAAACATTAAAATTATAAAGATTTTTATGTAGAAAATTAAAACTTATAAGAACCTACATTGAATGTATAATGCATATTTTGTTACTGCTAAATCCACTATGTACATACAGAAAATTATTATTAAATTGTTATTATCACATTAAATATTTATCGACATTTTTTAAAACATCTGGGCTTAATTTAAAATAAGTTTTGTTCATTAAAACTTATCATTACCTTGATTGTATCCCGTTGTCGGAGCGCAGACATAAAAGATAATCACCTCAAATTTGCATAAATTTTTGAAAATAAAATATAAATTAATTTGTAATAAACTTAGTCTCGATCTCGATTACTCAAAATGTAATGTAATGTCATAAATATAAAAATTTTAGGTTAATAAAATATAAATAAGTTTTCAAGGGTATGGCACATTATCTCAATTTTAAAAGATCGAAAATAAATACTAGTGATATTATTATATGATGTATGCAGACCTAATTCGAAATGAAGTTTTAACACTTTTTAATTGCCATTCTAACATAAAATGCGTTTAAAGAAAGAAAAATTTTAGTTGTTCCGCCAAAACTAAATGTATTAAAGTATATTTTCTAAGTTGAAAACAAAAAAAATAATAATATAAAGACCTACGAAAAGAAATCTAAGAAATTTCAAGAATATGATGATAATCATAATCAGTTTTGTTGGATATTTTAGATAACTTTATAAAAATTCATTGAGAAGAATACAGACTTGGAAGAATAAGTATTACAGACTTTATGTAAGATATCTTGCCATTATATATAACCAAAAGGAGTTATGAAAAAGGATCTATCATCGTTAATATGATACATGCGAAAATATAGGAAATATTTTGTAAAAACTATAAAATGATAGTCATAAATCTGGTTTAACTTTAAAAGTCGAACGAAATTATTGAAATTATCTTAAAAAATAAAGTTGTTGAATTATATTGTTTCTTAAAAAAATTAAATTTTTTTTCATTAAGCTTGTTCCCATTTTTTATTCAATTGGTTATAAAAAAAAAATCACTTTCCCTTTCGCTTTAAAATTACTTAACTTTTTCTTTTACCACAGAGACCAATAATTTAACAAAAATTTAAAAAAAGGGTTCGAAGTACAAGGGGAATGCATAAAATTTTGTTGGATGAATTATTTGATTAAGGAAACTGGTTTTTATTTCGGCATGAAAATTTATTATGTGTGCAGGAGTAAAATTTTATGCATTGAAAATTGTATCAAGGTCAATATTTTTGACCACAAAAAAAAAAAAAGGAATCACAGTTAATTATTTTCGCAGAAAATGGGCTTTTTTTTGCTCTCTGAACAAGAAAAAAAATAAATTATGTGAAACAAGAAACCGAACTGGATTATTTTTTGTAAATTGTAACAAAATTTAAATTCTGAATTAAGGGTATAAAAGTTAAATAAAAATTAAAAAATTTCATCAGTTTAATTGAAATCGTTTCTTGGAAAGTTAATTTCATTAAATAAAACAAATTTTTGTTTTCGAGCATATTTTTTTTTTTAATTTAGAGCGATGGCATTCAAGGTACAAACTTAACATTAGAAAATTATTTGTTGCAAAAAAATATTTAAACTTTTGCTTACTGAACACTACAAGCCAAGTATAAAATCTAACGTGTTAAATATTAAAAATAAAGCTGGTGCAGCTCATAGTTCAAATAACATGCCAAAAAAATTTAAGTTCGGATTTTCCACCATTTCTTACTAAGCAACTGGAACTTCAAAATATTTTAGATGTTCGGTTGCTTTCAATGTCTATTATATTTCCGTCTAAAAATAAACTAATTAATTTAGGGCCCAATTTAAACAGTATACTTCCAATTTTCTATTTTCAGTTTGTTACTCTTTGCACTTTATTTGCTTTAAGCAATGCTGGCTTATTACCAGCAACACCTCAGTTGCATCATGGCGGAGCTGCTGTTCTTGTTAGTAGCGGACATGATGATCATTATAATCATGCTCCAGCTAACTACGAGTTCGGTTATTCGGTTCATGATGGTCACACTGGCGACATTAAGAGTCAAACAGAAACCAGACACGGTGATGCTGTACAAGGTCAATACAGTTTAGTTGAACCCGATGGTCATAAACGTGTTGTGGACTACAGTGCTGATGCTCATAATGGATTCAATGCTGTTGTACGACGTGAAGGAACAGTACATGCTCAAGCTGTTGCAGTACATAAAGCTCATGCACCTTTGGCTGTTGCTCATCATGCACCATTAGCAATTGCTCATCAAACTTATGCTCATGCTCAACCAGTTGCTCTCGCTCATCAAACCTTATCGCATGCTGCTCCATTAGCCATTGCTCATCAAACTTATTCTCACGCTCAACCAATTGCTGTTGCACATCAAACTTTGGCACATTCTGCACCATTAGCGGTAGCTCATCACGCTCCGTTGGCAGTAGCTCACGCTCAACCTTTGGCTTATGCTCAGTCACATCAAACAGTTTCACATCATCAACAACCACAATATGCGATTGCCGCTCCAGCTTTAGCCGTTCAGAAAAGTTATGCCCCCTTAGCTGTGGAACATCATGCCTATGCTCATGCCCAACCATTGACTGTTGCTCATCATGCTCCTTTAGCTGTTGCTCATCAAACTTATGCTCACGCTCAACCATTAGCCTATGCTCACGCTCAACCATTAACCTATGCTCATCAGACAATCGCCCATGCAGCTCCTTTGACTGTTGCACATCATGGCGCTGAGTTAGTTCATGGTGGTTATCATCATTAGAGCTAAAAGATGTAGAAAAAATAAGGTGTTTTTCACTCTGTATATACGTATTTTATATTTTATAGTGTTTTTTTTAGAAAATAAATTACAAGCATATTTAAAAAAAAAAGTTTTTTTAATTAGATTAAAATCCAATCAATAATTATTATTCTTAACAGCGAAATCTATCCAAAAATCGGTGTAGTAAATAGTAATTTGTATTTAAAGTACAAGTTTTTCCTAACTAAATGATTTACGAAAACTTTTATTTAAAATATAAACCGAATAATAAATGAAATAAATGAAAGTAATATTGTAATAACAATCGAAAATATTGTAAATTGATATTGCTTTAGGACACAATAGGTAACCTAAGCTTTCCCAAAATTTATCAATCTTATAAATTTTTTTAAGCTTTGCTTATACATATTTTAAATACAAATATTTTGATTCTTCAATTTTATGAAATAGTAAGAACTATAGAATTCTAGAAAAAAATCACTTAGACATTATTAACTTCAAGTTTAACACCAAATTAATCTGTGAAAAAGAATTTCTGGAAGGAGTTTATGTGTAAATATAGTTCAATACTGTTGGCGTGCTATACTAAAACCATACGTCGTGTATAATGTGTATATAAAAAATCAAAGAATACTGAAATTGTATATACTAATATTAAACAGAAGGTTATTAACGTTTTGGGAAACGTTAATAACCTAAATAAAAACCTAAATATTTTGGTGACATGTTTTTATAAAACATTATGCAAATTATGCTTTATTATAAAGAGTAACTTAATTATAAAAATTATGTAATAACAAAATTAACAATAAATTCAATAAATTTTTATGTATATAGTTCAACAATTATGATTATGAATTATTATATTTAATGATGTAGCAAAAATAATTAAAATTAATTAATTTTTTGATTAATTGGCACATAAGGAGATTTAACTAAATAGGCGTTGGCAGAGATGAAGTAGTTCTTGGAAAATATTATACTGTATATGCGACAAAATGAGTACTATACATTTAATAGTGATACGAGATTGATGGTGCTGCGAATGATACATGATTTCCGGTGACAAGTTTTGTTGTTGGCTCACTTATTTTATGATAAATTGGAGCAATATGTAATTTGCTAACTGGAGCAACATGATAAATTGGTGCAGCTATTAGTTTTGCTGGTGCATGTGTTAGAATTTCTTTTTTTTCTGGTATTGGTATTTTGATATCTGTTGGTTCGCGATGAACAATAGCCTGGAATCCATTGTGATCATCTGCTGTGTATTCAACTAATCTACGATAACCATCGGAATCAATAAGTTCATAACTTCCTTTCACAGCATCACCTTTTCGCGATTCCTTGTGACTTTTTATATCACCTGTTTTTTCATCGTGCACTGCATAAGAAAATTCATATTCTGCAGGGCCGTCTTCTTCTACGTGTAGTGCTTTTACTGCAATTGGTTTAAATATTGCAGAAGGATGTAATGTGTGATGAACTTCGATTGGAATAGATGCAACAATTGTGACTAGAGCAAATCCAATGATTACCTATAAAGGGAAAAATTATTTAGATATTACATTCCATTTTGTGAAATTTTAGGATTTATAAATAATAAACTTAATTATTCTAAAACATGGAAGTAATATTTATTATTTGCACACAGGTTAACTAAATTGAGACAGAGTATTTTGGGTTTTAAAAGAAAACCTTTGTCTTGAATTGTATTCAGAATAATATATTTAACTCATCTTTGTTTGGTACCCCAATCTCAATGACTTGTTAACATTTCTTTGACAAATTTTTATATTAAAACTTCTCAATGTAAGAATACTATTTACCTTCCACATCATTTTTTATTCAATTTTTTTATTAAATTTTATATAAATTTATATTCCTTTTTAATAAATTTCAGAACTTTTGATAATAAATAAAGATATATTTTATTTTGAATGCGGAATTGAAATTAAATATATGTAAGAAAAAAACAAATTTGAAATGTACTTTACCAATATCAATCTTCTATTAATTAAACATTCAAAATCTAACAAGGCTTATATAGGAATTTGTGAATTATTTGAAAAGTTCATAAGATTGTTACATTTTTTATCTGTATTTTTTTTCTGAAGTAAAAATTAATGAAAATATAAGAAAACCCCTACAAAAAATTAAATTATATATTTCTATTTCTACAAATAAAATAAGCCAATTTTGATTTAACTAAGTGTGTTATAGTTTTATTATTTTTTTATAATATACTAATTTTTTTTTTCTATTTTTCTCGCCATCTGAATCTGGTTTTGCAAAAGAAAATTGAATGAATTTAATTTGGAAATAATATGTGAATTACAAAATTAAATACCAATGAAAGAAAATTTTTCGCTTTTTGTTTTAATTACAATTTAATGACAATTTGAACAAAAAAAGTTAATCAGTTAATATTGTGCAAGAACATAGTTTTCATCTTATTTGGCTTGAAAAAAATGCATATTGGTTTTCTGAAAAGTAGTGATAGTTAATTTTTGGAGGGAATTAAAATCTCATTTCTTAGAGCTTTCTTCTCATTGTAGCAAAACAGTTTCTTAAGATTTGTAATTTTTGGAGGGAATAAAAATCTCATTTCTTATAGCTTTCTTTTAAAAGTTTTTTTTCCTAACTTTATTCAACTAAAAAGGTGAATGTGAAAATATATATTATTTTGGGGCTTAATGTCATGATTATTTAATTTTCAAGAACTTGTGAGTCATAATCATGTTTGGGAAAAATAAACTGAACGAAGAAGAATGAATTTAAATTCCATACTTTATGATTAATTTCGACTCAATTACTGTTTGGAAGTTCAAATATGAATCAATATCAAGTTAAAATATCAGTTGTTGATTGAATCTAGAAATCTAATAAGTTTACTATAAATTTAGTATCAAAAAAAAACAACGCACAAACGCTTAATTCAAGTGAGACAAATTGAAAATTCACACAAATTCCAGTTTGAGGTGGGAATCGAACTCAAGACGGTACATGCCTTAGGATAAGGGCAATACCACTACACCATGACGGCTGACAAGTTTAGCTTAATTTTCCGAATTTATCAATTGTGTACTATTATCTTATGATATGAAAGTACAATTAGAGAATAACATAATATATGTGATTCAAAAATTAGTGCCTTTATCGAGTTAAAAAAAAACTACATTATTTTATGTTTCAATTCAATGTGTTAGAGGACGAAGAAATTACTTTAATTGTTTACATTAAAAATGAAAAGTTTATGGAATAACATTGAAATGAAATTTTCCAAAATAGCTATAAAAATTTGCAAATACTTAAATCTTTAATATGGACGTAAACATTTTAAGGTAACTAACTATTGCCAATTTAACAGGAAAATTTATATAGGTGTTATTTTTTTTGCTTTTCTATCTAGTTAACAAAACCATGTATACTATATTTGTATTTTATAATTTCTTTAATTTGGTATTTGACATTTATGGGCAAAATTATTTTACGTTCTTTTATTGCTAAATTGATTTTTTCTAAAAATAAAAATTTATTTATTTGAAAAACTTAGGATTTTAATTAAGATGAATTTAAGTTCAAAGAAAGTATCTAACTTCTTAATTTTTATACTAGAAAGATATGTTTTGTTTACATTCGACTTCTGTCCTTATAACGACTTTCGTTTAATTTCGATTATTAGTCCTAAGTCCGAATTTTTGGGCATAATCATATACTTAATATTTCTTAAGTTCATTCAGCTCATATAACTCATTTATACAATATATTTGGATGAAAACGGAGAATATTGCGAAGTACGAAGTACAGTAGATCCTTTATACAAAACTAGATGCGAAATTTAAATAAAAAAATTATTTGAAACAAATATTTAATCTTTCCGAATGCACGCATATGTTTATTTACTTAACTAAATATGTACTTAATTTGCATAACAGTAAATTGAAAATAATTTTAATGTTCTTTATTAGTTTTAAAAAAATGTTAATTTTATATTAGAAAAAGTTTAGTTACAACGAATTATTTTGAAATTATTCGAGATATCAAATTTTGGTTTTGCACAATATGTAAACCTAAAGTGTTTTTGATAAAATATAAAAAATAATTCTCGCAGCATTACAGACGATTAGAAGCCCTATATTCCTATATTCTATTTTCAATATTAGAATGATCAGAAACCAAGCAGTTGAAGTTTGAAGTAGTATTTTCTTTAGTTTTATTTCTAAGTTATACAAATATTTTCACTTATTTTTTTTTAAGGCGAAATGTTCATTTAACAACAAAGAATTCTTAAAAAAACAATATTAAAACTAAAGAGAATTTCCTTCAAAACACCCAATTAAACATACAATGTCAATAAAATTGATATTAATTAAAACTTTGGAACTTACTTATAGAAAAAATAAATTCTAGACCATTTCTACGAAGCAGATACCGATAAAATGTCGTTTATAACAAGAAATAACATGACAATGAAATTTTCTTTTTAATAAGTTGACATAACTAGAGCAAACTACATAAAAAATTAGTTTTAAGATATCAAATGCATTAAAAAAAATTTCATATTGCATAAAAAAGCCTATAAAAAAAGAATTTAAAATGCAATAACTATAAAATATAAATTTTTAAATCATCAAACAATTTAAATGTAAATAAAGAAATGGGTTTTTGGTAATTTTTTTGTGATTCTAGTAAGTTGGCATAATTACAATTCCTCAAAGGATAGTGAATCCTATGTGAAGCTATAAACACTAAAATTTGTCACAAGCTTTTTTCGGTTTTCAGAAGTTCCAGTTTGTGATTAAAAATCTTTTTTTACGTTAAGAAAAATATGGTGCTAGGAAAGATTTTGATTTAATTTAATAAATAGGGAAGAAATTTGTAATCATGCGATTTGTTCGATAAATGACACTTGAAGGCTCCTAGGCTTATTATTCAATATTCTATGATTAGTCCAATTTTGTGTTTGTTGGAGTTTTGTAATTAATTAAGGTGCCTATTGGTATTTTCAAAATATACATACATTACTCATGTACATAGGTATTATAACTATATAAGAACAAATTTTAGAAAAGTAGATTAATTTTAAGTTTTTCATTAGGCGTTATTTATTAATTTCAATTAAAATTTATTAAGAATGTCATATTTAACTTTTTTTTTCAAGCAAAATCATAAAAGTTGAAAATGTTTTCTTTAAATGATTTCGTTATTAAGTGAAAAAAAATATTGCAGAAAATCTTTAGAACGTTGAAATAAAATAATTAAATATAAGTTTCGAAGAAAAGATTTTTCTCGCCGATGTGCACTCCCAAAAAACGATTCCTCATCGTTGAAGACTAGGATTTTCGAAATAAATATCGTCCGATAATCTCACAATTTGATTTGAAAATATTATGTTCTAAATGTACGTTTGAGTTGTGCGGAATATCTTGAATTTATCAATGACGTAAATTATAAAAATAAAAATAACTGAAATTTTTATCTCCTTCACTGAAGGCACAAAGCATAAAAATAGATTGATAGATTCTTTAAGATAAAAATAGAAATTTCTGGGAAAATCATTATATAGAAAAAGCATTTATTAGCGTGACTCCTAACTTTATTGACGATATCGATATAATTACTCAAATTTTTTTGAATATTTATTTTTTTTTTCATTTGAACAGGATTTTTAGAGATATATGTATTGGATCTAGTTTTCAGTAAATAGTTTTTTTTTATATTATTTCTTGATTACCAAAAATAATATTGATTTTGAAACCTAATTATTTATGTAGCCTAGAAAAATTATTCAAATTGAAATAATTAATTTTGAATATAAAAATATTTTATACTAATTAAAATTGTATCATAAAAAAATATTTAAAATTCATATCATTAAAATTTTTTAATCTTATTTTAAATAAAATTGTGTACAGTTAATTTTGAAAGATATTTTTTGCGGAACTATGTATGCGTTCAAGAAAGTCATATGGAATTTTAATTTTTATTTTAAAACAGATCCTGTAGCTAAAAAAAATTTCATGAAACTAAGTTCGTTCATGTAATGTGGAAGCTATAAAGTTATTTAAGTATGATGCAACAAGAGCTATATATGTATTTTTAAAAAAGAAATAAGAGTTCTTAAAAATAAAGGCGATATTATTTTCCATTTAATTGATTTTTATTTTAAAATTACTTATTATTGTTATAATTTATTTATATACTCTTTTAATTTAATTTTTATATTAATATACTTTTGTATTTATATTTAATAATAATATTTGATGCTTTTTTTTTAAAGTAAATATGGAAAAAAAAACCTAATTAAAATTAAATATAATGCGGTGTTTATATCCATTAATTATGGTGCTGTCGTTAACTATATATATGAAATTCATTTTATTTTGATAACTTAATTTTTAAATTTTTTTTTCTACTTAAAAATATTATTAAATATGCGATAAAAATGCAATATAAATTGGTAGATTCAATTAGTGTTGAAAATAATTGAATTGGAATGCAATTTATTAAAGCACAAGAATTATAATTTTATCTTTTTTTTTTTTAAAAAAGATTATTACATAGATTACATAAGATATGGAATGAAATAAATTTCATTTTTAGTTAGATGTGTAATAATTTTCTTTGCGTAATATCTATTTATAATAATGCATTATTTGTTTATTAAAAGTGCATAGTTTTTTTTTATGAATGAAGTAAATAAATATAAATAGATTGAGGGCAATTTCTATTTTGCACGAAATCTAGAGAATAAATTCCGTGCATTAGATATACTAAAAATAATGGTTGTTGGTAAATTTTTTGTTCCAAGTTTCAGTGGATAATAAAATAAATACCTGCGCTATTCGAAAAAAGAAAAATGTATGGAGATTGACGTGAAAAATTATAGATTTCTCTTCGTGTATATTTTGTATATTTTTTTTTGTTATTAAATATCTAACATTATAGTAACATTAATGTAAAAATATTTAGTATTATAAATTAGCATGAAAATTAACAAAAATTACTAGTCGAACATCCAATTTTTAAATTTCACTTTGCTCATAAATAATAAACTTACATGTAATTTTCGGAGTTTTTGGTAAAAAATACAAATGTCACGGAAGATCAGTTGTTTTATAAAAAAAAAATACATCTTGTTTGAAATCGAAATCAAACAGGATTGCGATGATAAAACAACGTTTTAAAATAAACATGTCTTAATGTTACCCATATTTTCATTGACCAATGTATTCAATTGGACTAAAATTAATATTAATTTCAGCATTTAATAAGTCCGTCTATCAGTTGCTTTGCTAAGCTTTTGATTTCGATAGAGTGAATTGTATAATAATAACCATCATTACATTGTTATCAAAATTATATGTCCTGTCCAGCATACCAACAAAATTTTTATTTACATTCAACTAAATATCTAAATTTTATTTTCATCATTCATTTTTTTTTTAATATTGATTAAGAAATTTACTCTAGTTTTTATTTATTAAGAAATACATTTAAAATTGTTAAACAACTTTATTTTTCTAATAATGTTGATGATGTATATATAATAAGCTTAGAAGCAGCAAATTCAGATGTGTTTTAAATACACAAGTTAGTGATGGATAAAATGAAATTTACTAAAAGAACTCTCGGAAATAATTTATATATAAAAAACTTAATTGCTTTTAAACGCATTATTTTTTTCGATTTTCAAAATTTCCTCAAAATATCTATATTTTTCTTTTGACCTTTTAATTGGATGGGAGAATATTATGTATGAATATTAGAATAGTATTGTAAACAATTTACGAACTATCGATAACTACAAATATATTTATGCATATTAAGACATTTTAATATAGTTTAATAACTTTTCTTTTGAAATTTATTAATATGTGTAAATATTTTGCCCTAAAAAAGTTTTACTTCTTTCAGCAGTTTTCTTTTTTTGTTTTTTCACTATTTATATTTTTAATAATATGAAAATATTTCTGGTTATTCACGATTTTAAAAGAGTTTTTATTATGTTGAAATTTTTCTGTAAACAAGATTTTAAGCGAATTTCATTTTTTGAACAGGAGAAAGATTAACAGGTGGTTAAGCGAGAATTTTTATATTTAACTTTAATTAAATGTTGATTATACGGTTTGCAGTTCTCATTAAATTTTCATGTAATTAAGTGGAAAATTTATATTTAAAAAAAAACTAAATTTATTGTAACGACTCCAGACTGAATTTTATTTTTAAGCCACAATTTAGTTATTAAAAATAATAATAATTTATTGGTTTTTTAAAGAAAAATGAAGATAAATTGTTCTTGTTAAAAAAAATAAGTTGCTAGATAAAAAAAGTTCTGATAATTTAGCCAACAGTGAAGAAAAATTGACATATAAACAAAAAAAGAAAATATAAATAATTTAAAAATTTTCAATTACCGCGTAATAAAACGAAACAATTCTTCAATAAATTAACTTCTATAAAAAATAAAACAAATAATTATTTAAGCCGAATCAGGATCAACGATGCAAAATGGGGAACTCATATAATCTTGTTGAAGCAACGACAGTGCCTTATACTATTTTGATATTGGAACGCTTCCGATTTTCTTCCAACCTTAATGAAAACTACAAATTGATTCCATTAAAATTTATAATTATTCCATTTTAAAACCAAAGAAAATTAATTATCGCTTTTCTCAAATAATTTAGAAATTGAATTTTAACAATATTTTAATAACTGATAAGGGACTGTTCACATATTACGTAACGCTTTTTTTTTAGCCCCCCCCCCCCCCTTGTAACAGATCTTAACAAATTCCGAAGACCCCCCCCCCCCCCCCCCCACCCAGAAGAATAACGTAACAAAAGTTAAACGCTTTTTAAATTACTTTTTGAACAATTTTTTTATTCGAATAAACAAAACAAAATTCATTATAACTTAAATTTTTTTTGCGTACATTAATATTATATTTAGTGTAATTTTTTTTATAAAAAGGAGGAAATTTGGTTACATAACATTTTTATAAACACATAATTATTTACAATTGATAGTTGACCGTTGCGGAAATATTTTTTTATATAATAATAATAATTTCAAATAATACAGAACTTGTAAGAATTTGATAATATGGTACGAATTGGGTGGTGCCGGTTTTGATACCTTTGGTTTGATTTAAAAATAAGGTAAATAAATCGTTCTAAAAAACTAGGTAGCCTAGCCTTCATTGAATACCTAAAATAGTGCGGAGATATAGATAAACTTTGGATTTTACGTGCTAACGTTTTGACAATTTAAGAAAAAATACATAACAAATTAAGTCAAATTCATAATTATAAGTTACACTCAAACGGTTAGTGTATAAGAGTAATTATAAACCTTGACATAACATATTGATATGATCTATGATTAACTATGCAGTTGCATAAAACTTTTTATTACACATTATATAAAAAATTTTACTAATCATTTTGCTTTAATAGTTATATACATATAAATATTTTATGAATGAAAATTAATTGGAAATCATTCTGCCGCTTCCAAAATTAGGCTAATTTTAATGCAATACTATGGCAATGTTTTTTTTAACATTGACATTCTCATTTAAGCAGGATATTGGCATACATATTGGCATTTAGTTATTTATAAATTTTAGATGATTTTTTTTTATATTAATTATTTTTTCATACATATCTATCAGTATTTATGGACAATGTGCAGATAATTTTATTTATGTATAAATATTATTATTTTATATATATTATTTATTACTTTATTAGAATTAGATATGTATCTAATCATTTTTATATATAGTGACTTTATTGAATAGTTTACCTGTATATGAATATAATTTTCATCTCTAAATTGTAAAATTATAACTTAATTTTCACATTTAATTTTCTAGACATTCTTCTTAAAATACTCATCGATAAACTTTAACATATTTTTAAGTGCTTTTGTAGAAATTTTGTTGGCCATTTTTAATTAACCCTGCTGAAATTTTTATTATAACAATAAATAATCAATCTTCCAATAAATGGTATTCTCCAATTTTTTTTGAAATGTACATATACATATAATACAACAATTTCAAGACTTAAAATTGATTTGCGTAAAATTTTAAATTTTTTTTAATTATTATATTTATATTATGATGCATATTATACCTTTTTGTTAGATTTTTCAATTTTCTTCGAATGATAAAAATTTAAAATGAAAATGCAGAAAAAATTATTGAGATTATATAAAAAAAGGACTATTACTTCCTTTGGCAAGCAGGTCAAATTTTTTTCATATTATTTTAGTCAGAATCGCATATGAAAAATGTAATGATCCACTAGCTACAGTTTATTTTATGCATAAATATAAAGTCTTTTCCTTCTATACAAAAGCTTACTGTTTACTTACATTATTATAATTTGCTTAAAATTACAATAAAATAACAAGTGCCAACAATTGCTTACAGCTATATTTGATACAGTAGTTGTTAAACATATTTGGGCAGGCAGTAGTCACTCCTTTTAAAATTTTTGTATTGCAAAATTGAGACTAGTCTGTAATAATCATGTTCAAAAGCATTTTATAGACTCAAATTTATTATGAATATTTTTTAGCCTTTTGGCAAGGCAAATAAAAAAATATTATTTTAAATTTTTTTATTAGTTTTTAATTTAAACATTATTAATATACATAAACTATAAAAACTGCTAGATTCAAATCAATCAAGTTAGTTCTATCAAAGACATTAACCTACAAGCAAAGTTTAGTGTACTGTACATATGAAAAATAAATAATTAAATGGCTCTTAAGGTACAATCTCTTTTTATTTTTAAAGTTTTGACCTTAATTTTGTATGCAAAGTATTTGACGGTTTTGTTTTCAGAAATGATTGCCCGTGCATAAACTATGATTGTTAAAAAATTTTTACGATCTACATATACAAACTCCATACTTTATTTTAAATCAAGACTGGACCAAATTCATCGGTTAACCTTTAGAAAAAAAAATTCCCAAACTCAAAAAGAATCCCTTTTCAAATTTATTTTTTTTTTAATATTTTTTCCAGATTTCTATAACATTATTTCTACTGGCAATGACAATTGAAGTTCAAACACAAAAATATTATCGCTATCCGACAAATAAGGAAAATAGAAAGGAATCACCAATAAAATATGAATTCGGTTACAAAGTTCGAGATGTGCATACCAAAGATATTAAAAGACAACATGAAACACGAGAAGGAAATCTTGTTAAAGGATATTTTGAATTAATTGATTCTGACGGTTTCAAGCGAATGGTGGAATACAGTGCTGATGATCATCACGGTTTTCAAGCAATTGTTAAACGAATAAAAACTGATATAGTAATTCCTATTCCAGATCTTAAATATTCAAAAAATACTAATTTAAATAAGTATAAAGAAGACCATTATCAAAATGGGATTGATGAAAGTAGTACCTACAGTAGACTAGTAGCGAAGAAAAATTCTGCTGCTCACATTTTAATACAGAAAATATTGCCAATATTTCCAATAAAAATAATGAGATCTTCTGGTAAGGATTACCGTTACGAAAATAATGAAGTTTCAAATGGTTCATCTCATGTTACTTTTCACGATTCTGTTACAAGTTATCATTATTAAGTACGATGTTAGGCTTAAGAAATTTGGTTTATCTCATTAAAAATTGTATGTAATATAAGTGTTGACTCTTTAAATAAAATTCATTAACATTATTTTTTTTATGCTAATGTTGCAGGAAGATTGTTGTGCATTTGTAATGAATTATTTTTATTAGTTTTCATAATATATTAATAAAATTTTGTTGTGTTTTAATTTATTAAAAAATTATGTACCTATAAATATAAAATATAATATAATTTTCTTTGAATTTTCCAATAAATAAAAAAATATTTTAGCCATTATAAGTATCTTATAAGATAGATAGTCAAATACAATAATCTCACACCACTCACATTCTTATGAGATAAAAGATATATTATTACCTTAGTATGGTAACCCGAGTACTTTACGACAATTTCTTTTCTTGTTTATGAGTTTTTTTTAAATACTTTTATATAGAAAATATATTAATATTGATTAAAATAATCTTCGTTTACTTTAATTCTTCATGACAATCTTTCAATTAAAAATAAATGCAGAATTATATGACTGCACGTAATTAGAAATTCTTAAATTATCATAATTTGTGATATAATTATGAATTTTCTTTTATTTGTTATTTTTTTTAATTTCTTTACCTTGTAAAATTATTTTAACAGATAAATTTAACTATAAAAGAGCGTAGAAAATTGTAGAAAGGCACAGATCTCGTCTTACAATTCAAAAAGAGCTAATTAGAAATAAAAAAATGTTCTTTAAAGTAAGTTTTTTGTAGTTTATGAATATACAAAATATAGTTGAAGAATTTTTTTCTTATTAACAAATTCTGAATTTTTCTTACAGATACTTTTGGCAACCGTTTTGATTACTCTCGTTATAGCAGAAAATGAGATGAATGCCGAATCTACGGAAGAACTCGTTAATGCAGCTGAATTAAGCGCTGACGAAACTCGTAACGTAGGACAACGTTTAACAAAGAGATCGTGCGGTACATGTTCAGATTGTGATGAATCTTGTGAGTTTTGTAATAAACCACGCAGATGCAACAGATGTAGAACTTGTGTAGATTCCAATGAAAGCTGTGATTGTAATCCACTTCAAACCAATCGTGTTATTAAAAAGAAAATTGGTCACAAAGGTGAAGTGAATGTTTGCACCCGAGTATTACACCGTCGTCCGTCACCAAAACGAATTGTTATAAGAAAAAATGTTGAAGTAAGACGTAAACCAACCTGTCAATGTGATTCTTGTAAAACATGTTAAAAAAAAATAAAAATTATGAAAAAATAATTTTTGTAACAAGATTTACATACATATAAAAACTAAATAAAAGTTTTTTAATAATTATTGAAATAATCTTGTTTAATTGATGGTTCATATTTTCAGATGCATAGTTTCTTATAATCTTCTTTTCGTTGTTAAACGTTTTAGATTAATCCTTGTTTTGAATTAGAATAAAAAGAAAAGATACAGCACAGTACCTCGTAAACGAAGTATGAAGCTCATTTTCAGCATATCGAATTAAGATACTTTAATTTAAAAGTAAAACATTTAAATATCATTATAACAGCTTTTTACACATTTTAATGGGGGAAGGACAGACGAATATTTGATGAAAATATATATAGTCCGTTTTTTAATTTTTGATGGAAATCGAGCGAAAATGATGCGATATATATATTTTCGTGAAAAATTAAAACTATAATAAAATAACTTCATAATTTCTCCAAAAGGGTATGCTTAAGTTTAAATTGAGCAAAACATTTTATGTTTTCTTCGGATTGAGAGTGAAAATCCAGAAAACATTGAAAAGAATAAATTACTGTTTTTAACAATAAATTATTCTTTTCCAGACGCATTTAATTTTGGGATTTTCAGATGCTATTTTATTGATACTTTTAATGTCACTTTTCAAAAATAATTGACTATATATAAAATGTATTATTGTGTCTATAATATTTATTTTTTCATTTCTGAGATTTAAATAAAATTTTAGTTAAAGGAAAAATTGAGTCTTTACAAAATTCGGAACTTTTAAAAAAGTTGGATGTTTTTTCAAACACTATTCACGTAAAATTATGCCAATTAACATTGTATTTAGTACCATTGATTAAGAATACATATGTATTCTTAATCAATGGTAGTAATACGTAATACGTTCTGCAGTTCTCTTAAAATTATATGAAATGTTCAAAAACAAACAAAAAAGAGAACATACAAAATGGTAAAAATTTACTTTTTACATTATGTTTTCACCCAAAAAAAATTTTAAACGAAACGAAATTTTTTTGAGGTATTGCTGTCATTATTATTAATTAATAAATAATATTCCATAAGCGTACACGTACTTGAAGTAAGTCAAAAATGCACTGCTCAATCAATTAAAAGTGTAAACTCCTCAACTCAGAAAAGTGAGACTGAATTTGGTGTCAGTTTTTACCAAAGTTATATATGCTGTAGTATATAAGTATATTCATTCGGATGTATGTACTTTATGGAGCCTTACAACTTAACTCTAAACTTTAGATCTACAAAAAAAAAACTGTTAATATTCTTTTTCGCATCAAATTATTAACCTTTTTTTTTGCTACTAAGGCAAATTTATTATATAATGTTTTCATAAAGAAGACATTCCGGTAGAGCGATATTTGATTTTAAAAGTCAATTATATGAATAAAAAGTTTTATTTGATTAAGAATTTAACTTTAAATATTGGTTTTGACCATTTTTTATATTAAGTTGTTTTGATTTTTCCCGTATATCAGGTTCTTTTATGAATAAAGGGTTCTTTAAATTAAGAACTTTCAAGGTACTATGGAATTTTGACTAAATTTATGTTGTTGTGGCAAAAGAACTATGGAAACTTTTTTTTAATTTATTTATTATACCTAATTTATTTATTATACCTAAATTTATTTTTTATTAAAAAAATTTTCAACAAAGGTAAGTGATAATAACAACATTTATTTCGCCTAATTTCTTATTATTTGCAGCATAACTGACGTCACAAACTTGCTGAGAAATGTATGAAAATTTAATGAGTGCGTGCTTTTCAGAGCTTTTCTATATTGATTTGCCTTGCTTTTAATATAAATTTGAGAAATTGTAACATCAAAGAGAACAAGACTTGTAAAATATTCCAAGTCCAACACCATCATTAATTGAAATACCTCGATATCTAATGGAATTTATTATCAAGTCCAAGTAAAAAAGACATAAACCGTAAATATAAAAACTAGTGTCTGACGAGTTTTAGAACTTATGGAATACTATCAAATCAATTACTATTATTACTATTATCAATTATTCTATTATGTAAATAAATATTTAAAACCTTTTAAAAATATTACATTGAATTTGATGACAATTGTGAGCTCATATTCAATACGAATTATGAAACTAGCATCTAATAGTTTATTTGAAAACTTTGAATAGCCAATAAGGTACTCAGATTTAGTTTTCGTAATTAGGCAAAATATAAAATTATTTAAACAATGAATTTTTGTACATTATGTATAAATTATATATTCATATTATTATGTTAACAAAATTTTTTACATTCTTGTACAAAATTTTACTTTGCAATTTTGTTTTTAAGTAAATTATTAATAATCATAATCACGATTGCAACCACAAGTTGGTTTACGTTTTACTTCAACATTTTTTCTGATAACAATTCTTTTTGGTGTTGGTCTACGATGTTGAACTCGGGTGCAAACATTAACTTCACCTTTGTGATTGATTTTCTTTTTGATGACGCGTTGGGTTTGGAGTGGATTACAATCACAGCTTTCATTAGAATCGAAGCAAGTTCTGCATCTATTGCAACGACGACGTTTATTGCACCTGTTGCACGGCTCTTCTAGTGAGCACAAATCACATGATCTTTTGAATAAAATACGTTCCAAACTGTTTGAGCCATCTGCAGCTAAATGAGTATCATCATTATTGATCTCTTGATCGTCTAATAATTCATTGGCTAAAACAGCTGAGACAAAAATTGCAACTAAAAAAGTCTAAAAAAAAGTTAATTTTAATAATTAATATAAAAATCCAACTTCCCATTTTGATATTTTTTACTGACCTTTAAGAACATTTTGAATTAATTAATAATAATATGTTTTTTAATAGAATTGTTAATTAAAATTGCATATTCAACAATAAATTTTTCATAATTTATACAAAATTTCTTTTCTAAATTTTTAATATTATCAAGGCCAAAATGATATGTAAATGAAAAAGTTACATTAAATCATGTTCATGATGAGAATTTATCAAAAAAAAAATGGTAATAATTTTTAAAATTCTAAAAATAAATTAAATTAATCAATCAGAAATAAAGAATACCGTGTAAAAGGGTAGTTTTCAATTAATAAGAAATAAAAAATTTTCGAAAATAATAATGGTTATTCTATCATGATCTCACTGGATATGGATACATAACTAAATGATATAATGAATTTCGAATAAACTTGACCTAAGAGTCACAAACCCGACTTTGTTGCAAAATTGTTCGTTGCTAAATTTTGTTTCAATAATTTTATCGATATGAAAATTGAAAAAATTCTGTATAACTAAATTCATAAATAAATATGGATTGCACTTGCAACCAGTTTTTGAGTCCTCTATTCTCTATATTTTTTTCAAAGATTCATTTAATTTTCTTCGTTCTTTTCTGGAAATATTTTTTCTGAACATTATTTACTATAGCAACATATTTTTCTCTTACTTTCCCTGTCGTAAGCTAATAATAAAATTTAATAGGATCTACGTTTCAAATTTGATTTTCAACAATATTTAAAGGAAATAAATGAATTTTACCATTAATATTAATGTTACAATAAAAAATTTGATTAAAAATTTTTGAAAATTTACATGTGAGATAGTTAAAATTTTCACAATGCAGAATTTCGCTATATAAAATTGCGCAACACAGAATTTTGTTAATAATACAGAATTAGGACGCCAAATCAAGCTCATTTTATATAGGATGAAACATCACAGATCTTATAATTTAAATAAATATAAAAAATTATAGTTATACATACGAGAAATCCCATTATAATAAAAAAAACCTTAACGTTTTTTGCCTTAAAATTCAATTTATTATGAAAGGACTAAATTTTCAGCGAAAAACACAAAAAAGTTAAATAAATTTTACATTTTCAATTTATTTTTTATAGCTAGAATAAGAGAGTATTAAGAATTGTTGATTATTAGGCAACATTTAAAATTAATTGATTTAGACTTTGTCCTAATTCTCGCTAATCCTATAATTTATACGATATTAACAATCATATCCAAGATCCAGTTCAATTTTGTTTTTCGAAATAAAGTTTTCAATGAAGCTAAAATTTTAATTTTTGAAACAATATTGATACATTTTTCTTTAATTATTTATTCAAATTATCTATCTCAACATTTAAAACATTCGAAACTAATAAATTTAAAATAAATTAAAAAAATAATAAAACAAAATATTGTTTGTGATTGAACTCTGTGAAAGAAAGGTTTTTATAAGACAAAATAATTTCCTTAAAAATTCTTAAGACAAAATGATTTCCTTTAATAATAATTCATTATGACGAACTTTTGCACCAAATTACCTGATGGAGATCTTGTTTTTGGGTATTTAAACATGTCGGAATTGATACAAGTTTTAAAGAAGGAAAATTCAAGGAAACAAAAGAAAATTGATTGGTACAATATAGAAAAATTTCCAATCACTTAAAAAAATGGTGGATTTTGTAGGTTCAAAAGCATGGTCAAAGTAAAAATAAAAATGTTTTTGATTTTTATTTTCAAGTACACTGAAAGAAAAGTTATATCCATGACTAAGTTTCAAAATAGCAATATTTACATTCATTGATTTTTTTTTACATTCTACATGGATGGATAGACATATAAATTTATGTTTTAACAAAATGTTCTTATACATATAGAGCAAAAAATTAACAATTGCTTCGAAGAAAATTTTGCAATTAATTAAAATTCTACAACATTCCACCTAATGCGTTATTTGGAAACGATATTGAACACACGCAAAGACAAATAAAAAAAACAATATCTCTTCTTACTTTATTTAGGTATTATAATGAAGTTGATTTCAAATCCAGAATCTTTTTAAAATTTATAAATATATTATATTTTTCATTTTGAGTACTCATATCGAAAAATATAGTTTTGAGATAATTGAGTTTTAAAATTTAAAATCTCGAAAATATTGATCGAGAAAAAATTTTGAAACATAAAAAAAAATGAATTTAGGTAATGCTCTCAATAACTTTCTATTGGGTAGACAAATAAGACTTTAAGAATATTGGGAATATTATTATTATTATTATATTAGTATTATAAAGAAATAGCATTATTACTATTTTGCTATTAAAGATGAAAAAGTTCACACGAATTCAATTTCTGTAAGGATATCTGATTTTTTTTTTTTTTCAAATTAAACGAACATCTCACTTTTTAATTTTTGTTTAAACAGTTTTTTATTTGATGTAGCTTGATAATATAATTATATTTAATTCATAAAGTGATAATATAGGCATAAATAAATAAATATCTTAATAACTAAATAACTATAACAGAAAGTATATTATGTAATGCTATGTTAATAAATAATATTAAACTGGATGATGTGGATAATTTATTTCAAACGTCTGTCAGAACGACGACTTGATGGTTTTATTTGAATACATTTATTGATATGAATATTTTTTTTCGTGGGACGTCGTCTTAAAACTTTGGTTTGGGCATTCACACTACCAGAATGGCCTATTTTCTTCTTGATAATACGATTTGCCCTAAGAATAGTATTGCAACCACAACCACATCTTTCTATTGAACCTGAATTATTTTCAATCACTGCTCTTTTATTTCTTTGGTTATCTGAATCGTGAATATTTTTGTAAATTCTCGTCATATATGAATTTAGCCGATCCGAATCGGAAATCTTTGATTCTTTTGCTAAAGCAAATGTTATTAAAATAAATTGAAGAATTATTAATGTCTAAAATAAATAAAATATAAAATATTATTTAGAATTCTACATATTATATATAAATCATTATATTTACCCTTAAAATCATAATTAAAATTTATACGATTTTTAATTGTTTAAAATGTGTATGTGACTAATATAGATTTTAATAATTAATTTATACTATATTACTAATTATTACAGTGAAGTTAAGTTTCATTTACATGACAATAAGCGAGGTTATTGTGGTTTTGAAATCCAGGGTCGATGACAATTTTGATTCTATAATTGTTAAAAAAAACCGTTTTCCTTCTGTTTGATTTGGAAATATTAATAATTGTAAGATTTTAAAAAATTTGATTTTATAACAACCCATTTTACTAATTTTCTGAGTGTTACATATTTTGCACATACATTTAATTTACGATATTTGTATGTGGAAATAATTACCCTTCCCATACAGCTCTAAACTATTAGTGTTAAGAATCATTGTCCACTTCGCTTTTCCACTCAAGGAATATTATATTCTTTTATATGGGGATGTCTTCTTAGTATTCTGTATAGAACTGCATTTCTGTACTAGGTACTGAATTACTTTCTTTAGCCGAACAAGTTATTTTATCGGGAAGTCTTTTTTTTGTCAAATGCAAAGCAGTAATTAATTTCTTATCGAAATAATATTTTCACATCTAATGATGCTCAAAATATTATTTTTCAAACTTAATCTATTTACTTAATTTATAATTTTTTTTTGATTTAAATAGATGTGGTAATATAATTTTTTTTAAGTTTTATAAAATTAGTTTTAATGTGTTAATGCTTCGAAATGATCGTATCAGACCCACACATAACGTCAAAAATATTTTAATTTTTATTATTTAGTTAAGAGGCCACCCACAACACAACCCTGAATGTTAGAAATGCTCATGTCCGTTTTTAAATGAACCGATTTTAATAAGTCAAACATATTTTAAAACTTAAATACTAATAAAATATTTCGCCGCTTAATTTTTTGAAATTCCGTACTGGCAAGCCAAAATCGGGTTCTAAAAATAAGGTTTCTCCAAACATTCTCCTGCAGTGTAGTACCAAAAAAATCATAGCAAGAATGCAAAAAGTTATCTAAATCAATTTATCAAGAAGTGAGCCAACCAGAGTTTATTTTTGTTTACTTGAATTATCATTTAAACGAAAACGCAATTGTGTTGCGTAAACGAATTGAGTTGAATGTCGAAAATGTCGTTTCTGTTTTTATGTTTACGGCTCATGTGAAAAATTTTCAAATATTTTTTAATAATATGTATTAGACAATAAATTATCATGGAAAAAATAGACTAAAAAAATGTAGAGAAGGACACCAACTTTTATCGAAACCATTTCAGTATCCAGACCGAATCCATCGTCACAATCGGGTGCTCAACATTTTTGAAAGTTCTTTCAATCGAAATAATTGTACTGTAGCCATTCACTTATTTTAAATCAAATTAATTTTGAACCCTCAGTTTCAATTAAATCATTGAACATAATCGGGCGAATAAAGAATTTGTTTCCCTCAATGAACATTGTGCTAATTTCTCTTGAAACTCTTTTTTTCAAGTTCATCGAAGCTTTTTATGGTTTTAAAAAAATAAATTTTTTAAAATGAAAATAATTTCATTCTTTGATCGGTTGAGAGTTTATTTCCCCAGATATCCTTCTCAGATTCTTTTTATTTAGATTATATAAAAAAAGTGTAAATATTTTTGGTTTTAATGGCTATAATGAAAATCGGGTTGAAATAGACATAGGGAGTCAAACGTGTTGTCCGTTTTTTTAATATTTGATGCAAAAACGGGCTGAATACTATAGAAAGCAAGTCCATGTATTAGGAGTCATATATTTCTCAAACAATTTGATAGCATTGATTATTTCCACAGGGATAGTTTTCTGTAGGGATAGTTTTCTGTGGGATAGTTTTCTGTGGCATATAAGTGTACGCTGCATTGAAATTAATAAAGTACTACCTACATATTTTCTTAAAAATATAAATAATTATAAAACAAAAGTACATTTTTTTTTCAGTAAATATTTTATTTTAAATAAATAAATAAATAAAATGTTTTTAACTTCGAATAATTCACAGTTTACGATAGTGTCTACGTGGATGACGATCACGATATCTTATATGTTTATCACATTCTTCTTCAGAAGCATCAGTGTAAACAATTTCGTCAGTGATTAACTCACCCAGTTTACCCAAGTGACCAAATCCAAATCTTGAATCTCCGTTACTATCTGCATCGTGTTCGATACTTTCCTTCTGAATGGTATTGCCGTCTGGGCCGCAAACATGAGTTTTGCCACATTTCACTTTGCATGATCCTTTGTGAGGCAAAAGAAATATATGAACTTCAGATGATGTGTTAATATCGACATCTTTTTTGATTAATGGTAAGCGACCTTTTGACCAACATCCTTTTCTCGATCTACGGTCTTCTAGATAAGCAGCACTAGAAATTCCAATAACTATAACTAAAACTGTGAAAATCTATAAAAAAAGAACATTAATCTTAATAAAGGTTATTTGAAGTGAGTGTTTATTATTGATAAAGTACCTTTAGTTGTAACATTAAGTCCAAATAAGACGAATCTATTTGATAAATTAACTTAAAGTGACGTTAAAAAATTAGTGTTTGGTTATTTTTATAAACTTTTGAGTAACGTATATAAAAACACATATTTTTAAGACAAGGTTATTTTAATTAATTGAGAAGTTCAAGTTTAATTCTAATGTTTGGTCAGCAGTTTTAAAAAATTTTGATATAAATATAAATTTATCGACAAAAAATTTGATCGAAAATTAAGTTCTCGCAAAACTTCTCACTATAGAGATCAAAAATTGAATACCACCAAACCTTTTTTTTTTATGATACAACCTATAATAGCAATTTAAATATTTTTATATGAAGAAATACTATAATAGTAATTTGATTGTTGGATTAAATAAACAAGCGGGCGTCGAGCGGCGCGCCGAAAAAAATTGTAAAACTAAAATATACTAATAAAAATTAATTTTAAATGAATACTTTCGATATTATAATATAATGATATTTTAGTATTCGATATTATGATTTTTATTTTTTTTCTTTTTTTATGTAGGTATAAAGTTTTCTGTAAATTATATCTTTAAAATATTTTTAAAATATTTTATTTTAATTTTAGTTACCTTAAGTTCTTCGCTCAACAGAAAATGTATTAATTGTTAGCTTTCCTGAGGGATGTAAGTGTAATTATTTCCAAATTACAATACATTGTAGATAAGATTAAATTTCTATAGCAATTGAAAATATGTTGGAAACGTCAATGCACATAATTTATACGTTTACGTTTTGTTATATTTTTGCCAAAATAAACGTTTTACGTTCGTACAATACATGTTTCATTAGTTTTTAGAGGATTTGACATACATTCATTTACGTGATATTTTAATTTTAAATTGTACTAAAAAGTTACCAAGCTGTCCAATCACGGCTGGATTTAAATCGAAATAATGGACTTAATTAAAAAAAAAACTACTGACGCCTAACATCATCATTTGAAGAAATAAAACAAGCTTGGAATGACATTCTCTTCCAAACAATTTAGTAATCTAACACTCATGTCACGGAAGGAAGAAAATTAATTGAACAGAAAAAGTTGCAAATTAAAAAAAAAAAATGTTATTTTTTTATTGAAGAAAATATTTGATGCAAAATTACAAAATACTATACAGATTTCAAATTAAAAAAAAACTAAGTTTACAGTTTATGTAAAAGTTATAATAATCAGAAATATAAATATAACAAAGAAATTTAACCATTTATAATAACTGCGTAAGGAAAAGAATGTATTTGAATTTATTCAATACCAATATTATTGTATAACTCTTTATTACAACATTTTTAGGTGCCAAAATTCTTTACTTTTTTTTTTTAGCTTTTTATGAAATCTTTTATTTAAAAATTATTGATATCAAAATCTTTATTTTCAAAATCTTCAAACGGATAATCTTTAAGAACCGAAATCAACATATAATAATTAACACATAGTACCAGATATAGGATAAAAATTCTTTAATAAAAATTGCTTTAAATAAAAATTGATGGTTCAATTAAAAAATATTAAAATCTTTTTTGATTTTTAAATTAAATTTCTTTTTTCACTTTTAAATGTTACTATCCTTGAATTACAATTTAAGCAGGGTTTTAAACAATAGCAATTTTTAATATTTAAAAAAAAGGAAAGTATTTTATTAACCGTGTTAAATTAATAAATATCTTTACCCTTTTTTAAATATTAAAGATTTAGTTCTTAAGAAGTTTCACCTTAAATATTTTACATTTAAGGATTTTGTAAATAGAGATTTTGTATTTACCTAAGAATTTTAAAACTAAGGAATTTGTAAAAAAGGTTTTGAAACTTAGGATCATCACACAATCAAATTTTATGCGAAGATATTTTAATTTCTGTAATTTTTACTAATTAGTTTTATTCCAAAAGACATTTTCTTATTTTGAAGATTCAAAACGAGTCCAAGATTGTTATTCTATACCTTTCATATTCTGGCGAAAAACAATCTTACTAAAAAGACACGCAGTATTTGTAAATTTAAAATTTATAAACAAGGGCCACGTACTTTGGGTGACTATTTTATCGCATAAATATAAAAGACTGTAGTTACGGTAGTTAAAGTTGACGAAATTATGTGCAAGCGCTGAAATTTTTCAGATTATGACAATATATACGCTTTCAATTTCAAGAAAAAATAATTCTATAAGTCAAGTAATATTAAATAAAATCTTCACAACCAAAATGGCTTGTTTTTGGCGATTTCGAAGTAACATGATAAAAAAATTTGGACAGCAAAAAGTTTGGTTTATTTTAAAACTATACTATACACATTTTCAGATTGTTAGTTTGTAATAACATTAATATCCGCCATCTAAATTAGACATTTTTAAGTTCATATTAACTAAATCGTTTGAAGATATGTACCTAATAATATAGTATAATAAAGGACTATTTATTTCAGTAAAGGACTATTTATTTCAGTAATATCTTCGTTTTAGAACGGTAAAAACTTATCGGTGCCAGATTTAAAACTAGCAGTCAGTTTTATTATATTATTGGGAATTATATATTTTTCCAAATAATTTGAAACCTTATTTTAAATCAAATTGTACTCTAAAGTCAATAAAAAAATAAATGTTTGTTCCTAAATTATATAATTGAATTAAACGAAAAATTTATTCAGAATTTATTAATTTTATTAATTATTTTAAAATAAATAATAAACATTTAATTTCTATCTATATAGTGACTTATATTTTTTCTTTAACTTCTGCATCTGTTGCAAGTATTGCATCCGCATGTCGGTTTTCTTCGTACTAAAACATCTTTCCGGATTACAACCTTCTTTGGTGTAGGACGACGATGTAAGACCCGGGTGCAAACATTAACTTCACCATTGTGACCGATTTTCTTTTTGATAACACGATTTGTTTGCAATGGATTACAATCACAGCTTTCATTGCAACATCCATCTTGACATCTATTACATCTACTGCATTTATTACATGATTCGTCAGAGAATGAATTATCACAAGTATTGCATGGTACACGTTTTTCACATTTACATGCTGCTTCAGCAACTAAATCTGAAGGTTGTGAAAGTAAATCAATTTCTCTTTTTTGAATGTTCTTGTCTTCTGCAGCATGAGAATTCGATCTTTTACCAGGTGCTGCAGCTAATGCGGCAACAATTACAGCAGCGAAAAATATAAGATTCTGTAAAAGAAATTAGGAAAAAAATTATTAAATGCATTAAAAATAAAAAAAAAATTTCAAAAATATTTACTTTAAAATGCATAATTAACAATTTAATTGATAAAGTAGATATGCGAATTAAATTATTTTCATTGTGAAATTTATATAAAAATAATTTGAAAGTAAATAATTTAAGAATTTAATAATTCATTGTTATATGAAAAAAGGTTAAAAAGTTTCTTTACTTTCAGAACGTGTTTTTTTTAAGATAAAACTTTTTAACATAATTCGTCTTGAATTTTGTCCTTGAATTAATTTTTTAATTTTTTTTTATTTAGAATTAATTTAAATACAAATATTTAGCACTAAGATATTTCAAACTTTTTATTTTTCTGTTTTTTAATTTTTTTTACGATAAGGGCCCAAGTTTTGAACTTGCATATGAATATAAAATTTACAGTATATTTCAAAATTAAAGAGCAAAAAAAATTGTAAACAACTTAACATTTTAATGTTTAAGATGACGGTGTCAAAGGTCTAAATTCTTCGCAATATTTTTCTTGCATTCAGGATAATTATTTGGGAATTAACATTGATAATTACGAGTGATAACGCAATATAAATTCTATATGAGTGTGCAATATAAATTCTACATGAGTACGTGTCAGTCAGTTAACATTTTGATCTTTTATGTTCCCTGCGTGCATTTGACCGAAAAGCAATGCAAATTTGTTGGAAGGACAAGAAACTGTAGAATAATACTTCAAAAAGCAGTACGGTTAGCAACCTTAATTATAAGTGTGAAAAATAGTTTTTTAAGCTCTTTGTCTGTATATACAATCATTGACTGCTAAGATCTTAGAATGTGTCAAAGGATCCACGCATCCATTATATTTATTAATTTCAAGTTTTTCTTAATTTAGTTTGTTCTTCAAGTTTTGTATAATATTTGAATTTGTAATCATTTTATAAATAAATGTGAAATGAAAAATGCAATCTTGGAAGCTTTCATTACCAAGAAGTTTTCTAATGAATCTGAGAAAAATATAAAGGTACCTGCATGCATACCTATAAAAGAATTATATTAAGGATAACATTAGCTTCGTTATTAGATACATAAGTTGAAAAAAATCGCTCGCTATTCAAATGTTTTCATTTTAATATAATATAAGGTTTATCGATTTTTGCATCCTAATAAGAGAAGTGACATACATTGTTAAACATCGTTATTATTTTTTCAGAATTAAACATATTTTTTTTTTATTCTTATGTTTATTTTTTATCAAGCGATTAAATTATAACATAGAATTCAATTTAATTGCAAAATACCATAATCAAAAAAGAAAACAAAATTATGTTATTATGGACAACTACGAGTATGACGAAGATTCGTAAGCATATAAATACATTACAAATATTTTTAATGGAAAACATGATAACTGATAAGTAAGTAATGTCATAATATTTTGAACATCTTTATAATTTTTCACAACATACTCACTAGTAGATCCAGATTATTTCAGCCAGAATGATCTCTATAATTCCATTTCAACCAAAAATTTTTTCGAACATTTCTACTCTATAGTTATACTAAATGTTTCGTATCCGAAATAAGTTTTTTTTCAGAAGATGAAGATTTTAACAAATATTTTACTCAGGTTGATTAGTTTTTTTTTTTAGAATATTCCAAAGGTTTGCAATATTAATTGTCACCTTAACTTTGACCGTTAAAAAAAATTGAAATTGTTTTGCAAACTAGGCAAAATTGTAAAGAAAAATTTTGATGATTATGTAAAAAATATAATTATTTATATTTCATAATTATTCTATAAATTAATGTGCACATTAAATTTAATGAATTTTTATTGATGAAATTTGAGCAGTGATGTTACTAAAGGTAATTGGGAATACTTTAATAAATTTGAAAATATAAATGTTTTTCACTTTGGTATACAAAATTAAAAAAAAAAGAGTAATAAAATTATGTATATTAAAAAATAAAATAAAATAAATTATTTTTGGTGACCAAAACTTATCGGAAGCTTGAAATGTTGACTTAATTAGAGATTGGTATAAAAAATCTACACAAAGTTTGAAAAAACAATGTAAGATTACTACTAGGCTTTCAATTGATATTATCACTATGTGATCACAAATTATCGCTTTAATTGTAGAAATGAAATTCTGGATGTAGAAATGAAATTCTTGAATGTGGAAAGACATTGAATTATCTACCAATGATAAAAATATTTTTTTTAATATTTAATTAATTTCTTTTTAGGCAATTATAATTTTCCAAATTTTCATTTCAACCTTAGCTGATAACGTAAACAGTACTAAGGAAAATGCTACAACAACAGAATCTAATGAAAGTTTTGTTAAAAATATTGAATCGACAACAGACCGAACTTTATCGATTGAAATATTATTTCCTCATTTGATTGATAAGCCAAAAACAAATAATTTACCAAAATATTTTGATGAAATTAGTCAAGTTCCTAATAGTCTGTTTTCATTAGATAAGGAATTTAAGCATTTGGATGATAAACAGCGAACACTTCGTGTTAAAAGACAAAATCGCCCTAAAAGGTTATCTTTGGATAAAAATAATGCTTTGGACTCGACAGAAGATCTAAAGATGTCAGCATCTTTTTTGATTTTTAAAAAAGAAGAAGAGGTTGATAAAAAATCCGAAAGTTCATCGAATTCATTTAACGATAAATCAGAAGAAAAACAAGAGCAATTGGAACCCGTTTTTGAAAATCCTATAAAAAATAAATCAGAAAGCCTAGCTGATAACAAGGAATTAAGACTACATCTAAATAGAAGAAGAAAAAATTGCTTGAACAATTGTCTAACATTTAATGATTTGAAAATGAATTCAAAAGAAATAACGAAAAAGAAATTGAAAAGAAATAGAAATACCGAGTTTAAAAGAAGAAAAAGACAAAATTGCAAACTCTCATGCATTACTGAAGATGGAGTCAACGAATGTGGTAGCCTTAGTAAATTTTTAGCCACAATTAAAAAATCCTACGAATTAGGTCGGTCTGGGCGAAGATGTTTAAAAAGATCAAATAATTCGGACAACTACTGCGTTGAAAAAATTTTAAGATCAATTAGAAAAGCTTACAAACTTGGTCGACAGAGCAGAAAATGTAATAATCGAAGATCAAAATAAGCATCCAATAGTTTATAATCAACTTGTAATCTGTGTGAACAAAAGTTTTCTAATTTTACAGAATGAACTGTACATATATATATATATATATTTAATATTTATTTATTTATCATTATCTTATAACTAAGTTCGTTGTAAAATCAAAAAGAAAGTTAAAACAGTTAAACTTTTTTTACATTTTATAAATGAAAGAAAATTTTGAAAAGACATTATTTCAATTTTCTTAAAAATTTCTTTGGAATCTGTTTCCAGACTCATGATCAATTGATTGCGATTTGTTTACTAACTTAAATTTAACTAAGTTTTTTCGTTCAGTGTTATTATTATTGTTATTATTATAATTATATTTTAAGAATGTGATTTTGTCAGATATTACCACGGAGGGAAAGAAGCAATATATATGAGTTAAAGTTTAAGAATATATAGATGTTATTATACTTTATATAAAAATACTATTATAATACAAACATTTTTATGAATATAATAAATTTTTACTTTAAATTTTTTTTAACATTACATTGCATCTTTTTTCATAGTAATGTATATTTCACAGAAAAATATTATACTTTGGATATTTCGTTACATAGATCTAAAATTGACAAAAAAAAGTAATTGTAAACATAATGGTGTCGATTTTTTCATCCAATGATAAACTATAGCTTTAGTATTGTTGAACTCTTTGTCGACTGTTTTGATTCCGTCCGTTCCTACTGTCGTTTGTCCATTCACAACTAAAATTATTGTGACTAATTGATGTCGACAAAAATATGAGCTTATACGATTTCTGGATTAGGGTTTAGGAGTTACTTTCAACCAGCAAATGGTCTAAATATTTTCATATAAAATTTATATATATTTTTTATTTTTTTCAAAGTATTAATGGATTTCGATGAAAATTAGTGGATTGGGTAAATAGAAGTCGATTAGTTGTAGAGCAACGTATAAAAGGGTTAGAACCCAAGGATTCGGACTAGGGCCTGGATTTCGATGAAATTTTTTAAATGTATTTGTATGTATGTGGAATATGATATGAGCCCATTGGTACGATGGGATTGAAGGAACTTAAAAAAATGTTCAGTCCCTGATTGTGGCCAAGATATCTTAAAATTAAAGTATCGTAAATCGAAATGCTGCAAACGGGCTTCATACTTCATTTATGAAGTAATGTTCAGTTTTTTTTTTAATAAAAAAAGTATCAAGTTCTTTAAGAGAATTTTGTTCATATTCAGCGAGGTACATTTAATATTAACTCCAATGACAATTGACCAATGAAATGTATGCTTTATGTTGTGAATGCATGTCGAAGTGTTATGAAAATACTATTACAAAGTTATATTTATATAAGTTATAATGGTAAGTTAGTATACCAAATTTTATGTGTTTTGATGCTACAACATATGTTTATAATAATTTTTTATGAATCATTGGGCATTATGTTTTTGTTTAATTTAAATATCTGCAATTTCATTGTTTGCGAAAAAGCCTAACCTATCTTAATATAAACAAAAAGAAAAAAGAAATAAGAAGTTAAAGATGGTAATATTAGTGTAATGCTATGAGACAACAATAATTAATAAATGAATAAACGTGACTTTATCAAATTTCGTAATTTCAGTAGACAAAGTTTAATTTCACAATTTGCGAAAGGCCATGTTTCTCTTCTTTGTTACACAATCTGAAGATTACAATATTAAAATAAAATAAAGATTATATAAAATGCAATCGCAGAATTTTTCTTAAGCTAAATCAATAGAAACTGTGATAGATATATTTACTTAAAATGACATTAAAGGTATTTATAAAAATATTCTTTCTTGAGTACGTTAGTGATGCAATAAGAAGCAATCGACGACAACGAACGGATCAAAATTCGAAGATGAAATTTTTAAATAGTTAATTTACTGCACATCATCTTTTGAAACTATTTTGAAATTTTTTTATCTTGCCAGCGATTCGTTCTGAAAAGTAATCATTAACATCCTTAAACCGATTTTATCAAATGTTTTGTTTCTAAATATAATGAATAAATTGGTCAATCCAAATATAAAACGGTACGAAATAAAATGCTTAAATAATCTAAGCTCTGATTTGAATTTCTTTAAACGACAATTTCTGGCATAAATCAAGCTAAAAAAACTTTGATTTTATTTTTAATAACAATTTTATTTTATATTTAGATATTTCTAGCTTTTTGTATAATATCCGTTGTTACATCGAATACTCTATCGAGACCCAAACGCAGCCCATTCGAGACTTTGACAGAAGAAGTAGAAAGTGAACAAAAATCAAATTTAATAAAATTCATTAAAGATGGCGATGTTAGTGCACTAGCAGATTATGTGGAAACTAATGAAAGATTGAAAAGGAGTAATAGAGGGAATTGCAGTTGTTCTGAATCTTCCTCTTCTGAATCAGTTTGTAGTTGTAGTCAATGTGATTCTTGCAGTAGTTGTAGTTGTAGTAGTTGTGATTATAGCAGCAGTTCTGAGTCAAATGAAAGCTGTGGATGCTTGGGACAACAATTGCTTGCAGACGTATTGAAAGATAAGCTGAGAGAGCGTTTATGTGGTTGCGGACGTTGCGGTCGATTGAAACGGGATCCTCAACAAAAACCACCTTTAATTAAAAAAGAAATTAAAATAATTTATTAAAAATGAAGTCTTTTGATTTTTTTTTCACCATTTAGGAATAATTAATATTAAGTTTAAATCTGAAAATGCTCGGATATTTCTTTGTACCATTATATGGGACTCAAGTTATAAAGTCTTATGCAATTAACTTTAAATTTTTGAGAATAACTATTTACTATTGTCCGTAAAAAAAATTAGAATCCTCTTTAAATAACACAAAATCTTCAACTCATTTTTTCGGATTAAAGTTAGTTCAATGAAATTTTTTTATGAATGAGTTTAAATTTTTGTTTAGTTTTTTTTTGTTTTATTGACCAGACTATCAGACGCTATAAAATAAGTCGATTTATTTAAAAAAAAAAGTAATATTATGTACAATTGTACATTTTACAATAAGATTAAATTATAAAGATATCATTGTAACTAAAAAAAAAACAGAGACATAAAATCCAAATTCTAGTTAAAATACTTATGCAGTCTTAACAAAAAAACAAACATATTTACACTTCAGGGAATTTTGAATTATTCGGCTTAAACCATTATGTAATTTTTTTGTGTGCTTTTTTTAACACCCAATTTAATGCAGATCAGTATCAGTTTTACGCAAATTAATGAGCATATCAGAGTTATGCCCACCAAATAGCAAAAAAATTTGTGAAAAATATAAAATAGGTTTAATTCAAGTATTTTATAATGCTATTATTTTTTTTTTTTTAAGTGGAAAAAATTAAGTACTTAGTAAATTAAATGTTTTTCTTTATTTTTTTTTTGTAAATAATTTTTTTCATTCATATTTACAATTTAAAATTTTCGAATTTTGTTAAATAATTAGATTTGTTTTTATTATGATGGAGAAAACTTTGGTTGTAGAATCTATAAAGTGTACACCATAGATAGAGTATAAAGAATGATGTATATATTGTATTCGTGTTTATTCCTAACCTAACATTACTCTTAAAAATATAATATTTGAAAAATCATTAAATCGTGTGATGTGCATATAACTATCAACATTGACCGTAGAGACAAAAAATTTATGATGTTAGTCCGGCAATCATTATTTGACAAATGCTGTATAATGTTGCATTAAGTATAAAAAGAGTTTCCAACGCTCAGTCGCTGAAGCAAGAACTCGACATTTGTAGTAAGTTCCTTTATCTAATTAAAAAATAAAATAAAAGTTGCTTTTCTGTCTTTTAATTTTTTTGTTTGTCAAAATGTCATATAATCAGTTCCGGATTTACCTATAGGCAATTTAGGCAATTGCCTAAGGCGCACAATTTGGGAAAGGCGCAAAAATGAAAAAAATATTCATTAATTTACTAAAAAAAAATTTTTTTGTATTATCATCGAATGTTAGCTTATTATTCTTTTTGTGTAGAAAAGGATAATTTCGTCTGCTGAGAAATGAAACAATGTATGACATTTATACGTCATTATTTGACAATAGCACCATTCGATTCCTCGTACTCGATTTTATAAGTACAACTACTTTGCAATATTCTTAATGTTGATTAAAATGTGTTTTTTAGATGAAAATTGTACGCTACTTGATATTTTTTCATACGTTTTTTTAAATTTTCAAATCTTTAAATTCAAATTACTCGAAACTATACTTTTCATTATACGTTGTTTCATTTCTGAGCAGGCGATTTAAAAAAAAATTCTCGCGAAAAACCAAATTGCATAGTTTTTACAAATTCTAAATAAAAAATTGGCCTTGGAATTGAAGTTTTTCTCACCCAAAATATTGCAATTTTTTTTTCTCGCGAAAAACAAAGTTGCATAATTTTTTAAAAATTCTAAATGGAAATTGATCTAGAACTGATTTTTTTTCCCACCAAATTTGAATTTTTTTCTCATGAAATTTTCAATTTTCGATTTTTTTTAAATTCTAGATAAATTTTGTTTTTCAAACAAAAAATTTATTTTATTTTCAAATAAGATTATTTTAGCACCCAGTTAAGTTACCATCTTTTTAAACGTTAAATAAATATAAAAATAAAATGAAGAAGCAGAAATTGAGTGGAAGCCAATTTAAAAAGCTTAGAGAGCAGAAAGAAGAGGGTTTACGGAAAAATACCAAAATTGTTAATTATTTCCAAAAAAATATTACAGAAGTTCGGAATATTGAAACCATATCTCAGCCAAATGAAAAAGATCCTGATAATGAAAATTCAGAAAATGGTGAAAATCCAATAGTAGAACTCGAACCTGTACTAATTATAAAGGATCAAACAAGTAGTGATCCAGGTGAGTGGAATATTAACAGTGATACTTTTGAATTTATTGGGCGATGAAAAACTGAATGCTTTTACAATTTTAGCAATAGAAAATAATATGTTACAAAATATAACGTTTGCAGAAATATTTGAAGATTTTATTAAAGTGAAATTAAGAAGAAAATTTTAATAAATAACTGTAACAGACATAATTGTTTTAATTTCTGTTAAATAAATATTATATTACTTTTCAGGGCGCAGTTTACACAAATTGCCTACGGCGCAAAACGACTTAGATCCGGGCCTGCATATAATATAATAAAAACTGTAAAATTTTCAAAAATTAGAAAATTTAACATATTGACAAAACCTTTTATCTTAAAAATATTAAACTTAAATTTTTTTTTTAAATAATCTATTCACTGTACCTCTTAATTTCTTTTATAATAATAAGATTAGTTTCTTTTTTAATTTCTTAGAAGGAATAATATTGATATTTTCAAATGAAGAAATGTTTAAAGATTTTTTTAACAGGATTTACGTCACGTTTAGTAATGTTTTAAGAGTGGCTTGAATAGTATAAGCCAATAGCACTATATGATATTTTCAATTAGGTGTACTTCATTATAATTAATTTGAAATATTCGAATTTTTAATTTTTAATGACTCAATAGAAATACCTAGCACCTTCGAAACTAATGATCAACAAAGGCTTCTTTACGCCGTAGCAATTAAATTGTCCACAGTGCATTGTTCAAATTGATATAAAAATCACTAAGTTTATTTGAACTCATATAATTTTATATCTTAAATAATATTTTTGGTGTTTTCTTATTATCCGATTATTTTTTTGGAGAAAGCTTAAAGGCAAATCATATTAAAAATAATTTTAAAGAAAACTTTTTTTTTTTTTATCAAAATTATTATTTGATTAAGAGGTTTTCTATTAAATCTTTATATTTTATTCGACAATTTTATTGTTACCTACTTTTGTTAAGTTTTCGTTTTCATCTTTCGGAAAAATTTATTGCCATATATAAAAAAGAGTTATTTTGTGAAATAACATCAGTCAAAGTGTAACATTCAATAGAAATTTATAAACATAGTTCAAGAAATAAAAAAAAAACAGTAACATGATCTGGAAGGTACTTATATTTATTTGGATCGTTGCACTATTTGGATTAAACATTTTTTTTCGGCAAAATTCCAAGATATAAAGGAATACAGTGTGTGATATTATCGGCCAGAACCAAAATTATGTACATGAATATAAGGAACGGACGAACACCAATATTAATCAGATTTCTCAAATTTTGGACAATTCCAAAATTTGAATATTTTATTTGGAATATTTCTTTAAATTTCTATATTTTATGGTCAGGATAGGGAACTATTATAAATGGATGTATATAAATGGGCTTATTTTGTAGATTTTAAACAAAGTGCTTGAGAATACTATCGCTTTCACCACAATATCTGGGACCAGAAACTAGAATCTAGTAAACTGTGGAATATGTATTTCATATATTTAATATTAGATTACTACAAAATACAAAAAAAAATTATAATCAAAATATTTACATACTTACATATTCTTTACCATTTCAGCATTTGATTATATTACCAATATTTGGAACAATTTCCGCAGTTTCTAATGACTATTATGATCATCAGGATATTGACGATAAAGGAAAAGAAACTTTAAAAAATTATGAATTTGCTTATGGAGTGCACGATGAACATACAAAAGATATAAAAATGCAAAAAGAAAGTAGAGTGGGTGACGCAGTGCATGGGAAATACGAATTAGTTGATTCCGACGGATTCAGGAGAATCGTTACTTATACCGCGGATGATCATAATGGATTTCAAGCTAATGTTCGTCGTGAAAAAGTTGATATAAAAGTGCCGATTCCAAATCATCAGCATTATGATAAAAACTTAAAACATTCAAGTTATAATTCAGTTGCTGAAACCATTCCATCTAATGCTGAAAAACATGAAAATCACGAACCAAGAACAATTCAAGTGAATTTAGAAGAAAAAAAATATGTTGCTCCAGTTTATCAATACTATACTCAAAAACATAATGATCATAATTCTTATTCTGTTAGCAATGCTTCGCCAATTCACAAAAATGTGAATATGGAAAAATCTTATAATACTTATCAAAACAGTCCTCAGGAGTCAGGAGTTCCAAATTATTACCAAAATATTGGCAATCGTCATACTTTATCACAACATCAACCATCAATCCACAATCCCAAGGCAGTGACGGCTTTAACTTTAGTTACTACTCAACCCCATTCAAATATTCCTCGAAAGCAGAACGGATCATCATATCAGAAAACCAATCATCACGTTCACTTTGATCCGATTGAAAAACATACACAACAAACGGATTCTCCTAACTACGCTGATATTGAAGAAACTGTAGCAACAACATCGTCCTCAAAATATGGATCTTTTCCTCATTTATATAAAGAATATTATGCTTCTTCAAACATCCCTTCAAGCTATAATCAGCAACTTCAGCAAGTTCACAAGAAACCAACCGAACATTATATGGTCATCCAACACCGTTATACAAAGCCAATTAAATCCGCGAAACAAACACATCATTATCAGATTTCTGAGTCAAATAAAATTGCTATACCAAATGATTATTTCACTGGTCATCAAGAAAAATTAGAGAATCTTTATGTGGCGTCAACTGAACCAATTAAGCAAGTGACGGAGATGGTAGACAGTGAAGAAATAAACTCACAAATATCGGAAAGAAGTGTTAAATCAAGCACATCTGAAGATGGAAGACATGTGAACTTTGAGAGCTCTGATACCCAATATAAATTTTAAGGTCTTGAATGAATTTAGATTTTCCAATATAATAAATTTTAGTCAAACAATTGTATTTAATAATTCTCGAAATTCAATATTGTTCAATATGAATGCTAATAACTTATTAAAGTTTTGAAAATATTAAATTTATATATGTAAAAATATTCTGTCTGATATTTTCAATTAAGTAAACACTCATATTGAGCTTCTACGACAAGTATTACTTGTATTAAATAAAAATATAGATAAGTTCGTCATAAATGAAGTATGGAGTCTGTTTCAACATTTCGATGTAAGATACTTTACTTTTAATATGCGTACGTCGGGGACAATGAGGACTAAACATATTTTTACTTCCTTCAATGGCACACACCAATACGAAATTCAGTATTACACAACAATTTTCATTGAAATCTAGATCCAGTCCGAATTTTTGGAAATATTCGGGCTGACATTTTTTTTTGATTCTTCTAATCGACATCTATTGATCCACTAACTAATGAAACATATAGTCCGTTTTATATTTTTGATGGAAAATATTCTATAAAAAATTAATGTATCGGATTATATATATACTCGGTGCATGTCATTTTGAACTTTAGAACACATTTTCCAGAACCATATTAAACTCGTTTAATATTGATTTTAAATTATAAATTTGTTGCCTTTCATTTCATCATTTACTTTAATTGACGATAAAGGATCTATCATAAATTCATAAAATAACAATTATAAAGTAACAATTATTTTCTTTATTTTAGTTCAATATTTACATAAATAATTATAGCAAATTTTTATACACGATTAAAACTTTATGTAATTTATATAAGACATATAATTAGCAGTAACTTTATAACTCATGCGGTGAGCACATTTCGTCATTGCATTACAATATGTAAAAGTGTGGATAGTTAAAAACCTTTTTATGCGATCAATATGTATGTATATATGTTAAAAATATGTAATGATTATATTGAGAAAACAACAGCGGATAATTTCGTTATGCACGCTTTTAATAAATTTCGAACAACAGGTGATAAGGTGTGTGAAGTTTTTTTTTGCTTTATTCCTAAAATCAATACGGCAGTTCAAATTCATAAATTTATCATAATATTAATAATATTTAATTCAAAAAAAAAAAAAAAAATTCAATTGTCATAATTAACCATTAATCATTAGTTCAACATAAAAATATCGTTTATGAAATAAATTCGAACGAACTTAAGTAGTTTCCTTTTTATGAAATTTCAAATATTACTTTAACAGAAAAGGGAGACTTCTTTGGGTAGTTTTAGTTTTAAGTTGGATTCTTAATTTAAATGATTTCCAATAATTAAGTTGCCTTTAGAAGAAGAAGGATAGTTCATTTTAAGGGTGGTCTTTTAGTTGAAATCTTTGTCAAGAGTTAAGTTGGTATATTTTTTGATATTTTTAGAATAAATTAGAGACAAATATTTTTAAAATTGGAATGATATTAAGGTAAAAAATCGGTCTCAAAATGGAAAAAGAAGTAATGAATTGAGAAATACTTGAGTTGGTTGTATTTTAGAACTAAAATTGGATTAGATTTTAAATTGAAGTTTTACGTTTGGGGTAACTTTTTCTTTGGATGTTGGTTTCAAAATAATTTTAATAATAATACGTAAAAATAAAGTTCGCCTTAAAAATAAACAAAAATCGAATCTTACAAAAACAAAATAAAAAATAAAAATTAAAAACAGTAAATTAGGCCAAGGTATTTTATATTTTTGTTTAATTTAATATTTTTATTATTTTTTGATTTCATTTTAGATTTAATTAAATTTATTTATTTTTTTGTTAAAATAAATAATATTTTTCTTTTTTAAACCTTCTATATACTATATATATGGAACTTTCATTGGCTTGCAAAATTATTATTTGCCTGAATTAACAGAAAAAAAATAAATAAATTCTTCAATTAATTATCCATCAGACTGCACCGGAAGAAGTTGGGAATGAATAAAAAATATTAATTTTTTAATTTTTTTAATTCAAGGGCGTTATAATTGCGATTTTGAATTTGTAAATTATGGCAATATTTCAAATTGGAAGGATTGAAAATAGTGTAGAACAAATTTTTTGTTACTTCTACATGAATGTTGCTGATTGGAAATAGAATGCCTCTAGTTTTTCTGGTTCAATAATTTTTGTTCAACAAAGTTTGGTTTAATCGCATTTCTTGTACTTTGTTAAACGGAGACAGAATGAATATTTTTTCTTATACATATCTAAAATTTTATTTTTTAAAACTCATTGAAATAAATCTTGTCCGAATGTCTTTGTTTCTCTACTTATACACTCTGTCTACACTTCTTCTAAACTAGCATTATTTTCAGGAAATTTTTTTATATTTCTAAAAATCTAAATCTAAACCATTACGAATGTTTTAATTGCAATGAAGCTATACTATTTCTGAATTTATGTTATAATTTTATACATCTATTTTAACCATATGTTTTTATAATAAATAACTTTAATATTATAAATAAATAAATAAAAATACAAGAAAAATTTCTAACCGCTCAGAATGACGTAGATTATTATTAATTACTAACAAAAAGGAATAACTAAGCCCAGAACTTGAATAAATATTTCAATAACGATAATGTATTTTTTTCTCATAATACAATACAAATTAATGAACGAGACTAATTGGACATAATATTGGAAATCGTAATCGTAAGTTATATTATAAACTTATATTATAAACTTCCTTTATATAATGTTTGAATATTGGCTATTACAGATATGTATTGATATTTTCAATCAAAAATCTGAATATACTTGGATGTCGATTAAACTTCAATTTTGAAATTAAAAAAAGGAATAAAAGTTATTTAAATTTTTACTCCCGCAGACAAATTAAGAAATTTTTTAAATTGCTGAAAGATCATAGCACATAATAATAAAAGTTTTAAAATGATTAAAAGCGGAAAAAACGTTCTTTATAGACCATTTGTTTAAAATTATTATTATTATCTTGTTGTATTTGATACGCGGAAAACTAATTATTTACAGCGTGAAAATATTGAATGAAATGCAATTTTATTTTATATAAGCTTCCTCTTATTTTCACTTTTTTTTTTTGTTTTTATATTTACATTATTTTTTAGTTTATAAAGATAAAATAATAAGAAAAAAAAAATAAGATACATATTACATGAATAAAATTATATAATCACATGATGGCTTGCTTTTTTTTTCACTAAATGAAGATGAAGTTTGAGATTTTCATAATAAGTAAATGACCTACATTATAAAACAGGTATGGCACCTTTTTAGCAGGCCATTATTATTTCCATTTTGGGTTATAACTAATGAGTATAATAGCAAATGTAATGTTAACGCTAATTTGTATTCAGTCCTATTTAGTGATAATGTGGTTCTTCATAATGGGAAACAACTGCAGGCCCGTGCACAGGAGCTACTACTTTATGTCCAATTGGTTCACGATGTACAACAGCATTGAAACCATTGTGATCATCAGCGGTGTATTCAACTGTACGTTTGAAACCATCAGCATCAATCAAACTGTAAGATCCATGAACTTTATCGTGGTCACGAGATTCTGATTGACTTTTGATGTCTCCGGTATGTTCATCATGTACTCCATATGAGAAATCATATTTTGGTGGAGCTTCGTATTCTACATGCTTAACATGAACAGGTTCAACATGTTTAATAACAGCATGAACTGGTTCGTGATGATAAACTGGTTCATGATGATATTCAATTGGGACAGCTGAAGCTAATGTTGTTAAAGCTAGAATAGCTAAATACTGAAAATAATAAAATGAAAAATGCAATTAACTGCATATAAATAATTTGTGAAATAAGTTCAATCAAGTATGAATATAATACTTTTAATTTTTGGTATAAGAAATTCTAGATACCATGTAATTATAAGTATTCTTATAAGTATTCCTAAGCACTATTTGAATTTTTGAGAATTAGAGTTATAGGTTATTCCATAGTTTAATATAAAAATTCAGATTTTAGACTTTTGGAGAATGAAATTTCTTTTAAGATTTTTTTTACGATTGTATTTTAATCATTGTATATCTTCGGCCGTTATAGTATAGTGGTATTTTGGGTTCGATTCCCACCTCGGACCGGAATTTGTGGTAATTTTTAAATTTGTTCACTTGAGTTAAGTGTTTTTGCTGTTTTTTTCGGATTGGATTGAAAACAACTTGGCTTAGACCAACTTGCAAGCCTTAAAAGCTTAAAAGCAGTGATTTCTATTCACTGTGTTTTGGTTTAACTTGAAGATCTTTAAAGCTTTGAAAAAATTTTATTTGATATTTTTAACATTCTTTAGAACCAAAGTGTGAATCACTAATAAAAATTAGAATATCTATTAAAATTTTTAAAAATATTCAAATAATTTCTATATTTCAATTATATAAAAATTATTTCTTTTAATTTTTCATTTTTTTTAATTTAATTTTAATTTAATTATTCTATAATTATATGACTCTACTATAAACCGGTTGCTGTTAGAATTAGAAAATTTTACTTTTTCTTACTTTTAATGCCATTTGTGATAAAATTAATTTTAGAATTTAAAGAAAAAAATTAAAATATTATTATTATTAAACTAAATGTTGTTTATTTGATTATACCAAAAATTAAACTATAATCAGCGATGCAGTTTTGATTACTTTTATACTCAGCTGTATTTTTTTCTGAATAAAACAAATTTTTTATATATTTTTTTGTTGCATTTTATGTTTAACTTAAAACATATAATTTTTTTTCTTGTATTTTTCTTTTTAAGCTTCAATCACCCCCAAAAAAAAAAAATTGTTTTTGTTTTTTTTTTTTTTTCTTCAGTTAACAAAATCTTGAATAATTTTGTATTTTTTTTTTTTTTTGTTTTATGACTTTCAGTTTTCTTTCTTGTGCATTTTAATAGAAAGGTAAGGTTGGGTTAAATACTACAATTTTCAGAGTGTTTTGAAAAAAAAAAATATATATATATAAATGTATTTATAAATTTTTTTTTTTTTGAAATACAATATATAAAACAAAAAACATTAAAATCGTGGGTCTATTATCTTATTTGGGAGATCATTGAAACTTCAATAATTTTTTTTTTTTTATTAAATAGAAAGATCAAGTTCGAAAAATAATCAATTGGTGTCAATTAATTAAAATATTTTTTTTTAATTTTATTTTGAAATCAATAAAAAATAATTTTTAAATATTGTAATTCTTTTATATATAAAAATTAAGTTGACATTTTATTTGAACCCCATTAGAAAAAAAAAAAAATAATAACAATACATAAATTCCATAACATTAAAATATATGCAATGTTATTTAATTATGTAATATCTGCGCAAATCTTTAATAATTTTACTATCATTATTGTTGTAAAAATATTAATAGTGTTAAATAGTTAATAATATTTTTTTTTTAAATAATTAAATAACTGAGCGCCCTAATAAGGAAACTATTAAAACTATATTTTTTTTTTTAATTATTATGCAAGATATTTTATTATTTAAAGTTTATAAATATTGGGTGTAATTTTTATAATATAATGCTAAAGAAATGTGTTTTTTTTACAACGTTTTTTGTAAAATTAACCTTGTCTGAAACTTATATTAGATAATTATAAGAAATTAGTAACGAAAAATTATATAATGTAATATTGATGAAATGTAAATGAAAATTTTTAATTATAAAATTTCTATTAAAATTTTCAATTAGTATTAAAACAATAATAGTAATTAGTATATATAAAACTATCGGTTACTGGAAAATAAAGCTCCAAACATTGTTTCGCTCTAGGCTAGTCTTTATTAATAAGAGTTATGGTCTTGAGTTCATAGAAAAATCGAATGGAAAATACATTTAAGGATTTATAATTTTCTGGGCAGCTTTTCCAATTTCCTAAAAACCTTCATCGGGCTATTACGAACATTTAAAAAAAAAAATAGCCTAGTCAGTCCATCCGTTCTTAAGTTATGCGCTTAGAAACGAACAGCATTTAATTTTTATTTATATAGATTATAAAAATTAGTAACGAAAAAATATATAATGAAGTAGGTATAGCAGTATAGGATTAATGCATATTGATGAAATGTAAATTAATATTTCAAATAATTATAATAATAAATTTAATTAGTATAGAAAACTATAGGTTACTCGAGAATTAATCTCAAAATTTTTCTAATTATTTCTATAATGAAGTTTTAATTCAGTGTTTTGTATATTAGAAAAATTTATTTGTATTTGAATTGGTTCTGGTAATTAGGTTGAAACTAGGTTGTAATGTGGAAGGGACACAAATCGCTTAAAATAATTATTTTCTGTAAAAAAAAAGACAATATCGAAAAATTTTGAATTGCAAATTAATACACTTAGTGTGGAATAAATATCAAAACTGCATAATGCATATGGGAATTTTATTTTCTTAATATTATGAGATAAAAACAAAAAATTGTTTTTTCTGAAAAACATCTCGGCTTCCCAATGTATTTTTTTTTGTAAAAATATACGCTTATAAACAATTACAAGAAAATTTTTATTTTCATTATTATTATTATTATTTTTTTTGTAATGCATTTTTGTTACTTTAAGTAAAACCAGTTTCGTTTGATACACATAAATTGAAGATAATAGAGCTCGATGTTTGTTAAAAAAATTAGTAATGTTTTTTTGTTTTTCTCTCTTTTATAATAACGATATAATATCCATTTATAATGATCTCTTTACCTATATTTTAAATATTTCATATAATAATTTCTTCAATATGCGCTTCAAACTGTTTATATGTGCATTAAGTTGCATAACTTAATTTTATTTATTTTTGACTTTTTTTTTTTTGCTTATAAAAATTACATTATTAGGTATATTGAGTAGATGTTATTCTGTGTACATATATTATATTATTATTATATAGTACAAGCTAACTATAAAATTATTTAAAATCATTACAAATTTTATAATTTTCATTTTATTTAATATAATGATTGAAATTGGTGAACCTTTAAAGCTTCCTTAAAATTTTACGATTGACATATTAAAAAAAAACAATTTACTATAAAACTTTAATGTTGGAAATAGATTTATGAATATATACATAAATTTCAGTGGGTTTTAATTGCATATGTAATAATCACATTCTGGTATTTAAGTGATTATATATTTAATTTAGTTATAAAGTTTGATTTGAAGTAAATAACAATAATAATATGTCAAAGATCATACAGTTCTACACAATTTAAATAAAAAAAAAGACAAAAGTTCACTCGATCAATATCCATGGTAGTAAAGTTATGTACGTCCATAATCTGAGGAAGATCACTAACTTATTTTTTGGCCTGTTTTTGATATATATTAATTATATAGATTCCATTATTTAAAAAATAAATCTCTTGGTTGAAAGTTTTATTTTAAAAAAACTACAATCTAGTGTCTAGCCCTATAAATGGCAGATTTTAAGTCGCATTATTCCCATTTAATTGAAAATGAATAAAAAAATATTAAATGCCGGTAAAAATATTTTATATTGTTTAAAAACCTAAAAATCAAGTACTTAAATGTTGATGAATATAATAAGTAGATAATAACACTTTATTTAAAAAGATTTTAATCCAAAAAATTTGTTGACCTTGTTGCGTCATTATTATGTTTAAGAATTTGTATGCCTTCAGGCTATATATAAAAAAAACAACATACAAAGAAATATATTATTTAAAATTTTTATTAAATAAGAGTTTATAAGGAAAAAATAAATTTTTGCTATCTTGGATTGACTGAAAGTTAAATGTATTCAAAGACGGGCAGGGAAATGTATTCAAAGACGGGCAGGGAAATGTATTCAAAGACGGGCAGGGAAGTAAAATAATATTTGCATGCATTATTGTTATACTTGGGAGAAAAAATATATTACGTAGGATTGAAGTTGGGAGATTCAAAATTTAGATTTTTTATTGCCACTTGGCCAAAAAATGTGCTGAGGCTTAATTTTGCATTACGACTTAATTTGGTTGTATAGGCCAATGCCATATTATTCAAATTATATAAAAAACATTCAAACAATAATCATATAGTATATCAAATCCTGCGAGATTTTTTATTAAAAATAAAATAAATTAAAAATTAGTTGAAAACTATTAATTGTAGGAAGACGACTTTATAAGGCAAGCTCTGTCAAAGTGGCGTAAACAGTTTTGCCTTTAAAAATTTGTTAAACTTAAACCTCCTTAAAAGAATTAAATTAGTTTAAAAATATATAATACAAAAGAAAATTTTTACGAGGTTTATTGAAAATAAAATAATATTCAATGAAATAACGTCTGCGAAATTGAAATTAAAAATTAAAAGATATTTTTCCAGAAATTTTTTTTTTTTATTAAAAATGTTAATGTTTTTTTATCAGATATATTTTTATCTGATTCATTATTATTATAAAGTCTTTTGCATACTGCTAGTAGTTCAATAGGTTACGTTTTGAAATAAAAAATTATATTCTGTTATTATTATCTTATTTATTTTTATGGGAAAGAAAATTTTAAATTGTATTTAACTAGAAACAGAAAAAAGATGCTATACATTTTTGATGGTAAAAAACTATATGTATATAGATAAATATTTGCATATATATTTATTATAGGACTTACTATAACAGAGTTGATGTGATAAATGATGATAGAAATTTTGCCTTCAAAACATAGATTAAAATTAAATTAAAATTATTACAATAAAATTTACAAAGTCCGTAATAAATTTTAAGAAAAATATCATTGAAGAAAATTTATTGATGAAATGAAAATTTTTATTAATATTCAGATTGATGTTGAGATATATAGCGCTAATGAATTATTATTATAATTTATGTAATAAAACAAAGTAGATAAATTAAATAAATACAAAATAAATAAAATTTAAATGTAAACAATTTTATTTTTTAAACTACTATATTAATGATAGACGAATATTTATTTTGATGGTAAATAAATAATAATTTCAATATAAAATAAGAATCCAGTATTAAGATTTAACGTTTAACTTTATTAACGCATTTGTTTAAATTATTATTTATCATTGATCTTCACGTTTCACGTAATATTTCCTGTAATTCAATCTTCTACCACATATTTTAATGTGCTTTCCTAAAATAATTTTTTTTTTTCATATGATTTGTTCTGTAACCTCAAATGTATGGTGGAATATACGATATGTCATTTAACATTCCAATGTCAAAGTAACACTTGAGTTACATTTCTCATTCAATAATTTTTTTTATTTTGTATATTTGCTTCCAAAGATTTTTTGATTCTGATGATGTCAACCATGGATCCGCAATTTGCTTCATTTGACTATCTGGTAATGGGGAAGATTCACTTTTCTACAAGTTTTTACCGCAATACAATTTAAGTTTAATGATAAATTTTTATTAATTATAATTTTAAAGTTAATTATTAAATTAATTTTTTTATTAAGATAACTATCATAATCTAATAAATTATTGTCCAAAATTATTTGAATTAACTAAATATATTATTATGTAAGTTTATTACTGTGAGTCATAGATTAAACACAGGACTTAAACGCTAAAAGAGGATTGCTTTATAAACTATTTTCAAACCGGAATAGAATTAAAGAGGTTTAAGTTTGTTGAAAGAAATTCAAAAGATTAATAAAAATAAAAATAAATTAATTTTCAGATTTTTTTATATCAAGAAAAAAAGAATGTGATTTAGACTTAATAACATTTAAGATGTAATTATGGCAATATGAATTATTATGAAATTGAATTATGGAATTTTAATGATAAAATAATATTTTAATATTACAAATATGAATTGTGGTATTGCAGTTTACCCATTTTGTTATAAATTTTTCAGTAAAATATTGGTAGCTGGTTTTTTTTTTTTTATTATTAAAAAGGTATATCAAATGTCCTAGCTTCCAGTTTTAATTTTTACTGTTTTTGAAATGTCTGTAACTTGAGTATTCGAAAGTGAAAGTACTTGAGTAAAATTCCCCCACAGCTAATTATGCAATAATGCACAATTGCAATTCATTTTTTTTTCTTAAAAATAAATCAGTGAAGTATAATAATATAAATTAGGTTAACCTTGCTTCAAATAAATTCATTGTGTAATTAAACTTTTAATACGTAACACAATTAGGATTATTAAAGTTTTTTAAGGCATAAAAAAAAAATAATGCTTCAGGTAATTTTTGATTATAAATGACTTAATAAAAAGAAATTGTTAAAAAAAAATATATATACCTACGCAAAAGATTAGGAATGTAATTAAAATAATAATTATAATTATTTATTTATAATAATAAAGAAAACCTTAGGAATTTATTTAATTCATATAAGCATTAAATTTTATTTTTAGATTTATCTTCTATTTTTATCTGCAACAATTTCAATGGCTGCTTCACCTAATTATTTATTTGGTTATTCTGTTCGTGATGCGTCCACAGGTGACATAAAACATCAACAAGAGAGTCGATTTGGTAGTAGAGTTCAGGGTACTTATTCTTTAATAGAACCTGATGGACAAAAAAGAACTGTGCATTATCATGCAGATGATATAAATGGTTTTAATGCAGTAGTTCATCGAGGTGATCGTTCTGGAATTCATATTAACCATCCACCGACAATATCACATAATTCACCTTTGATTGTTGGCCATAAGTTACCAAAAAGTTTTATTCCATTTTCCCATCAAACCTCTTACAGAATTGAGTATGCTAATGTACCTGTAAATGCATTAGTTAAAGGACATTCACCATATAGTACAGTTTTATTGGGTTCAAAAATTTATCACTAGATTTTAAGTTTGGCAATTCTAAAATTCAAATTGTTGTCGAAAATTGTGAATCTAAATTCTTTTACATTTTAACACATAATGTAGTATCCATGCATGATGACAAATTGATTGTGTACGTATGATGATAAAATTATCAATATACTTTTCGTACAAAAGTGAATTTATCTTTATGTTTAATTTTAAGTTTCGTATATATATTTATGTTTTATGTGTGCTTCTTGTCTAATATTAATGTACAGCATACTTATTCTATAAGTTTGTATGTTTATTATGTTAATAAAATTTTACCTTATTTATATAAAAATGATTCTTTAAAATACCAGTTAATTTAAAGGTTTCTTAAAGTTTACCATATTTGTTCATAAGATTTTATTTTTTAGGTAGTTTATGAATAAGAACATTTTGTTACTGGACTTCAGAACATATTGTCTGTAATTCAATTAAATTCTGCTCTTATGCTAATATGGATTGGATTTTTTAAGGTAATTGGCGGTAACACCTACTTTGAAATTCTAGTGATTGGATATTTTAAGTCTTGTCTGGTTATCAACATTATTGTCTTCTCTCCTTTCTGTATTGCTCCTGGTATAACAATATATATTTTATGTTGATACATACAGGTAGTGTACATGCTGCAAAGTACATAAATAAAAAGTTTATTATTATGATTGTTTTTTTCTTCTTAATGCTTTATTTGCATTAACTGATCTTATTAAAATTTAATTAATATTTTTTTTTTATCGCAACTTATTATTAACGATTTATTTTGGAATTTATTTCAATGACCTTCACCTTTCTTTTTTTATTTAAGTAATCGATATTTATTTAAAAAAAAAAAATTTTCGTAATTTAATATTTTTATGGCACATTTATAATAACGTTTTTTTTTTCGAATTGATGTTGTTAAAAATTGTAGATTCATCAAATTAGATACATAATTAAAGAGGTTGTTATAATATGTTAAGTTTTAAATGAAATCTTTAAGTTTTATAAAATGCAAGTATAGAAGGTTGGGATCAAAAATTTAACAGTGTTTGTCAATCATATTTACATAAAATGATGGATTAAAATGAATTGAATTATATGATCACGTTGCATGTATACCTACTTCATTTGGATTTAAAGGAACATTAATGCTTCAGATCAGTTTTTTTTCTTAAATAAAACAATCTTTAGTAGTTTTCACTGTATACAAATACATCATCATTGAACACAAATTTGTTTTTGAATTTCAAAATTTAAATATTTTATCTAAACTTATACAAATGCAAAATTAGGACATGGTTCAAATTTTAAATTATGTTTCTTTAAGTTTTTTCATTTTTATCTTACTGACTATAGATAATAAATATCACAAAAAAAACCTATTAACTAGATATACCTATTGTAAGCATGCATATCTTCTATTCTACACTACATCATTGCTGTTGTATTTATTTTGACAAAATAGTTTCAGACTCTATACTTTATTATTATAATGATTCTATTTTGAAAATTAAATATTATAGCGATGACATTTTAAACCACGAACCTATAGAACACGTTGAAATTTCTTATATATACGAAACTATTTTGCTTCTTTATGTTTTATGTACACTATGTATTTTTTAATTTTTATATGTAACACTATTACCTTGCCACAATAAATAATCATTATCCATATTTTTATTTATGTCATATTCAATATTTGTTTTTTATTTGATGGACTAAGTTTTTCGGTTTTAGAATTATACATAAATTTTAATTAAAAAAAAAAAAAATTATGAGATGGTAATTATCAACATAACTAAATTTATGTAATGTTATTTATTATTTTTAAAAATAATAAAATTCTGCTGGTAATTCATAAAGTGTGTGTGAATAGAAATTACTTCCGCAAAAATTTAATCAATTATCTATTAGATATATAAATTGGGTACTATACATACAGATGTTTATTTATATTAAGAGGGAAGGCAGACTTCTTTAACAAATTTTATCATATTGAATGAATTATGATGTCTAGGCTACTTGAAAATTTTATATTATGTATTAATAAGATTTTTTCTAACAAGGAAAGAAGAAAATTTGAAACAAGGGAATCCATTTATCAGATGGAAATTAGTTTTTACCAGCAAATTACAATGGCTGAAAAATTCAGTCTATCTGTTTTTTGAAAGGTTGTGTGAAAAATTGTGTAAAATGTATTTTTTTTAACAGAATTTTTTAAACATTCATGCATAATATAGCTTAGGCTGACTCAATATTTCAGATAGTGTTACTTGTCGGATACTGAATAAATTATATACCTAAGATTAACTGACAAAAATATTGATTCCAACAAATGTGCTTGAGGCGTAGGAAGAAAAGTAATAAAAATTAGACAGTATAATTTCCATTTTAAATTTCAATATCTTTAGCATCAAAAATTATAAATAACTCTATCAAACAATTTTTGCAACTATCCTTTAATTTTTTTCCCTATTTTATCAGAACCCCATTTCATATGTATAAACTAGAAAGTTTTTTACATTTATTTTCACCTAATTTTTTTTTATTCACATAAAACAAATACTACTAAACATTAAAATGTTATAAATATGTTATAAAAGAATAGGGTTCTGATCTCAATTTTATTTAACTTGTTTTTATTAGAATTTTTTGCCTAGAATGATTACTCTACTAATTTTACTTAATTTATTCTTCTGCTTAAAAATGTAGTAAAGCTCGAAGATAATGAAATGAAATTTTAATTTATGTTTTTATAAATAATATGTAGTTTGCAAAACAAAAATTTATCAGACAATAACAATACATTCAATTTTATAAAAATAACTACAAAAATAAATATAATTAATAAAATATTTTGAGTAGCTGGAAGGTTTAATTTTGAAGAAAAAAAAAACAAAACTTAAAAATATAAATATATTTGGATATTGTTATTAATTTTTTTTTTTTTTCTTCAACTTCTAATCAAAAAAAAAATTTTTATTTTCCGTGTATAAAAAACTTTATACCCATAAAGTATTAAATAAATTTTTATTTCTTTTACAATAGAAGGTCATATCGCCGCATAGTGTAAATGTCCATTAAAGTATAAAAAGAGTGGTTTGTTTCATTATTTGTTACAGTATTGATTATTTCGATTATCATAACGGTTCTAATATCGTGTTCAATAAATAATATTTAAAAAAAAAAAAGAAACTTATAAAAATTATTATGGCTTATAAAGTAAGGATAATAACAAAAAAGGATAATAAATAATAATTAATATCAATTTATATTAAAAATATATTTTAATAATATTTTATTTTCGAGATATCGATTTAAAATGTTCAATTCAATTTATTTTGGAATAATAAGGAAGTTTAATTTCGATTGGATTGTGTTAAGGAGCTTAGTATTATAATTTTGAATAAATCAAGGATTAAAAATTTTAAATTTTTTAAACACCATGTATTTTATTAAATTTTTTCTTAATTTTAAATTCGATAAACATATCGAATTTTGGACACCTTTTTTTCTTTTATTTCTAATATTTGAGCGTTATTTTCAACATAATTAAAATTCAATGTGTTTCCTTAACACACTATTGTTTTTTGATTAATTTTTTTTTTTCATTAAACCGAACCAGAGATTTTGAATCAAATTGATAAATAAATTGGATTTGGTTCTTTTTTTGCTAATATTTGAACATAATATACTCAATTCAAATTCAGTTTGTTGTCTTAACACACTATCTTATTTAACATAAATTTGTTTTCTATACTAGACTATGATAAGAATGAAAAATTAATGAAATTATTAAAAATAAAAATCTAAATATATTTTTAATTTTCTTCGGACAAAATTATGAACATGATAGTTTCTGGCTTAAATTTTGAAAATAAAAAATATTACAGAAGCTAGAAAATTTTTTTTCAAATTATTGGCAAATATAAAAAATAGTTTTTTCTATATATCGAGTTAAGAATTTAACATTTGACATAAATTGGTCCAAATCGTTGACATTAAGGAAAGATACACTGCGTTGTCGTTATGTTTCATTTAATTAAAACTCATATTCAAAATGTGTTAAATATTAAGTCCTCAATAATTGCAGTGATGAGTTGTAAGACTCAATAAAACGAAACACAATTATTCCAATTTTCAAGTATTTAAAAAAATATCTTTTAATCATTAGCATCGTGTAATATGTCTTTTTTTCTATCAACTATAATTAATTACTTTAATCTATTCTGCAAACAGCGTCTTGCTTAAAATAAAAAATAATATTATATAATTTTCTTATTTTGATATATATGTAACAACTGCAAAAAACAAAAAAGAAATGAATAATAAAATTATTAAAAAAAAAATTATAATGTTTCCATTTCATCATTACATCATCAGATCAAATGTCAATTGAGAAATTTTTAATTGAATTTTCAATTTAAATTTCAATCTCGGTTTAGAAGAAAAACTTTTTTTTTTACTACACGTAAAAATTATTAATTTTTTTGTGAAAACGATGTTGGTAACAAAAAAATTGTGAAGTAACGAAAATATTTCTTAAATAATAAATAACACAAACGTGGATTTAAGCCCTAATTTAGTCCAACTATTATTACAAAATTAATTAATTTAAGAATTCAATTGAATTTAATAATTTTTTTTTTTTTAAATAAAATTGTATTATTTCAGTTTTTTGCCCTTATTGCTTTAGCAACTGTTTGCCAGGCCGGTTTATTGCCATCTTATCATCATGAACCAGTTTATCATCACGAACCAGTCCATCATGTTCCTGTTCATGTAAAACATGTTGAATATGAAGCTCCACCAAAATATGATTTCTCATATGGAGTACATGATGGACACACTGGCGACATTAAGAGTCAATCTGAATCACGCGTTGACGACAAAGTACATGGCTCTTATAGCTTAATTGATGCTGATGGTTTTAAACGTACAGTTGAATATACCGCCGATGATCATAATGGTTTCAATGCTGTTGTTCATCGTGAACCACTTCATCATCATGCACCAATTCATAAAGTAATACATGAACCAGTACATCAAATTGTTCATCACGAACCACACTATGTACATGGAGCATACCATCATTAAGTTCATCAGCAAAAGAAAAAGAAAAAACATTTACATAAATTATTTTTGTTTATTTTTTTAATTAAACAAATTTATTTTCGTCATTAGAAAATAATTATGTTAAAATTAAAGAAAAACATAATTTGAAAAAACAAATCTGCGAAAAGTTTTAATAGGACTTGTATATTTATATAAAAAAAATATTTCTTTATTATTGTATTATTATTTTGTAGTTTATATTTTGTAAATATGATCTTTATTTATAATATTATTAAAAATGAAAAGCTAAAATAATTTTACAAAAAAAAATTTATATATATAATTAAAATTTAATTAGCCAAAGGCACATTTGATTATGTAATGAAAATAATAAAAAAAAGTATTAAATTATTATTTTAAAATTGAAATTCACAAATTGTATTTTTTAATTTCTTTCTTCCATAGAAATTTTCTTCATATGAATATTTGGGAAATAGATTTAAAAATTTAAACTAATATTTTAATTTTTTTTTCTATTTTAATCAACGTATTATCCTAATTACATTATTTATTTTTAGTGTTTTATTTTCATAAATTATTAAAATAATGCTAAAGCTTATATTAAAAGTAACAAAGAAGGAGTTTCTGTTCCACTTTTCAAAACACTAGAAACTAGCCGACAGTTTCTAATTTTAATTTTTTTATGTAATTGTATTTTGATCCAGAAAGTTTAACCAAAAAATTTAACATGAAACATTTTTTTCACACCATCACAGTTCACTTATCAAACAAATTAAAATAGCGATAAAAAGTTAAATTTGGAAGTTTTCGAATTCTGTTATACAGATTTTTATTTTAATTTTAGTTTTGTAAAAACCGTCCTCAAATTCGGAGACAATTTTATCGATTTAATTACTCCAAAAATAATTGGCATATCTAGATGGTTTTCTATCTTTAGCTTCGAATACTTTTAGAATCAATAAAGCTATTGTCCATCATATCTATACATAACCCAGTAAGTCCGAAACCTATTATCGTATTAAGTATGTATCGGAATTTTCAGAGGGATAACTGTCAAATAAATGGGTATAATTTACTTCTTTACAACACCTAACATCATCATTATTTGTATATCATTAAGCTAATTTACGACCTCTTTCAACACTAACACTGGGTATTATTTAATATTACAGCTATCATATCCCTATTATATCAAGCTCAAATCATCGTGGCCTATATTTTTTTAAGTTCGCAGAAGACGAAATGCAATAACTCATCGGTCGATTTTGGATAAGTTATATCCATTTTAACTCATCCGAAAATTGGCCTCAATGCTTATTTGTGACAAACACTACGGTATTTCCTCTTTGGCCCTATTTTTTATAAAAGGATAAATCACAAATAAGCATTGACGTGGATAAGTTATGTCATTCCAAAGGATATAACTCATCGGCCAATTTTCGGATGTGTTAAAATGGATATAACTTATCCAAAATCGACCGATGAGTTAAGTACCGATGACTTATTGCGCGGACCCTTCGCAGAATAATTCCCAATGTGGTACACTATAAAATTATAATATTCATCAGCTTGCTTTTATATTATTCCGAAGTTAGATAATTCAAAAAATTAGTAAATGCATATGTAATTTAGTCAAATCAATTAAATTAATTATTTTCTGGCAAAAGTTTTTCTTAGTAAACCAATTTATAAATACATATGTATGGAAATTTTTCAAAATATGTACTTAAAAAGTTAAGGATGTTATATGAGATTATATTAAAGATAAAATATGGTTTAAGTTTAAGCATAGAAATAAATTAATTACAGCTTTCAACAACTTTTGGTGCAGAGTTTTTGATTGTTCAAAAAGTGTTTTTTTCTTTTGCTCTTTCCTACTATATTTTTTTATTATTAATTTACAAATTAATTGTTTAAATTTGGATCGATGGGAAAGCTAAAAATTATTATTTTTAATGCTGCTGTCCCAAAACCTTTAAAATAAAAGTCTTATCTACATTTTGAATTGATAAAATTTTATTTTCCTAATTTTACGAATAAATTACTGTATATTATTTATTATCTAAGTTGAATTAATTATTAGTGCAGATAAGAATAATGAGGATCAGCATGAATTACTTTATGAACGGGTATTGGAGCTGGTGCCAAAATTTTATGACCAATTGGTTCACGGTGTACCACAGCATTGAAACCATTATGTGGATCAGCTGTGTACTTGACAGTACGCTTAAAACCATCAGGATCAATTAAACTGTATGATCCTTGAACATGATGACCATCACTGTGTTCTGATGCGCTCTTAATGTCTCCCGTATGACCGTCGTGTACACCATATGAGAAATCATATTTTGCTGGTGCCTCATATTCTACATGTTTTAAATGTGCAGGTTCATGATGTACCAGTGCTAGATGTTCATGTGGATAACCAGCATAAGATAATGCTATTATAGTTAGAAAAACTGTAACCTGGAAATAAATGAAAAACAAAAAAAAAATTAGTATATGTTTAGATCGAGAAAAATTAGAGACTTTCACAAAAAAATTGTAAATAACATAAAACTATTTGAAATAACACAACTATTTCCGTCTTTACAGCCATTAGTATGACTGTGAGATCGTTACACATGAATGTAATTGTATTTGTAGGACTGAAAATCAATAATTTGATTTTTTTTTCTACAAAACTGTGTAAAACTTTAAGAAAATGTAAAAGAAGATTTTTGCATTTTTGGAATATTAAGTAATCTACATTGGAAAGTAGTATCATATGCGTTCTAAATTCACTCCATTGTCGTCTGCCTTTTTGGGCTGATTCAGAAATTTAGCTCCATTTAGACCATAATGTAGGCTAATAGCCAATTTAAAATCTAAATCACTGCAAGATATTTTATATGTTTATGTTAATTAGTACATTTATATTCCTTTCGTTTATTGTATTTTTTTATTGTATTTTTCGAAATAAATAGTCCATGTTCTACAACGTATAGTCCATGTTCCACAAATCTATAAGAAAACTCGCCTAATTTCAAATTTAAATTAATATATATATTACATTTAAATTAGTATAATCAAAATTCGAAGTTAAAAAAAAGCAAAATAACTATTGAATTCTTACTTTGGTAATCATTTTTTAATTATTTATTTATTTTTATTATAATGTTTATTTGAGATGACCGTAATGGTAACTGATTTAAATTTCAAATGATGCTGACTTTTATATGTTCCTATTTTTTTTTTCCTATTTTTCTTTATAAATTTTATTTTTATTTTTTAACATTTTTTTTTTCTTCTATATTTATATATTTGTTTAATTCGTCGAATCGGTATGTGGCCTTCTTTAATGAACTTTTTTTTCTTACTTCAATATGTACAACCAAAACGATAGTTTGCTATGAAAAAAAAAAAAAAATAAATTTATTTAAATATAATTAAATTTATTTTAATGGAATTTCCTAAAAAATAAAAATGTACCTTTTTGTGCATTAAACATTTTTTTTTTTATGTTTTGTGCATTTTTTTTTAATGGTTCAAACAACAAAACATTTTTTTAGTTTTTTTTTTTTAAACATATAATAAAAAAATTTTCCAATTGAAAGCTCTGAAAACAACTAGTTATTTTTTTTTTTATTTGTACACAACAGATTTTATATTCCAAAGATGAAATAAAATTTTTCTTAAAATTTATTTCTCATTATTATTGTTTTTTTTTTGTTAAGAAAAATAAAAAGTATTCTGTGACTTGTAGCAAAAAGGTTGCCACTATATTGCGGAAAAAAAAATAAAAACCACAATGTATAATATAATTGAGAGTCGAGAGTCGAGATACATTTTACAAATAAAAGTAAGGTCTCTCGTTTTATCCAAAAAAATTTTTCTTATAGATAGTTCCTGTTTCTTTGGTTTGTAAATATTTGTTCTTTTTGACGTAAATATTATTATGATTTGAAAATTGATTATAATTTATAATAAACGAGCTTATAGAAAGCTTATAGAAAAATAATCTATGACAATATGTAGCTCCCAGATTTGCCTCTTATGCTTACCTCGTTATTGTTCTGTGGATTAGTGTATAATAACTAAAATTTTACTCCTTATTATTTTGGCATAACTATTTTTTCAGTAAAAGTATGAAAATGTCTCGAATAACTTAAACTTTTTAATATCGATTACTTCGGATTTAAGCGAATCCTTAAAAGGAAAAAATGTGAAATTAAAGCTCCTTGCAATTTCAAAAAAGTCAAATTTATGATCTGATTTTAAAGACCTAGGAGTAAGACATTGGGAATGTATAAATATCTCGAACAATGAAACTTAAAATTATCTATTATACTGTACTTACTGGCAGAAATGAAGAAATGAAGAATTATACTGTACTTACTGGCAGAATAAAAAAAGATTAAAATGTTCTTCATTATTTTTTATTTCATTTTGCAAAAGATTTTTTTTCAATAAATTTGTGCACACATTACGAAACTTTTTAAATATAAATGTAGGTCATACATTTAAAACTAAATAAATTCTTCTCTTATAATAGTTCTGTGTATAGGGTTTTTATTTTTTATGATCATAATGGGTGATGGACTTGAATGCATTTGAAACATCTATTGAAACCGCTTTTTAAGTGCAGCAGCTAATATTTGATAATGGTAAATTGTGGATATGTAATGCAATGAAAAACTTAAGGTTATTGATTGAATTGCATTCAATAGTGATTAAAGACTTGGGTAATTATAGTTTTCCTTTGTGAAACAAGTTAATAATATAATAAGGCAATTAAAATATAGATAATAATGTAACATTTATTTATTTACGAGATATTCAATGATCTTTTACGAGGGCCAAACATAAATTATTATTTTTTAATTCTTTAACCAATTTTTTATAAATATGTTTTAATAGAAAAATAGAATTGCGGTGATCATTAACTTGAAATATTAATATTATATAGAGAAATAGAATAATTTTTAAAAAGTTATTTAATAATTTTTTTATTCTTTTTGAATAAAAAATCCAGTTGGAATTATTTAAAGAAATGAATTTTTTAAACTTGATATAATATTTTTTAAAATAATGTTTATTATCTTATTACGTTATTGAAATATGCTATTTTTATATGGTTTTCTTTAGTTCAGAAACTTAGTTATTTTATTTATCCTTTAATTCAAATATTACATGTGATATTTGACCCACTTTTATGGAACTGATTTTGCTGAGATTTTCGGCAACAATTAAATATCCGCTCAAACAAGTTTAATTAATGAACATTGAAATTAATGAAATTCATTGAAAATATAATATTAGTATAACAACGATTTTAAAATATAATCTGTTCAATGAACGATCAAAAGAAGAAAATAAAAATAAAAACTGATTGGATCCGTAAATATTGAGTATATTAAAAACATAAAAACCTTAAAAGCTTCTAATGCATTAAATTAGAAGTAGATTCAACACTTTCACAGTATATCAAAAAATTAAAATTTCCCGAATACAAAGAATAAGTCGACTTTCTCGAAGTTTGATTTTGATACATTATATGCTCCTAAGTAGTCGAGAACAGAAAACGAGTATGTGTATTAATCATTAAATCGAATCTAATCAACTTGAAAAGATATTGGTTCAAACTAGGCGGCAAAACTCTTTGCATCAATTCTCGACAATTTTTTTTCTACAATGGGTAAATGTGCAATTCTGTTGAAGTCATTGGTTTTATATAACAAATTTATATTTTTAAGTTCAATTTTAAGCAATAAAATTTTGGAATTTTTTTTTTTTTCTATTTTTTTTATTTATATTTTGCATTTCTATTTATCTAATCATAAATGAAGTGATGAATAATATGAATTTAAATTTTTTTTGGGAGGTTAAAAAGTTCAAAAATGTGGGGTATAAAAACTTGCAAAAATAAGATAAATTAAAATTAAAGAAAAAAAAAAAAAAATCATAAAGCTGACAAGGATGACGAATTAAAATAATTATTTCGCTATAAAAGTAATTAGATTCAATAAATTTATTCAGAGTTTAAATTACAATATTGTGACATTAACATCAATCGCTAATAATAAAAAAAATGACAGGCAAAGTAATATAAAATTGGGTTTTTAGCTTAAGTTTCAATGAAACCTTTTGAATAAAATTATTCTCCTCGATAAATAATGGTGGAAATTTTAAAATGCAATCGGTTCAATAGTAGTCCCAATTATCTGATCTGAGATTAAAAGAGGTTGGAAAATTCTTATTAACTTCTAATAATAAAAAAATTTTCTTTATTACAGATACTTTCCGCAAGCATTGCTTTTGCAACAATATCATTAGTTTTTGCTGGTGAACTTCAACACGATCCAATACATCAACATGAACATTACCATTTGAAGAATGTGGAATATGAAGCACCGCCGAAATATGATTTCTCTTATGCTGTACATGACGAGCATACTGGCGATATTAAAAGTCAATCAGAATCTCGAGATGACGATAAGGTTCATGGTTCGTACAGTTTAATCGATTCTGATGGCTTCAAGCGTACAGTTGAATACACCGCTGATGATCATAATGGTTTCAATGCTGTTGTTCATCGAGAACCAACAAACTATAAAGTCCTTATACCAGTCCACAAAGTTGAATCACATGATTTGCATTATCATCATTAAATAATTAATTTTTTTTAGAATTGTTATTTTTTATTTATTATATTTAAATTAAATTAAATTAATTATTAATATTAATATTTTGATACTTTCTTTATTTTATTTTCTTAAATGAAAATAAGTTTGTTATAGATGGTGTATAATCTAGATTTCTGAATGGGTTACTTTCTTTATATTGTCTGATAAACATTCAGAAGTAAACACAAAATACATAATATGCGATTTTCTATTAAAAAATGAAACTATTTTATACCCTTGAGGGTTTAAATTATCTGAGAAGTAAAACGAAAATAAAAAATAAGAGTAATTTGAGTTATATAATCATATTGCATGAATGTGTTTCACATTGCATAACGTTGTGACCAAAATTAAATTGATTGGAACAAAAAAAGAAGTTATTTGACTCCTTTTCGTCAGGCTTAAGACTTCAGAAACCAGTAAATTTCACACATCAGCTGGCATTTTAGTTAAATGAAAAGTTTTGCGGTTTATATTTATGCCCTTTTTCATTTTCTTTCCTTTATCTTTATTTTAATTTCATAATGATTTTAATTTTATGTTTTGCCGGTTTTCGATTGTTATAAAATATAAAAAGGACGTAATTTTTAAAAATTATTCAGTTAAATTTTTATTGTGATTCAAAGTACATTAAGGTTTTAAAAAATGATCTCCAAGGTAAAACTTTCTAGTGAATTTTTAGTTTAAATAAAGTTTGTTAAGTTTTTGAAATTTCTCTTGGTTTTACATTTGTAGTTTTCGTTAGATTCATCCCAAAATAATTTATTTTTACTTTGTCATTAACATTATCTATATTTTTAGAAGATATTCATTATTGTCGCCCTATTGATTGCAATCACGCTAGCATCTCCAATAGAATATCAAGTTCAAGATTATCAGGGACAAGATGATTCGCATGCGCCTGTCGAATACAAGTTCGGATATGGTATACATGATGATCACACCGGTGATATTAAAAGTCACGAAGAAAGCCGTAAAGACGATCACGTTGAAGGAAAGTATGAACTTGTAGAGCCAGATGGTCATAAACGTATTGTTCAGTACACTGTTCATGGTCATAGTGGATTCAATGCTGTTGTTCATCGGGAACCAACAAATTATCAAATTCCTGAGCCAAAGACTCACCATCAATCTGCTGAGGTTATCCAGAACAATCATATCGGTAATGCAGATTTTTCACAAATTAGTAATAATAATCATCAGTTTGTACCGATTCAAATTGAACATCAAGACAATGGATTTCAGCAAGGCTACAGTTCACCAGTGAATACATACCAGACGCAACATTCAATTCAACAGTCGGTGGGTCAACACGAAAACCATGTTACATTCCAATCGAATCAGGCCCAATATCAATATTAAGAATATAGTTACTAAATTTCGTGCTGTTTTAGTTAATTATGATTTTTATTCCTATATAGTGTCAAATCTTTTAAAATAAATATATTTGTTTTCTTTAAGAATTAAGTTTTTTTTTATAACATTTTACTAAATATACAATACATATATTAGAGACATGTAGTTATGTACTTCAACGTCAGAAGGACATTGCAAAAGTGGGATGAATTAAAATAAAAATATTTGTAAGCTAGAAAAACGCATTAATCAGAGCAGATTTAACTTAGTAAGTGTACTTCCAGAAAGTGCAAAATAACAGGTTCGATAAATAAGAACCTTCACCATTAAGCTCTGTTATTTTTTGGTAAAAGTTAGCTTTTTCTTTAATTTAATTCATGACATAAACCTAATATTATTTAATTTTAATTAAGACTTTTCACATCACTTGATTTGAAGTATGTATAGTTTATACAACATTATACAAACATAACCCAGTTATTCAATTCTCTGATCTTTCACCCACTAGATTAGCATAACAGCATGGTGTAGTTTTTTTTATTCCAATCGAAATGATCGTAAAAATTCCTTTCCTTAATTACTGAAGCATTTATTTTTTTATAATATTAATAGTTTTAAATAAAAATTATTTTATAATAATAAAAAACATGCATTAAATTTATGTAAAATAAATAATTACATCTACATGTAATAATACTATTATAGGTTTATTTTTTGTAAAATAATATATTATTGTATCTATGTTTGTACAAGTACATATAGACACAATATTTTATTTACTATTTCTTTCACAAAATAATGGAAAGTTGTAGGCTCATCTAGGAGGCATTAAATTAATTTAAAGGATTGTCATAATTATGGCGTAAAAAAAGTTAAATATTAATTTTTAGTAATAATTCTGACAGTATTTTCTAATTAATCAATGACATCAATTTTTGGCAGGATTGCGGCAAGTTTTCATTTTTATATAAACATATAGAATATAAATAGATGGATATTCACAAGAAATGCAACAAATTTTTAAATATTTTCAAAATTAAGTTTAATGGTAAACGGAATTAGTGTTGGACCTGAAAATTTTAATATCATTTATTCATTTATGTTCTTCCACTGATTTGAAATAAAAATATCTTATATTATTATGATTAAAAATTGAAAACCACCTTTTTAAAATTAGTGCAAGGAATTCCTTTGTGGGCGTCTTGATGTTTAATAATATGTTTTAATTTGAAATATTATTTTAATCATTTTATCCGATAAATTAAAAAATAATATAACATTTTCTTTAATTTCTCTATACAATTTGCCGTTAAAGGAGTTTACAGTTTTTGCAACGATTTGACAAATAATTTATAGCAAATCAAAAATTCAAAAAATTAGGAAAGTTAATTGCTGATCAGTGAAAGTACTTTAAATTATTATATATTTATACAAAAGAATGAAAAAGAATACTCATATAATAAAAGCAATAGTCGAATTTTATTTATGCTTTTCTTAGATTTTGTTTCCATCATTGGTTGGAGTTGAATATTTCAATAATACATCAAAAATCAAAACATAATGTTAATTAATATTTCAACATTTAATCATTAAAAATTTCCAATGTATTTTTTTCTAAAACGTATTCTCAAAGTTTTTAAAGTTTTTTGGACATTTACATATGTCTTACTAAGATTTATAATTGAATTTTGTAGCCAACTAACTTTGATCTCTTTAATGCTTTGGAAATAAGCACTAGAAATCTAAATTAACACAAAATTTTGTTTGTCTCATATCTCTATTTAACTTTAACAATATCTTTTTTTTGGTATAAAGGTATTATTTTGACATATGATTTTTTTTCTATTTCTTCAATTAAAAACATAAATATAGAAATCAAATTGAAGGAAATTTATTATTAATTTTAAATATATGCAAAAAGAATTATAATATAATACATATATTACAGTCGACATAACTTTTCAAAATTACGCCCGCCGCGCCAGTCATTCATTTGAATTAGGAATATCGTTTTACAATTTATTGTTTGTAGATTTTTCTATTATTTATATGAAAATAGAAAAAAAATAAAAATTATTTATTTTTCCTTTTAAAATAAGCGAAATCAGTAAAATTAAAAATGCATAAATTTTATTATTGAACATACAAATGTACAAATATACTATATATATAAATACAAACATATAACATAATTGAAGTTATGTAATTTTATTTAATGCAAGAAATGCATGTAAATAAAATAAAAAGAACTGGGTCAAAATTTATTTATTATTATTATAATTTTTATTTTATTTTTTTTCACTTTCTTAAAAATGTTGTAGGACTTGTATTTTAAAATTACATATATTTCGAAAGTTTTTTTTTTTTTAAATGAAAGAATTCAAGAAATTGAATATAATAATTGTAATTCACGCAATTAAAATTTTGTGATTTCAGCTTATTTTGTGCTCAAGACCAATATTGGAATTATTATTAATTTTTTTTTTTATTTTCGGTTCAAATTTTTCATACATAACTTTTGATTTTAGCTTCAGTATTTTATTCATTGTAAAATCCTATCAAGTGTATGAATTATTTTTCCCAATAGCACAGTTATGAAAATGATGCTCTTATGATGATAATTTTTATACGATGGGTTTTAGAATAAGTACAAAATTAAACAAAAAAAAAATAAGGAAATTAAAAAAATAAGCCCATATGAAGGGTTTCATAAGCCTATATTACAAAAAATAAAGTTATTACCTCATAAACGAAGTATCGTAACCTTTTTATTTGTTCCTCTAATTGACATCATCTGTTGATCTACACCTGCGGTCGGCAAACTGTATGACCCGTGAGTCACGGGGTGACCCAAAGCATCATTTCATGTTACCCGCTTCGAAATTGTGAAGTAGTTCCCAAATTAATTATATATTTTTTGCTTGCAACAATTTCAAATAAAAATTTTTTGTTTATAACAATTGCATATAAAATTAAAAGTTTTTCCAGCAATAGTTTTTTTGTAAGTCCTAGTTTGCTGGATAATAAATAAATTACCGGTTGATTTAACTATTTTTTTTACATTGCTTTCATATAAAATTTCGGCGCAGTGAAATAAGGCCGCGGGAAATAAGGCCGCGATAGGTTTTTTGTTGCGGTCTTATTTCATTTTGAAAAATGAAATAAGGCCGCGAAAAAATCCTCGCGGTCTTATTTCATTTTGAAAAATGAAATAAGACCGCATAAAATTCCTCGCGGCCTTATTTCGTTTTGAAAAATGAAATAAGACCGCGACAAAAAAAAAAATTAATCGGAGGGCTAATTTCATTTTGAAAAATGAAATAAGGCCGCGAGGATTTTTTCGCGGCCTTATTTCATTTTGAAAAACGAAATAAGGCCGCGTAATCTTGTGAGGTGAGCACACGGGGCAGGGGGCAGCAGGGCGGCGGGCGGGCGGTTGGTCAGTGGGATTTGCGGCTAGCGCCGCAAATCCCACTGACCAACCGCCCGCCCGCCGCCCTGCTGCCCCCTGCCCTGTGTGCTCACCTCACAAGATTACGCGGCCTTATTTCGTTTATAAAAATGAAATTAGCCCTCCGAATAATTGTTTTTTTTGTCGCGGCCTTATTTCATTTTTCAAAACGAAATAAGCCCGCGAGGAATTTTTTGCGGTCTTATTTCATTTTTCAAAATGAAATAAGACCGCGAGGATTTTTTCGCGGCCTTATTTCATTTTGAAAAACGAAATAAGGCCGCGAAAAAATCTTCGCGGCCTTATTTCATTTTTCAAAATGAAATAAGACCGCAACAAAAAAACGTCGCGGCCTTATTTCCATCCCCCAAAATTTCCACTGACCCCAGTGGCCGATCTACCTATACGCTAATGAAGCTGCAGCTTCAGGGCCCCGATGTAAAAGGGGACTCAAAACAAAAGTACATTTTAGAGTAAATAAAACAAACTTGGTCATAACATACGAATAATTACTAAAATTTACTAGAATATGTTAATAGGCCTGTTTTGGTTTCCGATACGATACTAAAGTGATGTGAAAGAAAGTTCCGATCTGAAAACAAAATCAATTATGGTTTCAGAGTTAACAAAATATGAAAGCTTTTTACAATTTTGTTTTCTCAAAAAAATAAATACAAAGAAAACAATTATTTTTTTTGTGAAAATAAATTATAATTTTTGGAAAGAATTATATAATTAAAATAATATTTAAAAAAAAATAGTTTTAATTTGTGAAAATAAATTATAATTTAGAAAAAAACAATTTAAAAGAAGCTAGCTACATATATTGGATATTTTTTTGATTACCTTCTTACTCACATATACCTACTTAGATTTCTAAAATGTTTCCAATTATTAGATTTAGATGATGAGTAGGACAATTCTATTAACTTATAGTTGGTAAAAAGATCTATCAGAGACAAACCAAATCCTTTTCATTTGAATTTTTGATTTGATTATTTTTCGACAATTTTTATACGATAAACGGAAACCATAATTGACTTTTTTTCAGAGAGCTTTAATTTTCTTTCATTTCCCGACAGGTGAAATCGAGTGTAAATTTTCAGAAAATGACTTAAGTATCACTCCACTTCGGAAACCAAAAAAACGACCCGTAAGTCTGTCTGTTACATGATGACACCACTATAATATTTTAAAATCTGTAATAATATATTTAAATTAAATACAATAAAGCATAATACTTTTCTTGGCGTTTGCTCCATTTTTTATTAGAATTATATATTAAGGTAGTCTTATCCGATTTTAATTGTCTAAAAATTCTAGGAAACTTTTTCAATTCTTTAAATGTCTGAAAATATTTCTATTTTTGTTTATTTCAATTTTTTGTTTTTGAATTAAAATTATTTTCCTATTATTTACATACATATATATTTTTTTAAAGTTTTTCTTAACATCGGTTTTTAAAACAGATAATGGACTTTGGGGGCCCCGAAAATAACTAAGCTTCAGGTCTCAAAATACTTAGATCCGCCAATGACTGACCCACTATAAGTTTAAAAAATCTCATCTTAGGCGAATTTTGCCCACGACCAAAAAAGTTTTCCGACCGCTGATCTACACCTACAGAGAATCTAAGGAATCCATTAAATTAAAAAAAAAAATTTAAATATGTATATAAATTTTATATGAAAATTATTTAGATCCCTGGCTGGTTTAGAGGCTCTAACTACCGAACCCGAAAACGAGATTCCGTATATGTTGGCATTGAAAGAATTGAAATAGGACGGTTTTGATGGCAAATGTGCTTAAAGTACAAATATATAATATCAGATCTCTTTTTTTTTTGACTGAATTCTAAAAGAAAAAGTTCAAGATTTTTTTTATAACCCAAATAAGATAAAAATTAAAAAATAACTCATTAATGTATGAACTAAAATGAAATAAAATTTCTTCATATTCCATGTATAGAACGATTTACATTAAACATTTTTTTTTTTTTTTATTATTAAAACGTAAAAATGCACGCATGCATTATTAAATGAAATTGGCATAATTAAATCATATCTTTTTTTTTTCAGGTTTTAAAATCGGACAGGTGTTGTCTTGCGTATTAATCTGTTCTTTTATTTTTGTTAATAAACTCACCGTGCAATAAATTTAATTCCTGTTTAACCTTGACCAGATATTTAATTTAATTTTGTTTTTTTTGGTTTTTTTTTTTTTTGTATCATTACAGTCTGTGTACTATTATGGACATCTGGTATTTTATAAGACTCAATAATAGATTTTTATAATAATTATAAAATCGCCTAAAAGAAAAAGGAAATATTTTAAAACTTTTGGCGGATTAAAAAAATAAAATAAAAATTGTGCGGTGTGTATTTTTAATTATTGAGCATTAATTGTAACAAAAGAAATGTCAAAAATGCATTACTTTTATTTTTATTATCTATCTATATATTTGTATATCATTCATAGTATTTTTTTTTAAATTTTGCAAGGTTTAATAAAAAAAAAGAGCATTAAATTTCAGTGGAATTTTTCTGTGTTACGTTAAATGTAACATTTGTTTTAATTCAATAAAATTTTATGGAAATAATTGATTACGAAGATATTCTTATTTCTAAAATATTGTTTTTTCAACTGTTAATAATTTTTTCTACCAACTCGAAGTAGAATAATAATTACTTTTATTTTCTAATACTAGTAATGATTGAAGTATTGAACTTTCAAATTTAACATTCGAAAAAGTTTCTAAAATCTCTTTACGAAATGTTGTTATAAGCCAAGAATATCCAACAAATACAACATAATCAAATAATTTCTGGTTGTCAAATATAGTAAATATATAGCTAAAGATACAATGTAATAAAGGAATTATACCAAATACGAAAATACGTAAATAGAATCAGAAAAATAAGTATTTACTATATACCTACTACGGTATAATGTATTTTATTTCAGTTTTTACAGCATAGAATTATTAAGTTTAGAAGTTTAAAAATATTTTTATCTCAAATCGAGATCAAAAGACAAAAATAAAACTTTCAGGTTCAAGTTCATTGATTAATACATTTATGTATAAGATTTTATCTATCGAAAAGAAAAGATATTAATCTTTTTCTCTTTTTAATTAATAGGTATTAAAAATTGTCAAATGCATTATTGAAATACCAAAAACTAGACTTCTAAAATAAATATTAGATTTCCAAAACTTATATAGTTTCCTAAAGTACGTAAGTTTTTGCAATGCTTTTTGGGTAAGTTTTTGCAATGCTTTCAAAGCTGAAAAATATTATACAATTTTTTTTTTACTTTTATTTGCAATAAACTTTTTTACTACTAATTTAGTTAACTAAAATAATTCTTCTGGGCAACAACAATAATATGTTCGGACAAGTTTACTTTAACTTAATGTATATAGATAGGATAACTTAATGTATACACATAGATAGGATATGTTGAAAACTATGAGTAAAATATATGAAAATATTTTTTGATCAGAACATCTTACTTTTATGATCTTAAAGATATAATAAAGGGGTTTTTTTTTTTAAAAAGAAACAATTTTTTTTAATTCATATTTTTAAAATATTTGCTCATTTTATTGATAAAATTTTAGCTATTTACAAAGAAAATTTAATTTTATATTATTTAAAAAATTTTCTGAACTATAAAAAATTTCTTAAATAATATAAAAATTATGACTTATTCACAGGTTTTTCTTCACATTTTTTTTTTTAATTATTTCCAATACAACATTTTTATATATATTATATTATTTTAATGATGAAATGACACATAAGAAATTAATTTACAATTTTATATTTTTTATTTTTTTTTTTTTATTTTTATTAAATTTCTCGTAATTAAATTAAATTAAATGTATGCGATGACTATATGTATATATAACAATTAAAATGATTTCCTTTTATTATTTTGAAGATTTCCTTCTAATGATGATAGGCATAAGCTGGATGGGCAACTGATACATGTGCTACAGCTGGAGCAACGGCTACTTTAGCTAAGGGAGCAGCATAATGAACTGGTGCTGGTGCATAGTGTAATGGTGCATGTGCTAGGATTGGTGCTGGTGCATAAACTTTAGCAACTGGTGCAACAGCTTTAACAACTTTATGTCCCAGTGGTTCACGTCTGACAACAGCATTAAAACCGTTATGAGCATCACTTGTGTAATCTACTACTCTTAAGTAACCATCAGCATCAACTAATGAGTATTGCCCTTGAACAACATCATCTTTTCGTGATTCTTGTTGTGATTTAATGTCACCAGTGTGTTGATCATGAACTGAGTATGAGAAATCATAATGTGCTGGTGCTTCAACTTCAACGTGCTTAACTAATTGTTTGACTATTGGGGTAGCATAAACTGGAGCATGATAAGCATGTTGTAATTCAATAGCTTGAGCTAAGGCTACGCAAACTAAGATTCCAATTAACTGAAAAATACAAATATTTAGATATATTATATTATGGAAAATAAATTAATAGAGTTAAAATAAGCCTTTAGCTTTAGAGTTTAAAAGCCCAATTAAGAAAATTTTTTTGAAACTTGTTTTTGTCTAATTCAACATTTTTATCACATTCAATAATTTACATATTTACAATGTAACATGCTTTATAAAATTTTAAAACGAACTTTTTATTCAATATCTAGATTTTTTGATTTCAAAAACCTTTGCATCTCAAAATTTAATTTTATGAATATAAGTTGTAATTTTCCAATTTTTTAACAAATATCCCAGCAAGCAGTGATCTCGAGATTCAGAATCATAAGACTTAAAAACTAATCAATCAAATCAATTTTGTTGACAGAAAGAGTTTTTGTAAATTAGAATGACAATATTAACTCGTATTAACTCATCCTTAAAATTGTGACAGAACTTAGACTTGTTCATTTTTTTAAAATTTTATTCCTTTTGCATTTAAATTATAATTATCCAAAAGGATTAATCATCAACTTCATTTTATGTCAATTTTTTCTTGTTAAATTCAAATTAAAGAAAATTCTTATTTCTTTTTCATATAAAATTTAAATATTCTGGAATCCGAATTCCGAAATTAATTATATTCTTGAAGTTCTAATTATCAAAAATTAATTTTTTATTTTTTTATTAATTTTAACTTTAATGCAAATATTTGACATTTGACATTTCATAAAAGTTCACATTATTTTTGTTTTTAAAAACTTACTTTAAACATTTTGTTTTTAATTTTTTATTTTTTTTTTATTATTTTTAAAGAAAGTTTATATAATTTTATTTCACGACTTGAGTGTGTTTAAATCCTGAATTAGACTATAGTTCTACAGAATAAGATCAGTTTCTTTTATACACAAAAATTTCATATGATCTTAATATTAATTCGCTTTTTTTTTTTTCTAAAAAAAAAAATTGAAAAGCAAAAAAAGAAAGAAAACTCTTTTGGACCAGCAGCCACCCATGATATTATCAATTTTTTTTTTATTTTCTTAGTGAAATAAACCAACTCCCATTCAATATTTTTCAATGAAAATACAAAAAAAAAAAAATATACTCTAGTTGAATTTTTTTTTGCTCCTAAAAATATTGTACAAAATTTTTAAGAAAAGACAAAAATCAACACAAGACTACTTTGTAGTGTTATGGTTTTTTTTTAATTTTGAATGGCTAAAATTTTACCCCTTTTGGTATTTCAAAGAAATAATAATAAAAAAAAAAAAATTCCTTCTTGCACACATAACAACTCCGTGTAGAACTAGATCAATTGTATTTAAAAGAAATGTTTTTTCTTATTTCACAAATACACGTTTAGGATAAAATTTCTGAATATGAAAAAAAAAAAAAATAAAATAAAATTATTCATATCTCTTTAAATTTTTTTTTATTTTTTGCAATATTATTTTTTAATAATATTTTTTTTTGTTCAGTGTTAAGAGATGATAATAGCCTTATTTTAAAATTCGAAATTGACATAATACCTTTAAATATGCATGAACTTAAACGCTTTTATATGCATTTATAAATTATAATTCTAAAATACATTAATTAATAGGTATTATAGTCAGAATCAGGGCTGTGGAGTCGTCAAAAAATAGTTCCAACTCCGACTCCAACCGCTAAATTTTTTAATGTACGACTCCGAGTCCGACTTCGACTCCAACTCCGACTCCGACTCCGACTCCGACTCAATTCCAAAGCTAAACGTATGTGCAAATATATTTATAAATACTAGTGAAAACTATGCTGTGGGTAATTAATGGAAGTGAATTAATTAATATCTTTTAAAGCACGTGCATATACAAAATTTTTAAAATTCAATGAATCATTTGCGTACATTAAAAGATTCTTGGAGTCGGAGTCGCGAATTTTCGTAACGACTCCGACTCCGACTCCAACTCCGATACAAACACCACAACTCCGACTCCAACTCCACAGCCCTTGCCAGAATTCGTGGAAGAATATTTATTTTTATAGCGAGGCAAGTCATTTAGATTTTAGTCTATGTAGTGTAAACTATGTAGTGTAGACTATCTGGCTAATTCCATCGTGTATTACAGCATATTTACATGGTAATACACGGCTTTGAACTGGTATTAAAAGTTCAAACAAATCGTTTTTTAATTTCCTTTAATGGATTATAATAAGTAAGGTTTTGTGGAATGAAGTACTGAAGTTAAAAAAGTTAGCTTTGATAAAAAATTTCAAATAACACACAATCAAATGATTCGTGTATTACAGCATAAAAAAAGCCTTTGAATTTCTAATATTTTTTTCAAAACAAAATTTCTCTTCTGTCTTAAAACTTTTTATAAATGAGTTTTTGATTATATAACAAAAGACAGTTCTCCTACAATATGCCATAAATATGTTTTTGATGGGACAATTTTTTAATTAACAAATGATCAAAACAACGGATAAAGTTTCGTGTATTACAGCATATCAACTTTCGTGTATTACTTTTAATTGTAAATTTTTCAGCGTTTAACTGAAAACACAGAACTTCTAATTATCAGAACTAATTTAACAAAATATCAGCATGAAGCTATTGTTAAATTAAACTCTTTGAAAGGATTAAAGAAATAAAATTTTCGATATTAGAGTAAAAGATAATGTTGTTGAAAAAAAAGTATTAATTCACCACTTTATTAATTAAAAAATGTCAAAATAGATAACGGTTAATATTATACCGTATGTTTTCGTTTTGTGTTGCTTAGAAGTTACGTCATATTTTTAGTACCAGTTAGAGGTTGCCAGTACATCAAATTTAAAAAGCTTAAAATTTGAAAATAATCGAAATTGTTAAAAAAAAAATTTAAGATTAATCAACTTTGATTACTTAAGATTCATAATTACTATTAAATGAATCAAAATAGTGATTAAAAATTTTTAGCTTTTTTCGTTTTCTGTTATGGAATTAGCCATCTAAGGATTGAATTGTTTGCACCAGTGAAGAATTTTTCAATGAAATTGAGTATATTTTGTTGTATATTCAGTAGCAAATTCTCAGTCGATGAGGTAAAACTTCGAAACTAGTAGTAAATTCTAAATTTTAATTTATTTAATTAATTGGTATAGAATTAAAATAAAAGTTCTAGAAAGAAAGATTAAAAGAAATAATTTATTGTTTTATTTTAGCTTTTTTTTATATATAATATAAATTGTGTAACACTCATAGAGTCGAAAACTAACTCTCCAGCTGTCCACATATTTTACTTGTTTCTTCCTTAATGAAATGAATGTCTTTGTAAAGAATTCTTGGAAAATTATAATTATATATAAGGTATCAACAAAAACAAATGCATTTGATCCTCTGTTACACTAGGTTCTAAAAAATCTAAATTCATATTTGCAAAGAACAATTTTTTTTGGAAATCTGTCAAATGTTGTTTGGATTAAATTCAAATTAAAAAATGTCAATAGTGTAATATGAAAAATTTAGTATTGTAGGCATAAATAGCATTTATTTTTCTACTTAAAATTAAAATATGCTTTTAATGAATGTTAATAATAATAATAATTGAATTTTGTGTATACTTATACTTTAAAAAAAAGTCAGTTCTTATAAAAATATTTTTTTTATTAAAAATTAACTGAGTTATGGAATCAATTTATTTTAACTATATTGCGATAACTGACCAGACTGATATACTTAGGTTAATTTTTTTTTTGATATATTTTTTTTTCTAAAGATTAAAGATTAGTTTCTTGATATAGGTTTAACTTAACGTTAGTCAATTAATTAGACTTATTTTTAATTTGAATTTAATAATTAAATGTAAATTAAGATTAAAGTGACAATATATTAAATTATTTAAAGCTAAAATTTTTATTGGCAAAATGTATGTCGTAAACCGTTTTGATTATAAACGTAGGTATATAGTAATTACTTTTCTGATAAATTTTGTTTTAAAACTTCTGACATTCTAATATAAGATTATCTTTAGAACTTGAAGTCTGATGAAAATGAATAATAAATCACATCATTTATTTGTTTATTTATTTAATTCATTCATTAAAGTAGCTAACAGCTAGAAATTAACTAATTATAACCTACAAAGTAATATTAAGAGTTAATGTTAAATAAGCTGATAAAAATTTAGAAACAATTCATACTGATTAACAAAATCAAAAATTAATGAAACATATTTACAAAATTCAAACTTGCAAATAAAAAACAAATAAACCAAAAAAAATACAAAAATTACTAATAAAGCTAAAGGCAACATTCAGGATAAATGAAAATGAAAATGAAAATGCCAACAATAATGTTTATTGTAAAGGGTAAAAAGAGGAAAAGTTTACGAGCAAGTGGGTAGTCCAAGAACAGCACAAAAAATCTATCTTTTTCAGTAAAATTACTGTAAGCTCACGCAAATTATTAACGTGATTGAAATATAAATTGTGATTATGTTCAATTCTAATGATAGGACTTTTAAATAAAAAGTCGGTTCTACGGGTGGGTATATTGAATTTTATGTTCAATCTAGTGAAACGCATAGGATTGTAGAATGTAATCTGCTCAACCAAACATATCAGAGAAAAATGCTAACACATCCCATAGAATGTCCTTGAATTGTTTTATTAACTGCGTGAACTTCCAATCTAGCCACTAAAATTTTTTGTTTGATTTTATTGACAAAAATGGGGAAATTAAATAAAAGAAAAATTTTATCATTAAATATAATCATAAATATAATCGCGATTTATTTTTGTTCTTGATAGTTATTCCTTTTTTGTCATTTAATACATCTTAACTAAATTAAAAACATAAATAATTATTTCCAAAAATATGTAAAATTATGCGTACATACTTAATTGAAAAAAAAAAAATCAAGATACCGTCCTTGATTGAAACCCCTGTACCATAGAATCGATTAATATAATATATTAAGTAGCTTAAGTCGAAAATAATGGAAAAAATGTTATGGATATCATAAAATACAACTTATCGTCCTCGATTTATTTCAGATAATCCACACCGTTCTATCTCTCTTAAAAAAATGTTCTTAATACAAAATAAAATCATCTAAGTCTTTTCGAACGTAAACACATTTGTTATAATAACTTAAGTCCACTTAATTTTCACATTTGATAATTTGACTTCAGCTACTTTAATATATCATCACAGATATATGGAAATTTTTATTTTTTATTTTATTTTATTTTTTTTTTTTATAATATTTGATTATTAAAACAAAACCTAAAACTTTATTATTCGTAATTTGAGTATAATTTTACAATAATCTAAAAAAATAAGGTATTCAACAAACAATATAATCTACAAATATATACATTAAGGTAATAAAAAATTGTTTGTGCAAATAAAAAGTTAAAAAAAATACACATAATAATCTTTTAAAATTTATAAATATTTTTTGTATCTTCAACTTTATTCAAACTTTTTAAATTACTCCACCATAATTTCAAACGGTGCTTAAGTATCAAATTAAACCAAGGTGTCATTGGTGCATCCAAATTTTTAATTTCATTATCTAAATTTTCCAATTTGATATATTTTAAGGAACTAATTTCATTGGAGTTTGGATTTAAATCAACATCTTGCTTTAAAAATAATATATAATCAATTTCATGTTCGCCCCACTGACCATCACCAATACTTAGATAATGCATTCGAGTTAAATAATTAAAATATTCTGGTCTTGCTTGTGCAAATGGAATTCCCAATTCAAAATTCAATCTTCGTTGTGCTGCTCTTCGTATCCCAATAGCATTACATTCATCACGTTCAGTTTCTATATCGAAAAGTGGGTGACTACAACAAGCGTTGGAATACATATTGGGAAAATTTATTTTGTGAGGTGAACGCTGTTGCATCAACATTTCACCATTCGAATTAAATAAAAATACACTAAAACCTCGATGCAATTTTATATTACCATTGTGATCGACTTTGTGACAATCTTTTTTTGACGCAGATCCAATGCATTTATCGTTTTCATCTACCAAAATAAAATTTTCTTTTAGAGCTTTTAGCTGCAGTTGGTCATACTTCGGTTTTGATGCTACTGTTGACAAATTAGATTTTCCAATTATTTTTCTCCAATTAGCATAAATGCTCATTTTTTGAGAAAACATTCTGTTTGTTTAAAAAATTTTTTTTTATCTTAATTTATATTTATATTTAGCTTTATTATTGCTGAGCTCAGTGGAGTGAATGGAGTGTTGATCAACGAAACCAAAATATGGATATGGTATGAGTATGGAAATGGAATGTTAAATTGTTAAAATTGTTTAAATTATTTATATACATATAAATAATTAAAATTTTGCTCTAAAAATACCACATAAAATAAATTAATAGGAGTAATTATTTTTAAATTAAATTAAATATTTATTAATTTATTATAATGAAATATTATTATTCATTAATAATTTTAATTTATTTGCCTATATTTTGTCATTTAAAAAATAAATTTTTTATAAGTAATAAAATAATATCTGATTGAAAAAAAAATTAAAATATTGTATGTAGGTAATTTTTATCTTTAATCTTTCAATATGGATCACAAGACTTTGAATAAGTAGGTACCTATATATAATATCTGTATATTTAAGTAGTACATGGACATTATATAGTCATATATTTTATGCTCATACAAAAATTCATAACAAGAGACTTTTCTTCGCAGTTCAGTGAATTTAAGGTTTAAAAAAAAAATTATTCATAAGACAACAATTTTTTGAAAAATTATGCTAAGAAAGTCTATTAGGTGAGAGAATTTTTTTTCTATTTAAATAAAAAAAAATAAAACTGTTTTATTGGGTTGGCAAAATATGTAAATCACAAAACATTGTAAAACTCTCCACTAATATAATATAAATATAATGCTATGAAGAAAATTAAAAAATGTTTACGAAAGAGATCTGAGTTAATTTCACAAGAAATCAAAATGTTTATATTTATAAGTTATTATTTGTTTTCTATTTTATTTTATTTTTAATTTTTTTTTTCAAATAAAATAAATTAAATAACATGTACTGTAAGAAAAAAAAAAACACACGAAGCAGTCATAGAACTGCCTACAGAAGTTTATACTTAAGATTTAAACTATGAAATAACAGTGGCTACAAATGACTGCTTTTGGACTGATGGACTGATTTTTATTTTAATTTACATTTTGTACTGAGCAGCCCATCATTTGTAGCCACTGTTATTCATAGTTTTTAAATTTTTTTCATAATAATTAGTTTTTTTGAGATATTTAAACAAACCAAAATGTTTTTATCAGCCACTAATTTATAATTTTTTATACATATTCTATTTTTGAAGCAAAACACAGAGCTAAGTAAAATTGTAGCAAATTTGGTTCAAAAAAATTTGCAAATTAGGCGCTCTTTGATTTTTTTATTTTAATTTATATAAATGGAAAAAACTTTTAATTAATAAATAGTGTTTTATAATTTTATAATACATATTATAAAATTAAAATGTAGCTAAAAACTTATTTGAGAACTTAGGTGAAAACTGTATAATTTCATATATGAATTAATGCAATTGAATATTGCTATAAAATGGATGTAAAAAATATTGGAAACGTTCACAGATGCATAAATTTAAGTATCGAGATGCTATTTCTTTTTAAAAATTTAATTGTGAAAAAAAAACTATCCTATTCAGAAATCAGTTTTTTAATAGCGAGTTGAATGAACTATTTTTCAATATTGTCTTATTTTCACAATAGAATTAACATAATCTTGTGATCATTCATAAAAAATTTAGACACCGGATAATAGGTATATCACTAAAGTCCCACCCAACTAATTTTCAAACATGTTTTACCACTTACTATGACAAGACAGTTATATGTATATATGTATTTAAACAAGCATTTGTTAATCCTGTTGTAGTTAATAAGATAATAAACGCTAAAAAAAGTACGAATTTCCCGGGAGAAAAATAAGTAAGAAAAGTGATCACATTTCATTTCATGTTTCATGTTTTTGTTTTATTTTTTTTACAGAGATCATGTAACCACTAAAGTTATAAACATTATATCCTATAAAACAAATTTATAATATTGGACGCACTAAACTCGTTACAAATAATTTTATTAAAGCCTTGAGAAACAACATAGTTATATTTTGGCATTGATAGTATAGATATCGATCAAGTAATTTATCATTATAGGTTTTCCCGGCTCAAAATATGCAAAAAAAAAATTTTTTAAAATAGGTAGCTCTGGTGAAATAAAGATTACCAGACCAAAAATTTTGGGTAGGAATTCATAATTATCGTACACTTTTTTAATTTCAAATATATGTATATATAGGGCCCAATATTACAAGCAAAAAAATTACATATTCTACCAATAAAAAAATTATGTTCAAAAAAATTAAAAATTATTATTTTTAAAAAAATTAAAAAAAAAATGTATTCATTGGGGGGAATCGAACCTGACACCTTCACTCTTATAGTCCGATGTTCTAGCCACCAAGCCATATAGCCCATATGATTTTGGATTTCTAAAATATAATAAAAAAATTCTAATAATCCATTCATTTTTTTTTTTTTTTATTTATTTGGAACAAGAAAAACTATTAATTTTCTCCATCTGTCAGTTCCAATAAATTTTAGGGACGTGGGGAGTAAGGGGACCCCCGCTCGCCCTCGTCTTTTAGGTCATACCAGTAACCACTAACAAAAAAAACTATTTTTGTCTTATTACTTGTAGAAATTATTTTATTATGTAAAAAAAATTTCAAATATTAAAAAAAAAACAAATCATAATTGGGTTCGAACCTGGCACCTTCAGACTTTTTTTATTCAAAAATTAAATATTCTAAAATAATTATAATTTCTTGATATATATTTAGAAAAATAATAATTCCATACAATGTTACACTTTGTTGCTCAAATAAATATTAGTTTTTGGTCAGTTTTCTCAAAATAACCAACTTATCAATGTCATTGAAGGAAAACTGGATGATTTAATAATAAAGTCATTGAAATATAAGTAAAATAAATATGTGGAAAAAAAATTAATTATTTTGCATTTGCCCACATCTTAAATTTTTACACAAAATTTATACTTAGATTTTAAAATTGTTTTTAAGAAAATCTATATTCAAATAAGGAAATTTAGAATATAAGTTTTGTGTATTAATGCAATTATTTTATTAAAAAATATATTATGTAATATCAATATTTTTTAGTAAGTAATTATAGGCGCAATGCCAATGTCAAAAAATTTTTTTTTAATAAAATTTAATTTTTAATACTATTAAGATTAAAAAAATGTTCAAAAATCATAATTTTATTATAATTTATAATGTTAAATACGGTGTAAATATTTTTTTAATTAATTATTAGCTAATAATTCCAAAATCATAACGAATAATGAATTAAATATTAAAGTTGTATATATTAAGTAATTTTTTTTTACCAAAACGAAGTACAGATACTTAAATTAAGAGAAAAATTTTAACTTTAAAAATTATGACGCTTTACGGAAATTAATTAGATCAATCTGCAAAAATTAATTGACCAATTTATTATTTCTCCCTCTTTGGTATTTTGTATTTGGCGTAACTGCATTATTATGTTAAAAAAATTAAAAAAAAAAAAAATTTTCATAAAATTCTCAGTATCGGGGGATCGAACTTGGCACCTTCAGAATTGTAATCCGATATTCTATCCACTCAGCCATATTGCCCTTATGATTTCAGCTTTCTAAAATAACATAAAAGAGCACTTGTCTTCTTTAATAATTAAAATCCCTGGAATTTATTTTAAAAATTTCTCTCTTATTTCATTCCACTAATCGTATTCATGAAGCCGTTTATTTCATTCCACTAACCGTATTCATGAACCTTAAAGAAAAAAGCAGAATTTTTGAAGCCTTTGGAATTGTGCACTTTTTTTTAAAACTATGAATTATTCTTGAATCGTTATAGGTTTTATTCAAATTTAATTACTTATATACAACTTTAATATTTAATTCATTATTCGTTATGATTTTGGAATTATTAGCTAATAATTAATTAAAAAAATATTTACACCGTATTTAACATTATAAATTATAATAAAATTATGATTTTTGAACATTTTTTTAATCTTAATAGTATTAAAAATTAAATTTTATTTTAAAAAATTTTTTTGACATTGGCATTGCGCCTATAATTAGGTACTTACTAAAAAATATTGATATTACATATATATATATGGCTTTAATAAAATAATTGCATTAATACACAAAACTTATATTCTAAATTTCCTTATTTGAATATAGATTTTCTTAAAAACAATTTTAAAATCTAAGTATAAATTTTGTGTAAAAATTTAAGATGTGGGCAAATGCAAAATAATTAATTTTTTTTCCACATATTTATTTTACTTATATTTCAATGACTTTATTATTAAATCATCCAGTTTTCCTTCAATGACATTGATAAGTTGGTTATTTTGAGAAAACTGACCAAAAACTAATATTTATTTGAGCAACAAAGTGTAACATTGTATGGAATTATTATTTTTCTAAATATATCAAGAAATTATAATTATTTTAGAATATTTAATTTTTGAAAAAAAAAAGTCTGAAGGTGCCAGGTTCGAACCCAATTATGATTTGTTTTTTTTTTAATATTTGAAATTTTTTTTACATAATAAAATGATTTCTACAAGTAATAAGACAAAAATAGTTTTTTTTGTTAGTGGGTACTGGTATGACCTAAAAGACGAGGGCGAGCGGGAGTCCCCTTACTCCCCCACGTCCCTAAAATTTATTGGAACTGACAGATGGAGAAAATTAATAGTTTTTCTTGTTCCAAATAAATAAAAAAAAAAAAAAATGAATGGATTATTAGAATTTTTTTATTATATTTTAGAAATCCAAAATCATATGGGCTATATGGCTTGGTGGCTAGAACATCGGACTATAAGAGTGAAGGTGTCAGGTTCGATTCCCCCCAATGAATAAATTTTTTTTTAATTTTTTTGAACATAATAATTTTTAATTTTTTTGAACATAATTTTTTTATTGGTAGAATATGTAATTTTTTTGCTTGTAATATTGGGCCCTATATATACATATATTTGAAATTAAAAAAGTGTACGATAATTATGAATTCCTACCCAAAATTTTTGGTCTGGTAATCTTTATTTCACCAGAGCTACCTATTTTGAAAAATTTTTTTTTTGCATATTTTGAGCCGGGAAAACCTATAATGATAAATTACTTGTTCGATATCTATACTATCAATTCCAAAATATACCTATGTTGTTTCTCAAGGCTTTAATAAAATTATTTGTAACGAGTTTATTGCGTCCAATAAATTTGTTTTATTATTTTAAATTTGTTTTATAGGATTATAAATTTGTTTTATAGGATATAATGTTTATAACTTTAGTGGTTACATGATCTCTGTAAAAAAAATAAAACAAAAACATGAAACATGAAATGAAATGTGATCACTTTTCTTACTTATTTTTCTCCCGGGAAATTCGTACTTTTTTTAGCGTTTATTATCTTATTAACTACAACAGGATTAACAAATGCTTGTTTAAATACATATATACCAGGCACGAAGCGTGAGTTTTTCAATATCGGAAGCACACTAATAGAATTTAATATTTTTTATACTTAGATATAACACCATATTAAATAAGGCAAGATATTGAAATGATCTGAAATACATAGGTTCATTTTAATTATTTTGAAGTTAATTTAGGTACATTTAATGTTAATTATTGATCCGAATGTTTTTTAAGTTAATTTAATTTGAATTATTTGAATATTTAAAAATTATATCGTCTTATTGTATCTTGAAATCACCAAACAAAATCAAATTAGTATAATAAATTTCCTTCACTCATTATTGAGTGAGAATGTTTTTTAAGTTAATTTAATTTGAATTATTTGAATATTTAAAAATTATATCGTCTTATTGTATCTTGAAATCACCAAACAAAATCAAATTAGTATAATAAATTTCCTTCACTTATTATTCATATTCTTATACATAATTCCCTTTCCTAATTTAGACGGTAAATTTAGTGTCTCTGATATTAAAGGGAATTTAATTTTTATCCCTTCACATTATTGAGAATGCATAATTTGAAATCATTATTTGCTTTATTGAAATTTAGTTTAACGCTTGCTATGAAATTTAGCTGTTAATAAAAATTCTATACAAAAAATAATGATTTCAAAAATTTTACTATGAGAAGAAATTTCAGTATTCAAAAGCGACATCTATACCAAAATTCTCTTTGAATGGGAAATTTTTTGTAATCATAATAATGAATTAAAATTTTGCATTCTTTCTTAATATTAGGAAGCCTTTAGGAAAATATGTACCTATTGTAAATAAAGCGTAATATAGGGGTAATTTCTATTGAATGCAGTATTTAAATTTTAACCTATGTTTTTATTTGTTAAATATTAAAATGTTTTCTACGGAAGCACTCAATAAGTTCAATATATGAAGGATTCGTCCCTGATATATACATATAACTGTCTTGTCATAGTAAGTGGTAAAACATGTTTGAAAATTAGTTGGGACTTTAGTGATATACCTATTATCCGGTGTCTAAATTTTTTATGAATGATCACAAGATTATGTTAATTCTATTGTGAAAATAAGATTGCACGAAAAAGCTGTGAATATTTACCAAAACGAAGTACAGATACTTAAATTAAGAGAAAAATTTTAACTTTAACAATTATGACGCTTTACGGAAATTAATTAGATCAATCTGCAAAAATTAATTGACCAATTTATTATCTCTCACTCTTTGGTATTTTGTATTTGGCGTAACTACATTATTATGTTAAAAAAATAAAAAAAAAAAAATTTTCATAAAATTCTCAGTATCGGGGGATCGAACTTGGCACCTTCAGAATTGTAATCCGATATTCTATCCACTCAGCCATATTGCCCTTATGATTTCAGGTTTCTAAAATAACATAAAAGAGCACTTGTCTTCTTTAATAATTAAAATCCCTGGAATTTATTTTAAAAATTTCTCTCTTATTTCATTCCACTAATCGTATTCATGAAGCCGTTTATTTCATTCCACTAACCGTATTCATGAACCTTAAAGAACAAAGCAGAATTTTTGAAGCCTTTGGAATTGTGCACTTTTTTTTAAAACTATGAATTATTCTTGAATCGTTATAGGTTTTATTCAAATTTAATTACTTAATATATACAACTTTAATATTTAATTCATTATTCGTTATGATTTTGGAATTATTAGCTAATAATTAATTAAAAAAATATTTACATCGTATTTAACATTATAAATTATAATAAAATGATGATTTTTGAACATTTTTTTAATCTTAATAGTATTTAAAATTAAATTTTATTTTAAAAAAATTTTTTGACATTGGCATTGCGCCTATAATTAGGTACTTACTAAAAAATATTGATATTACATATATATATATGGCTTTAATAAAATAATTGCATTAATACACAAAACTTATATTCTAAATTTCCTTATTTGAATATAGATTTTCTTAAAAACAATTTTAAAATCTAAGTATAAATTTTGTGTAAAAATTTAAGATGTGGGCAAATGCAAAAAAATTAATTTTTTTTCCACATATTTATTTTACTTATATTTCAATGACTTTATTATTAAATCATCCAGTTTTCCTTCAATGACATTGATAAGTTGGTTATTTTGAGAAAACTGACCAAAAACTAATATTTATTTGAGAAACAAAGTGTAACATTGTATGGAATTATTATTTTTCTAAATATATCAAGAAATTATAATTATTTTAGAATATTTAATTTTTGAAAAAAAAAAGTCTGAAGGTGCCAGGTACGAACCCAATTATGATTTGTTTTTTTTTTAATATTTGAAATTTTTTTTACATAATAAAATGATTTCTACAAGTAATAAGACAAAAATTGTTTTTTTGTTAGTAGGTACTGGTATGACCTAAAAGACGAGGGCGAGCGGGGGTCCCCTTACTCCCCCACGTCCCTTAAATTTATTGGAACTGACAGATGGAGAAAATTAATAGTTTTTCTTGTTCCAAATAAATAAAAAAAAAAAATGAATGGTTTATTAGAATTTTTTTATTATATTTTAGAAATCCAAAATCATATGGGCTATATGGCTTGGTGGCTAGAACATCGGAATATAAGAGTGAAGGTGTCAGGTTCGATTCCCCCCAATGAATAAATTTTTTTTTTTAATTTTTTTGAACATAATAATTTTTAATTTTTTTGAACATAATTTTTTTATTGGTAGAATATGTAATTTTTTTGCTTGTAATATTGGGCCCTATATATACATATATTTGAAATTAAAAAAGTGTACGATAATTATGAATTCCTACCCAAAATTTTTGGTCTGGTAATCTTTATTTCACCAGAGCTACCTATTTTGAAAATTTTTTTTTTTGCATATTTTGAGCCGGGAAAACCTATAATGATAAATTACTTGTTCGATATCTATACTATCAATGCCAAAATATACCTATGTTGTTTCTTAAGGCTTTAATAAAATTATTTGTAACGAGTTTATTGCGTCCAATATTATAAATTTGTTTTATAGGATATAATGTTTATAACTTTAGTGGTTACATGATCTCTGTAAAAAAAATAAAACAAAAACATGAAACATGAAATGAAATGTGATCACTTTTCTTACTTATTTTTCTCCCGGGAAATTCGTACTTTTTTTAGCGTTTATTATCTTATTAACTACAACAGGATTAACAAATGCTTGTTTAAATACATATATACCAGGCACGAAGCGTAAGTTTTTCAATATCGGAAGCACACTAATAGAATTTAATATTTTTTATACTTAGATATAACACCATATTAAATAAGGCAAGATATTGAAATGATCTGAAATACATAGGTTCATTTTAATTATTTTGAAGTTAATTTAGGTACATTTAATGTTAATTATTGATCCGAATGTTTTTTAAGTTAATTTAATTTGAATTATTTGAATATTTAAAAATTATATCGTCTTATTGTATCTTGAAATCACCAAACAAAATCAAATTAGTATAATAAATTTCCTTCACTCATTATTGAGTGAGAATGTTTTTTAAGTTAATTTAATTTGAATTATTTGAATATTTAAAAATTATATCGTCTTATTGTATCTTGAAATCACCAAACAAAATCAAATTAGTATAATAAATTTCCTTCACTTATTATTCATATTCTTATACATAATTCCCTTTCCTAATTTAGACGGTAAATTTAGTGTCTCTGATATTAAAGGGAATTTAATTTTTATTCCTTCACATTATTGAGAATGCATAATTTGAAATCATTATTTGCTTTATTGAAATTTAGTTTAACGCTTGCTATGAAATTTAGCTGTTAATAAAAATTCTATACAAAAAATAATGATTTCAAAATTTTACTATGAGAAGAAATTTCAGTATTCAAAAGCGACATCTATACCAAAATTCTCTTTGAATGGGAAATTTTTTGTAATCATAATAATGAATTAAAATTTTGCATTCTTTCTTAATATTAGGAAGCCTTTAGGAAAATATGTACCTATTGTAAATAAAGCGTAATATAGGGGTAATTTCTATTGAATGCAGTATTTAAATTTTAACCTATGTTTTTATTTGTTAAATATTAAAATGTTTTCTACGGAAGCACTCAATAAGTTCAATATATGAAGGATTCGTCCCTGATATATACATATAACTGTCTTGTCATAGTAAGTGGTAAAACATGTTTGAAAATTAGTTGGGACTTTAGTGATATACCTATTATCCGGTGTCTAAATTTTTTATGAATGATCACAAGATTATGTTAATTCTATTGTGAAAATAAGATTGCACGAAAAAGCTGTGAATATTTACCAAAACGAAGTACAGATACTTAAATTAAGAGAAAAATTTTAACTTTAAAAATTATGACGCTTTACGGAAATTAATTAGATCAATCTGCAAAAATTAATTGACCAATTTATTGTCTCTCCCTCTTTGGTATTTTGTATTTGGCGTAACTACATTATTATGTTAAAAAAATTAAAAAAAAAAAAAATTTCATAAAATTCTCAGTATCGGGGGATCGAACTTGGCACCTTCAGAATTGTAATCCGATATTCTATCCACTCAGCCATATTGCCCTTATGATTTTAGCTTTCTAAAATAACATAAAAGAGCACTTGTCTTCTTTAATAATTAAAATCGCCGGAATTTATTTTAAAAATTTCTCTCTTATTTCCTTCCTTCCTAATCGTATTCATGAACCCGTTTATTTCATTCCACTAACCGTATTAAAGAACAAAACAGAAGTTGAACTATATTATTTATATTATTTAGAAGAATACTCTTTATATGATTTTAGAAAGCAAAAATTATATGGCCATATGGCTTAGTGGATAGAACACCAGACTAATAAGTCTGAAGGTGCCAGGTTCGAACCGAATTATAGTTTGTTTTTTTTTTTAATATTTGAAAAAAATGATGACGGCCGATTCTCAGAAAAATGATGACGATTCTCAGAAAAATTCTATATGAAAATGGATTTTTACCCTCTACCAAATTTCTTCCAACGTCGCTAAAGAAGTATAAACTTCAAAAAGATGTTTTTTTTTTTCAAACTCTATGTTGTGTGTGTTGTGTATGAATATGAATAATAAATTTTTATATAGAATAAAATTTGTGCATTATCAAAACCGATTTAGTCCGATTTTTATTTTATTTTTTATAAGGTCAACTACTAAGTGTTGCCTTTTATTTCTTTATTTTATTTTTTACACATATACCTACATAAAATATTCCACTCAGTACTTTGTTGCCCAGCGTGCACGCCAGAAGTCGAAATGGATACAAAATCAGTAAAAAAGTTGTTTTTGGGGAAAAAAATCGTCGAATTATCAACCTGGATCGCCTGCTGTGTTTTCAATGAAGGATCAAAAACCATCCTAAAATTGATGGAAATGATGGGCCTCGAAATTGGACCGCATGCCTATAATTATTGCCACGAAAGAGACGCCGAGCGTATCAGAGTCGCCGAACGTCGGAGCTCCGAGAAATCCAAGGAAGCCAGGGTTGCTCGAAAAAAAGCTGCTGCTGAGCAAGAAGCCTTATTTGAGGAAGCTTATGGGCTGCTCTATGGTGCAGGAATGGCTGACTGATCAATTTGCAGGTATAAAAATAATTTATTTTAATTTTATCAAAAAAAAATTGTAGCGAAAATGTTTAAACGCGTTTTTCTCGAAACCGCGTTTTTCAGATCGGTTTAAGCGCTAGCGCCAAGCCAAGCTGTCCGAATTTGATTTTTTCTGGCTCATTTTATTCATCTATTATTACTCAATGTAACCATCTACGGAAAATTTAAAATTCAAAAATTTGACCCCTTTTTGAAGGGTTTAAATAGCAAAAAAAAGGGCCATTTTTGTAACATTTTTTTTAAAAACTCATAACTTTTACAAAAATTAAAATTTTTTTTTTCCGTAGATGGTTACGTTGCCACAAACATATATTTCAAGATTCCGTTTGTTTTTTTGATTTCAGATGAAACCGACGACCTGTGGGACTTACACCGCAAAATCCATAATCATTTGGGCGTCTCAGTCAGCACCACACCCTGAGGAAAATTTACACGCTGGGCCGAAAAAAAAAATTTTTTTATATACTTTATGAGTTGTACAATGATATGTAGAAAATTTTATACTGATATCTTATAAACTTTTCTCAAAATAAAATTCGAAAAAAACGTGTATTTTTGGTGTTCTGAAGCTAAAAGACCCCTTAAATAAAGTGTTAAAAAAATTATGTTTACCAAGAGTTATGTACGTTTCTAGAAATATTAAACATAAATACTATAGATATAAAGTTATTTGGCTTATTTTTGGTTTTTCTCATGAATAATTTTTTAATTATGAATACCAGGAAAACATATTTTTCATGGAAATGATTATGACAACCTAGTATATAAACAAAAATCCTTTTTAAATAAATTTAACTCGAACAAACTTAAGGAAGTACTTCTGTTCCATGATACACATTATTTGTATCTCTAAGTACTCAAAATTATTATACTCATGAGGCAGAGTATTAAACTTCTTGAAATTAAAATTAATAATGTATAGTTCATCTTTAATACTGATGTTTATGCAATTTATCAGAAATTTATGAAATACTATAAAATAGAATGAAATACAAATAAAACTTTTTCTTCGACAAAACTTTTTATAAACTCGATAAGAATTTATAATATTCAAGGGAAAAATAAATTTTATTTTTCTTAAAATGTTAAATGTAGTATTATTTTCATAGTTTATCATAATTTAAATCTATAAAGGAAAACTGGTCAACGAGTTAAGTTTTCATCAGCATAATCACCATCCTCTTGTTGAATTAAGCAATTTATATGATTAAATATTAGGAATAAAAATTATTATAGAATTACAAACTACTTCCAATTATAGCTTGTTATAATTAATGGTAAAGACTTAAAGAGCTCAGTTTTCTTCTTAATTATGTTATTTATTATATTTTTCACTTATCCTCGCTCTTTAAAAATTTCTAAAATGAATTAATAATTTTAATTCTATTCTATTTTCTTTTTTTTTTGTAGGAAGAATAAAAATGAACACAAAAATTTAAATGCAAGAATTTTTAAAAATATTTGCTAACGAGAAAATGTGAAACATAATTCTAAAAAGTGATATAGGTTTTCAGTTTTCACTATCAATTTTTCACATAGTTTTATATAATTTGTGACTTTCAAGATATATATGTATATTAAAAATGTTACTAAAATTTCACTTAGAGATTCTGAAATTAATTTTAAATTTATAATTGGCAACTAAAAATAATATGTACTAATAATTTGCAAAGAGTTTCCTTGAGTGTCTTAAAGAAAAAGGTCAAGTAGTACTTCTGTTTGCGCGATTAATCCATCAAGTTAATTGAATTTCAGTCTACAATCAATTATTTTATTTTAATTATAACAAAAATAATTTTGTAGAAACATCCGCTTCCACAAAAATGTTTCTTATTCGACTAAAATTTTAATTAACTAATAGCTAAAATATATCTTTAAATTTTCATATTTTATGTTTATTTAACAACATCGCAAAAAGTATTATTTTATATTTATTATGTTTTACTTGACTTAACGCAACGTATCTTAATTGAATAATTTTATTATAATAAGATTATTATTTTAAGTTATCTCAAGTGGAAAAGTTTTCTGTTGAAATATTTGATTTGTTACTCTAACGGCTTTATTAACTAAACGGCTTTATTAACAATTTTTTTTTCTTAATTTTTTTAACATCTCTGGAAATTTTTAATGATAATTTTTCGAATACTATAGTATGTATAGTGAGATCCAATGCATAGACGCATTGACTGCATCTCAGTCATAATATGGTTTTAATTCAATCATATTCATTTCAAAAATAATTAAAATTCCAGGATGAAATGTTTCAGGTCCAAGATTCAAATAGACGATAATTTTAACCAATTTCAATTTGTCATTCAATATATTAAAAGAAATAAAACCCTTTGGGCAAAAGGTTTTTTCATATAATTAATTTAGGTAAGATCAAGCTTTTGGATGTTTGATATACAAAAAATGCTTCAAAACTTTTTTAATTTGTGTTGATAATATATTTTATTAATAAATTTGAGTAAAAATTACTGTGTTTAATTTTTTTTTTTTATTTAATTAATTTCGATATACATAATTACGTCCAAATTAATACAGAAATTTTTGATATTGATTAAAATTGATTTCTTCAATTGACGTGTCTGGTACACTCTAGACTAGAGTGTATTATAAATATAATTTTACTGATTGAAAATGAAACGAATAACTATTATTTAAATATTTTATGAATGCCTGAAGAGATAAATCAAAGTAAATAAGACACAAAAAAAGGTTTTAAATTAATACATTTTCTTCGTCCTTGTTAAAATAAAACTATTTTATGATTAAAAACGAATCTGAAGTTATACACATTCTCTTTCTGTAGAATAGTTAGAAAAAAATTTTAAGGGCAGACAATGCATTTATGAAATTAAAAAAATTTGTATATATACTTATATTAAAATATTTGAATTTAAAAAAATTAAAATCATAGAGAGTTTTTTTTTTGGAAACATAGGTATCACCATTAAAGCTAATGCAATGATGCAGCCTACATTTACGTTTGTAAAATGTGTGAGTAAAAATCTCATAATAATTTTAGATTGAGAGAAAAAACAAACAATACCTATTCGTTTTACTACAAAAAATTAGTTAAAAATTCCAACTAGGCCTGAAGTCTATCTTCAACAACATTAAGAAGGTTGAACAATTTTATTGGAAATCTGATTTAAGAATATTTAATTTTTTTTTTTTTTTAATTTGGAATCTGAAAAGAAAACATATTTCAGCGACAAAAATAATTAAACCTTTTCCCAAAAAAAAAATATACAAAATGTTTTAATTAATGATATAATTAACTTTTTGTCCTTTTTAATGTTAAATCTCAATATTTATAACAAATTGTAATTTTTTTTACTGAAAAGGAACTGGTATCTCTATTATTTGTAATACAATATTATTTGGATAAAAAATTAAATTATGATTTTAAAACAAAATTTTTCATTTAAACTTTCCCACCACCATCTAATAAAAAATAGATAGATCGAATTTCAAAGTCAGTCATATAATTGAGAGTAGATCTAATATATAAAATTTCCATGTCACAATGTTAGTTACCGTACTCCTCCGAAACGGCTTTACCGATTTTTACTAAATTTTATATGCGTATTCAGTATGTCTGAGAATCGGCTACTATCTATTTTCCATACACAGAAAAAAATTTGCTCGTACTCATTACGTCAAAAAAGTTCGTTAATGACATTCTCGTTAAGATAACGAAAAATAATGAATAATTACGTTTTTGTAACGTAAATTTCGTTTATTTTCTTATTACGAACATTTTTTTCATTTTTAGTACTCGTTAAAAAAGTTCGTTATCGTTAAATACGGGAAACAAAAATTTCAATCCATATAGAACTTATATTTTCCATTTTACGGCAATGTAAATTTAGTTCATAGCTCATTGGCAGAGTTGATGGATTGCAATGTTTAGGACAGTGGTTCGAAGCATAAAAAAAAATTATTAAAAAAAATAAAATAAAAAAATTTAAAAAATAAATAAAAAAAATAGAAACATAAATAAAAAAAAACAATAAATAAAAAAAAAAAAAAAATAAAAAAAAAATAAAAATAAAAATAAATAAAAAAAAAAAGATAAATAAAAAAAAAAAATAAAAATAAAAAACAAGATAAAATTTGCTGAGCACCTACGCAGGGACCTCCTACCCTGATAACACACAAATTTAGTAACAAAAAATTTGATGACCTCCTACCCAGAGACTTGCCCGGAGGGCGGACCTCAAAATTTCGTCCGATTTCATTCGAATTTGGTATGTAAAAAGA